>OY992881.1:131850742-132190742 GCA_963921405.1 Cepaea hortensis | reverse complement strand
CTTGCCTAAGCATGCCGTAGGAGGTCACGAGCGAGGGTTGGGACTGCCTTCCTCATCCCGTAGGTATAAAAACCTTAGCCACAAAATCCAGCCACATCACGAAGAAGTACAATAAAGAAAACAGAATAAGCCAGCCAACCAAGGAAGCTCTTCTAGAAGATGTGATGCGGAGAAGGCGGATTGTCTTCCTGCCACCTGGGGAAGGCTTAGACTGACAGCCGCAGGGTAAAACAAATAGAAGACCTAACACCCGGGGAGAGGGAGGGGGGGGGGCAGTAGACACGGACATAGACAATCTGGATATGGGCACAGCTGCATGAGATAGTTGGTGAAGTACACACACATACACATACATACGCACACAGACACACACATACACACACATACGCACACAGACACACACATACACATACATACGCACACAGACACACACATACACACACATACGCACACAGACACATACATACGCATACATACGCACACAGACACACACATGCGCATACATACGCACACAGACACACACATACACATACATACGCACACAGACACACACATACACACACATACGCACACAGACACATACATACGCATACATACGCACACAGACACACACATGCGCATACATACGCACACAGACACACACATACACATACATACGCACACAGACACACACATGCGCATACATACGCACACAGACACACACATACACACACATACGCACACAGACACATACATACGCATACATACGCACACAGACACACACATGCGCATACATACGCACACAGACACACACATGCGCATACATACGCACACAGACACACACATGCGCATACATACGCACACAGACACACACATGCGCATACATACGCACACAGACACACACATGCGCATACATACGCACACAGACACACACATGTGCATACATACGCACACAGACACACACATGCGCATACATACGCACACAGACACACACATGCGCATACATACGCACACAGACACACACATGCGCATACATACGCACACAGACACACACATGCGCATACATACGCACACAGACACACACATGCGCATACATACGCACACAGACACACACATGCGCATACATACGCACACAGACACACACATGCGCATACATACGCACACAGACACACACATGCGCATACATACGCACACAGACACACACATGCGCATACATACGCACACAGACACACACATGCGCATACATACGCACACAGACACACACATGCGCATACATACGCACACAGACACACACATGCGCATACATACGCACACAGACACACACATGCGCATACATACGCACACAGACACACACATGCGCATACATACGCACACAGACACACACATGCGCATACATACGCACACAGACACACACATGCGCATACATACGCACACAGACACACACATGCGCATACATACGCACACAGACACACACATGCGCATACATACGCACACAGACACACACATGCGCATACATACGCACACAGACACACACATGCGCATACATACGCACACAGACACACACATGCGCATACATACGCACACAGACACACACATGCGCATACATACGCACACAGACACACACATGCGCATACATACGCACACAGACACACACATGCGCATACATACGCACACAGACACACACATGCGCATACATACGCACACAGACACACACATGCGCATACATACGCACACAGACACACACATGCGCATACATACGCACACAGACACACACAAGAAAGAGAGGGGGGAGGGGGAAGAGAAATCAACCAACCATGAACCTTCGATACGGAAGAAATTATAATGTTTCCACACACACGCGTGCGCGCGCGCCGATTCGATCACCCAACCATGAACGTATGATAAAAAAGACATATCATTGTTTCCACACACACATACTCACACACACACACAGAGAGAGAGAGAGAGAGAGAGAGAGAGAGAGAGAGAGAGAGAGAGAGAGAGAGAGAGACACGGAAAGAGAGTGAACCTGTGATATAGAAGATATGTGATTCCCATCAATCAGTGACGGCTGTAAGACTGGGTGAGTGTCTGGCTGTCCTTGTCTGCGGTGCTAGTGTCTCAGTTTGACACTTACACAAACACGCACACAACTCACGTCCACACCCCGAGACACTTACACAAACACACACACAACTCGCCTCCTAACCCCGAGACACTTACACAAACACGCACACAACTCACGTCCAAACCCCGAGACACTTACACAAACACGCACACAACTCACGTCCAAACCCCGAGACACTTACACAAACACACACACAACTCACGTCCAAACCCCGAGACATTTACACAAACACGCACACAACTCACGTCCAAACCCCGAGACATTTACACAAACACGCACACAACTCACGTCCAAACCCCGAGACATTTACACAAACACGCACACAACTCACGTCCAAACCCCGAGACATTTACACAAACACGCACACAACTCACGTCCAAACCCCGAGACATTTACACAAACACGCACACAACTCACGTCCAAATCCCGAGACATTTACACAAACACGCACACAACTCACGTCCAAACCCCGAGACATTTACACAAACACGCACACAACTCACGTCCAAACCCCGAGACATTTACGCAAACACGCACACAACTCATGTCCAAACCCCGAGACATTTACACAAACACGCACACAACTCACGTCCAAACCCCGAGACATTTATACAAACGCCCACACAACTCACCTCCGAACCCCGAGACATTTACACAAACACGCACACAACTCACGTCCAAACCCCGAGACATTTACACAAACGCCCACACAACTCACCTCCTAACCCGAGACATTTACACAAACACGCACAAAACTCACGTCCAAACCCCGAGACATTTACACAAACGCCCACACAACTCACCTCCTAACCCCGAGACATTTACACAAACACGCATACAACTCACGTCCAAACCCCGAGACATTTACACAAACGCCCACACAACTCACCTCCTAACCCCGAGACATTTACACAAACACGCACACAACTCACGTCCAAACCCCGAGACATTTACACAAACACCCACACAACTCACCTCCTAACCTCGAGACATTTACACAAACACCCACACATCTCACCTCCTAACCCCGAGACATTTACACAAACACGCACACAACTCACGTCCAAACCCCGAGACATTTACACAAACACGCACACAACTCACGTCCAAACCCCGAGACATTTACACAAACACGCACACAACTCACGTCCAAACCCCGAGACATTTACACAAACACGCACACAACTCACGTCCAAATCCCGAGACATTTACACAAACACGCACACAACTCACGTCCAAACCCCGAGACATTTACACAAACACGCACACAACTCACGTCCAAACCCCGAGACATTTACACAAACACGCACACAACTCACGTCCAAACCCCGAGACATTTACACAAACACGCACACAACTCACGTCCAAACCCCGAGACATTTACACAAACACGCACACAACTCACGTCCAAACCCCGAGACATTTACACAAACACGCACACAACTCACGTCCAAACCCCGAGACATTTACGCAAACACGCACACAACTCACGTCCAAACCCCGAGACATTTACACAAACACGCACACAACTCACGTCCAAACCCCGAGACATTTATACAAACGCCCACACAACTCACCTCCGAACCCCGAGACATTTACACAAACACGCACACAACTCACGTCCAAACCCCGAGACATTTACACAAACGCCCACACAACTCACCTCCTAACCCGAGACATTTACACAAACACGCACAAAACTCACGTCCAAACCCCGAGACATTTACACAAACGCCCACACAACTCACCTCCTAACCCCGAGACATTTACACAAACACGCACACAACTCACGTCCAAACCCCGAGACATTTACACAAACGCCCACACAACTCACCTCCTAACCCCGAGACATTTACACAAACACGCATACAACTCACGTCCAAACCCCGAGACATTTACACAAACGCCCACACAACTCACCTCCTAACCCCGAGACATTTACACAAACACGCACACAACTCACGTCCAAACCCCGAGACATTTACACAAACACCCACACAACTCACCTCCTAACCTCGAGACATTTACACAAACACCCACACATCTCACCTCCTAACCCCGAGACATTTACACAAACACGCACACAACTCACGTCCAAACCCCGAGACATTTACACAAACACCCACACAACTCACCTCCTAACCCCGAGACATTTACACAAACACCCACACAACTCACGTCCTAACCCTGAGACATTTACACAAACACCCACACAACTCACGTCCTAAACCTGAGACATTTACACAAACACCCACACATCTCACCTCCTAACCTCGAGACAACGTCAACTACATTTTTTCTTCTCCTCCACTCCTAGGTTTACTACGAAAGAGTTGACTCAAGTACCGCCGGAGCGGCCTTCAACTTTACCCAGTGCGGTGTCAGGGACATCTCCCGACCCCTGGGTGACCTTGACATGTATCCGGCCGTCAGGATCAGAATCAGTAAGGGGTTTTCCTTCGCTAACGTGGACACGGAATGCCAGTTTGAGGAACAGCGCGCCCGCTTCTTCCAGGAGTACGATACCAAGGACGACTACATGGAGGGCCGGGAAGGCATGGACCTCATGAACGTCGACTTTCAGGAGTACATGGTGGCCTTCAGGGACCCCACCCATCTTCCTTGGTATGTGTCCCATCTTGCCTTCTGGCTGGCTTCCGTTTTCCTGCTGTCATGGCCGCTAAGAACTATAACAGAACTGAAGACCGCACATCTTCACTACCATGTACACAAACTGTTCGGATCCAACTATCTGGAAGGCGACGAATACATGGGGCTGATGAGTCGAGCCAGCACCATGAACAGCGCCGAGTTTGAAATCAGTATACGGAATAATAACGTTATAGTTCCCAGCTATTCGGAGGCCGTGCTGACGGACGGGCAGGAACTCATGCAGCAGAAACATTATGGGGCTATCAAAACGTATCCGACCAAGTTCCCACGCAGTTTGACTAACGTTACGTTAGCTGCCAGACCGGCGTCTGCGGGTCGGAGATCTGCCACTCCCACCGTAATGATGAATCGGGTGAAGAAATTTAAAAGCTGCAGCGCGTTTGGCATCACCGAGTGTACAGACTCGTCAACGACTCGCGGATCTGTCCGCCAACAGATCCAGCAGTTGCTGAGAGACGGCGGCAGACTGCCGCGGAAGCCGAGGCCGACCTCGCAGTTCAGTATGTCCAGTCTGTCGCTGGTGAACGGCAACGTCAGATTCCACATTGGGACTCCAGCCTCGCCAGAAGACTCTGTGATATCACCCAGCTTCTCCTGGCATTCCGTGATCTCTTCTAGAATAGTGGAACCGCGTTGTGAAGCTTTAGAAGCCGATAATGAACCCAGTATGGACAGCGGTCAGTGGTGTGTACAACAGGGAGAGCTAGGTGGCCTGTCTGGTCAGCGGCCAGACGGACAACACGACAACAGAAACCCAACCACACAACTGGACACTAATCAATCTCTACTTGCCAATGTTATAAATAGTTCTAAGAGCCTGTTGAAATCAGATGTGAATGGGCTTGAAAATGTCGAACACGTCCCGCCGCGACGAAATAATCCTGTTTTAAGAGAAATGTCAGTTAACGGAAATCGATGTTCAGATCACGTCCGGTCAAATCGTCTGCCCGCCCCACTCCCGTTGACCGGTCCTGCTAGTAGTGCTGTTGTTGTAGGCACAACTACCACCTCACCAACCACGCCGTCATCACCACCACACTACGAGGAGGCTATGACCATGAGGCGGCTGACCTCCCCTACTATCAGAGTGGACACAGAAATCCAATTAACTGGACACTTGCAATCTACGTCCACGTCGGAAGTGCCCGTCCTGCGGTCCAGCAACGACCAACATAATTCTGATCCGGTCGTGGCCGTCTCGTTCAAAGTTGGGATCGAGGCCGGTGATTCATTCCATGTATTTTGTTCTGCCGGTAGCAGAACCGACATTGCGAACACGGCCGCTACTAAGACTGCCGACGAGGAATCTTTAGAAGGACGTCACTGCCGTTACTCACACCCTCACCAACATCATCTCAATCAACATCATCGGCATCACTCGCAGCCCCTGGTACTGAAAACCCTCCCTAAAGTCAGCAGTACCGTTTGTACTGACTCTGAAGATTCTGATTTGGAGTGTTTGCATAGTGCCGTTCCGGAACCTGCCGATCGGGAAATTAGACTTTCCAGAAATCGGTATTTACAGAGCTCAAATTTACATCCTGCGCAGGCAGGGGCTGGGTCGATGTCCAGCTCGTCCGGACCGCAGGCGAGGCACGGCGCCGGACACGTCCATGTTTCTGACCGGTCAAGGTTGGCGGGTAACCGAGGCAGCCATTCATCATCCGGCGCAGTGACAGGCAGAGTTGGACGAGCTGCAACCGTGAGCTCCCCGGGGGGTCAAGGACGTCGCAGGGAGACTTCCGTTTGATCAAACATGGCCGACAACTAGTATTTATAATCGCTGTTCTTCTTAGCATGTTGATTTTATATTCTTGCTCTTGCTCAGGAGTGTGTGTGTGTGTGTGTGTGTGTGTGTGTGTGTGTGTGTGTGTATGTGTGTGTGTGTGTTGGTGCATGTTGTGTGTGTGTTTGTGAGTGTCTTTCTGTGTGAGTGTGCGTGATAGAGAGGCAAGCGAACAGACAGACAGACAGACAGAAAGAAGGAAGGACAGACGTATGGATGGATGGAAGGAAGGACAGACAGTCAGAAGGAAAGAAGGACGGACGGACGGACAGACAGACAGACAGACGGACGGAAGGAAGGAAGGACAGACGGACGGAGAGACAGACAGACAGACAGACAGAAGGAAAGAAAGAAAGACGGAAGGACAGACAGACGGATGGATGGATGGATGGATGGAAGGAAGGACAGACAGAAGGAAGGAAGGACAGACAGACGGACGGAAGGAAAGAAGGAAGGACAGGCGGACGGACTCACGGACGGACAGACAGACAGACAGACGGACAGACAGACAGACGGACAGACAGACATACAGATATGCTTGCTTGCTGTGTTCGCTGGCTGTGAACTCCAGCGTGAAGTCCTGTATGTCGGATGGTGACATCCTGTTGTCCATCATCAGTGTGATGTCATACCGACTGAGGTTTGCGTGAGTATCCGTTGTCCCATGTCTGGCTTATTGGTGTGCAGACTGGTGGTTACCTGCCATGCAGGCAGATACTCTCCGACTTCGGAGGAATCAACGATCCTACTGACTTTAGCCAGGTCCTCGAAGGGACCTGTTGCCCAGGACGTCCGACGTGGACGTGTCAGCAGGTCTTGGCCAGTATAAATCCCGACCCTGGTGCCTTGGAAACACCTCAGCGTCCCACAGATAGATATAATATGTCAGAACATAGCAAGGTATATTAAGAATATGAATAAATGACAGGATGTGCAAGGGAAATATTCAGAGGGTGAATGCATGAATATAACAAGTACATTGTAAAGTCAGCGACATAAACGTCTGACAACAACAACAGTTAGAGACGTTTGACGACCATGTACTTGTCCAACATCTACACAAGCTTCCTCACGTCTCAAACGCCATGCCCCTGCTGCTGCCTCTCCCTGTTGCCGCTCAGACATTCCGCTGTCAACAACTGCAGAATTTGTGTTGCCTGTTCGTGTTTCCGTACCCCACTATACCCGCCATTGTTGAACCCCGTGATCCGCCATTTCTGGCAACGTCACCGTTAATGTTTTATCACGTGATCAGCTACCATGTTTTGCAGAAGTTCTTGTATTTTTCATCTTTTTACTTTCGTTTAGATTGTTTTTCAAATTGTGTGCATGTGAGATCAAGCTGCTGGCCCATACATTTTAACCAATAATAAATCTGATAATGTGCACTGATTATGAATTGGTGTTATTTTTGTTTCTGTGTCGCAACTCGTAGACAACGGATGGTCAACATGTCTTCATGTTTCAGATTACGGACACACTCCGACACACCGGTTGTTGGTGTTGTTACTGTTGTTGTAGGTGTTGTTGTAGATGTTGTTGTTACTGTTGTTGTTATTATTTTTTACTGTTGTTATTATTTTTTACTGCTGTTGTTATTTTTTTTACTGTTGTTATGTTTTACTGCTGTTGTTATTTTTTTTAGTGTTGTTATTTTTTACTCTTGTTGTTGCTGTTGTTGTTATTTTTTACTGTTGTTGTTACTAATGTTGTTGCTATTTTTAACTGTTATTATTAATGTTATTGTTGTTATTTTTGTTACTGTTGTTGTTGTTGTTTGGTGTTGCTGTGTTTGTTGTCGTTAATGCTTTTATTGTTGTTGTTATTGTTGGTATTGTTGCTGTTGTTTATGATCAACAGTTGTTCTAAACTGTAAGCAATACAAGAGAAGGATCCTTTCACACGTCGTCGGAGAATTTGAGTATATGGTGCTCAGTAATACATAGACACAGGTAATACATAGACGTGGGTAATACATAGATACTGTTAATACATAGACACTAGTGATACATAGACACGGGTGATACATAGACACGGGTAATACATAGACACGGGTAATACATAGACACGGGTAATACATAGACACTGGTGATACATAGACACTAGTGATACATAGACACGGGTGATACATAGACACTGGTGATACATAGACACGGGTAATATATAGACATGGGTAATACATAGACACGGGTAATACATAGACACGGGTAATACATAGATACTGTTAATACATAGACACTAGTGATACATAGACACGGGTGATACATAGACACGGGTAATACATAGACACGGGTAATACATAGACACTGGTGATACATAGACACGGATAATACATAGACACTTGTATTATATAGATACTGGTAATACATAGACACGGGTAATACATAGACACGGGTAATACATAGACACGGGTAATACATAGACACGGGTAATACATAGACATGGGTAATACATAGGCACGGGTAATACATAGACATGGGTAATACATAGACACTGTTAATACATAGACACTGGTAATACATAGATACTGGTAATATATAGACATGGGTAATATATAGACACTGTTAATACATAGACACTGGTAATACATAGACACTGGTAATATATAGATACTTGTAATAAATAGACATGGGTAATACATAGACACTGTTAATACATAGACACTGGTAATACATAGATACTGGTAATATATAGACACGGGTAATACATAGACACTGGTAATATATAGATACTGGTAATACATAGACACTGGTATTAAATAAATACTCCTAATACATAGACACTGGTAATATATAGACACTGGTAATACATAGACACTGGTATTATATAGACACTGGTATTACATAGACACTGGTAATATATAGACACTGGTAATACATAGACACTGGTAATACATAGACACTGGTAATACATAGACACTGGTATTATATAGATACTGGTAATACATAGATACTGGTAATACATAGACACTGGTAATACATAGACACTGGTAATATATAGACACTGGTAATACATAGACACTTTTTTTTTTTTTTTTTTTTTTTTCCCGCGTTTCCATCCTGTTTCAGGATATTGCGGTCAACACCAGCATCTTTCAGCTGTATGTTGATTCCTAGGCTAGATTACGCTCATCAGCACGCCACGACTTTCTGAGCGACCGGCTCCATACTCTCATAAGTCACTTTTGCGATTCGAACCACTGCTAATTCTCGTCGCGTCACGTGACGAGAGTATTCGGGGTTAGCGGAGAAAGCTGCTAACCCCTCGGCCACGAAGCCGGTGAGAGAGCATACAGGTTTCACGTCCCAACTGAGAGAGCATACATGTCTGACGCCAGACCACATACAGGTTTCACGTCCCACATGAGAGAGCATACACGTCTGACGCCAGACCACATACAGGTTTCACGTCCCACATGAGAGAGCATACACGTCTGACGCCAGACAGCATACAGGTTTCATGTCCCACATGAGAGAGCATACAGGTTTCATGTCCCACCTGAGACAGTATACAGATTTCACGTCCCACCTGAGAGAGCATACAGATTTCATGTCCCACCTGAGACAGTATACAGGTTTCATGCCCCACCTGAGAGAGCATACATATTTCATGTCCCACCTAAAGAGCATGTATATTTCACGTCCCACCTGAGAGAGCCTACAGATTTCATGTCCCACCTCAGACAGTATACAGATTTCACGTCCCACCTGAGAGAGCATACAGATTTCATGCCCCACCTGAGACAGTATACAAGTTTCATGTCCCACCTGAGAGAGCATACAGATTTCTTGTCCCACCTGAGAGAGCATACAGGTTTCATGTCCCACCTGAGAGAGCATACACGTCTGACTTCAGCGAGCGTGAATGTAACGGGAACATATCCCATTTCCTTCAGAATGCACTCACACTTGGCTGAAAATTGCCTCAGATTTAGCGCAGATATTTTTACCATATTTTAATCAGATTTGTTCGAGATTTTTGTCAGAATACTCCCAGATTTTTATTGGATTTCATCCCGAATTTAATCAGATTTCGTTGCGAATTTGTCGAGGCATTGTTGCAAGTTTGGGAGAGGACAAGTTCAGCGCAATAATTAGATAAAAGCATCACAGGGCATTATTTTTTGCCTGAAACCTCCAGGGTAAACTGAAGCAGGACAGGGCCGGACGCTCTCACAGATAGGAGAACACAAACTGAACAATGACAAGGGGTTAATGTTCCACTGGGACACAAACTGCATTGAGAGTTAAAATGTGGGCGAGGGTGAAATGTTTATCTCATACATGGACCACACTGAAATGTTTATCTTATACATGGGACACACTGAAATGTTTATCTCATACATGGGCCACACTGAAATGTTTATCTCATACATGGGCCACACTGAAATGTTTATCTCAGTGTTTATCTCATACATGGGCCACACTGAAATGTTTATCTCATCCATGGGTCACACTGAAATGTTTATCTCAGTGTTTATCTCATACATGGGCCACACTGAAATGTTTATCTCATACATGGGACACACTGAAATGTTTATCTCATACATGGGCCATACTGAAATGTTTATCTCATACATGGGCCACACTGAAATGTTGATCTCATACATGGGACATACTGAAATGTTTATCTCATACATGGGACATACTGAAATGTTTATCTCTTACATGGGAAATACTGAAATGTTTATCTCATACATGGGCCACGCTGAAATGTTTATCTCATTCATGGGCCACACTGAAATGTTTATCTCATACATGGGCCACTCTGAAATGTTTATCTCATACATGGGCCACGCTTAAATGTTTATCTCATACATGGGCCACACTGAAATGTTTATCTCATACATGTGCCACACTGAAATGTTTATCTCATTCACGGGCCACACTGAAATGTTTATCTCATTCATGGGCCACACTGAAATGTTTATCTCATACATGGGCCACACTGAAATGTTTATCTCATACATGGGCCACACTGAAAAAATTATCTCATACATGGGTCACGCTGAAATGTTTATTTCATACATAGGCCATACTGAAATGTTTATCTCATACATGGGCCACACTGAAATGTTTATCTCATACATGGGCCATACTAAAATGTTTATCTCATACATGGGCCACACTGAAATGTTAATCTCATACATGGGCCACGCTGAAATGTTGATCTCATACACGGGCCACACTGAAATGTTTATCTCATACATGGGCCACGCTGAAATGTTTATCTCAGTGTTTATCTCATACATGGGCCACACTGAAATGTTTATCTCATACATGGGCCACACTGAAATGTTTATCTCATACATTGGACACACTGAAATGTTTATCTCATACATGGGCCATACTGAAATGTTTATCTCATACATGGGCCACATTGAAATGTTGATCTCATACATGGGACATACTGAAATGTTTATCTCATACATGGGACATACTGAAATGTTTATCTCATACATGGGACATACTGGAATGTTTATCTCTTACATGGGACATACTGAAATGTTTATCTCATACATGGGCCAAACTGAAATGTTTATCTCATTCATGGGCCACACTGAAATGTTTATCTCATACATGGGCCAAGCTGAAATGTTTATCCCATAGATGGGCCACGCTGAAATGTTTATCTCATACATGGGCCACACTGAAATGTTTATCTCATACATGGGCCATACTGAAATGTTTATCTCATTCATGGGCCACACTGAAATGTTTATCTCATACATGGGCCACACTGAAATGTTTATCTCATACATGGGCCACGCTGAAATGTTTATCTCATACATGGGCCACGCTTAAATGTTTATCTCATACATGGGCCACGCTGAAATGTTTATCTCATACATGGGCCACACTTAAATGTTTATCTCATACATGGGCCACGCTGAAATGTTGATCTCATACATGGGCCACACTGAAATGTTTATCTCATACATGGGCCACGCTGAAATGTTTATCTCATACATGGGCCATACTGAAATGTTTATCTAATACATGGGCCAAACTGAAATGTTTATCTCATACATGGGCCACACTAAAATGTTTATCTCATACATGGGCCATACTGAAATGTTTATCTCATACATGGGCCAAACTGAAATGTTTATCTCATACATGGGCCATACTTAAATTTGATCTCATACATGGGCCATACTGAAATGTTTATCTCATACATGGGCCACACTAAAATGTTTATCTCATACATGGGCCACACTAAAATGTTTATCTCATACATGGGCCACACTAAAATGTTTATCTCATACATGGGCCATACTGAAATGTTTATCTCATACATGGGCCACACTAAAATGTTTATCTCATACATGGGCCATACTGAAATGTTTATCTCATACATGGGCCATACTTAAATGTTGATCTCATACATGGGCCATACTGAAATGTTTATCTCATACATGGGCCACACTAAAATGTTTATCTCATACAGAGCCACACTAAAATGTTTATCTCATACATGGGCCATACTGAAATGTTTATCTCATACATGGGCCATACTTAAATGTTGATCTCATACATGGGCCAAACTGAAATGTTTATCTCATACATGGGCCATACTTAAATGTTGATCTCATACATGGGCCATACTGAAATGTTTATCTCATACATGGGCCACGCTGAAATGTTTATCTCAGTATTTATCTCATACATGGGCCATACTGAAATGTTTATCTCATACATGGGCCAAACTGAAATGTTTATCTCATACATGGGCCACACTAAAATGTTTATCTCATACATGGGCCATACTGAAATGTTTATCTCATACATGGGCCATACTTAAATGTTTATCTCATACATGGGCCATACTGAAATGTTTATCTCATACATGGGCCATACTTAAATGTTGATCTCATATATGGGCCACGCTGAAATGTTTATCTCAGTGTTTATCTCATACATGGGCCACACTGAAATGTTGATCTCATACATGGGCCACGCTGAAATGTTTATCTCATTGATGGGCCACACTGAAATGTTTATCTCATACATGGGCCACACTGAAATGTTTATCTCATACATGGGCCATACTGAAATGTTTATCTCATACATGGGCCATACTGAAATGTTTATCTCATACATGGGCCACACTGAAATGTTTATCTCAAAAATGGGCCATACTGAAATGTTGATCTCATACATGGGCCACACTGAAATAATTATCTCATACATGGGCCACACTGAAATGTTTATCTCATACATGGGCCACGCTGAAATGTTTATCTCAGTGTTTATCTCATACATGGGCCACACTGAAATGTTGATCTCATACATGGGTCACACTGAAATGTTTATCTCATACATGGACCAAACTGAAATGTTTATCTCATACATGGGCCACACTGAAATGTTTATCTCATACATGGGCCACACTGAAATGTTTATCTCATACATGGGCCATACTGAAATGTTTATCTCATACATGGGCCATACCGAAATGTTGATCTCATACATGGGCCACGCTGAAATGTTGATCTCATACATGGGCCACACTGAAATGTTTATCTCATACATAGGCCACACTGAAATGTTGATCTCATACATGGGCCACACTGAAATGTTTATCTCATACATGGGCCACACTGAAATGTTGATCTCATACATGGGTCACACTGAAATGTTTATCTCATACATGGACCAAACTGAAATGTTTATCTCATACATGGGCCACACTGAAATGTTTATCTCATACATGGGCCACACTGAAATGTTTATCTCATACATGGGCCATACTGAAATGTTTATCTCATACATGGGCCATACCGAAATGTTGATCTCATACATGGGCCACGCTGAAATGTTGATCTCATACATGGGCCACACTGAAATGTTTATCTCATACATAGGCCACACTGAAATGTTGATCTCATACATGGGCCACACTGAAATGTTTATCTCATACATGGGCCACACTGAAATGTTGATCTCATACATGGGCCACGCTGAAATGTTTATCTCATACATGGGCCACGCTGAAATGTTGATCTCATACATGGGCCACGCTGAAATGTTTATCTCATACATGGGCCACACTGAAATGTTGATCTCATACATGGGCCACACTGAAATGTTTATCTCATACATGGGCCACGCTGAAATGTTTATCTCATACATGGGCCACACTGAAATGTTTATCTCAGTGTTTATCTCATGCATGGGCCACGCTGAAATGTTTATCTCATACATGGGCCACGCTGAAATGTTTATCTCATACATGGTCCACACTGAAATGTTTATCTCTGAGTATTGTACACTGTTATGATCTATTGACAAGGGCCGAATTAGGCGCTTCTCTAGATAGACATGGACGGGTGGAGGGGAAGCGAGGTGGACGTGCAGATAGACGGGCGGGTGGACGGGTAGATAGACGGGCGGGTGGACGGGTAGATATAAGGGCGGGTTTACGGGTAGATAGACGGGCGGGTGGACGGGTAGATTGACGGGCGGGTGGACGGGTAGATAGATGGGCGGTGGACGGGTAGATAGACGGGTGGACGGGTAGATAGACGGGTGGGCGGGTAGATAGACGGGTGGGCGGGTAGATGTATGGACGGGCTGACGGGTAGTTAGACGGGCTGACGGGTAGATAGACGGGTGGACGGGTAGAAAGACGGGCGGGCGGACGGGTAGATAAACGGTAGGACGGGTAGATAGACGAGTGGACGGGTAGATAGACGGGTTGACGGGTAGATATACGGGTGGGTGGACGGGTAGATAGACGGGTGGACAGTTAGATAGACGGGTGGACGTGCAGATAGGTGGACGGGTAGATAGACGGGCGGGAGGACGGGTAGATAGACGGGCGGGCGGACGGGTAGATAGACGAGCGGGCGGACGGGTAGATAGACGGGCGGGTGGATAGGTAGATAGACGGGCGGGTGGACGGGTAGATAGGCGGGCAGGTGGATGAAAGAGCAGAAAGACGAGCAGACAGGCAGATGGGTGGGCGGTCAGACAGACAGATGGGTGGGCGGTCAGACAGACAGATGGGTGGGCAGTCGGTGGGCGGTCATACATACAGATGGGTGGGGGGGGGGGGGTCAGACAGAATGATGGGTGGGCAGTCAGACAGGCAGATTGGTGGGCGGTCAGACAGACAGATGGGTGGGCAGTCGGTGGGTGGTCATACATACAGATGGGTGGGAGGTCAGAAAGACAGATTGGTGGGCGGTCAGACAGATAGGTGGGAGGTCAGAAAGACAGATAGGTGGGCGGTCAGAAAGACAGATAGGTGGGCGGTCAGACACGCGGAAGGGAGGACGAGCAGAAAGACGGGCGAGTGGACAGGCAGACAGACAGTATACGGGTACACAAGAGACTGCAGGTAGAAATAACCAGGAGAAGTTAATATTGGTTACTTGAAATCCGAACTGTTGATGCTACACTCCGGACAATCTTGTAGGTGCCCTGTGTCCGTTAGATGAAATATTGTTCAATGTATTCTAATTTCTATTTCTCCGTCCAGGGGTGGACCGTGTATTGTTGTTATACCTTCAGGAGTGGGTCGTCTACTGTTGTTATACCTTCAGAAGTGGGTCGTGTACTGTTGTTATACCTTCAGGAGTAGGTCGTCTACTGTTGTTATAACTTCAGGAGTGGGTCGTGTACTATTGTTACACTTTCAGGAGTGGGTCGTGTAGTGTTGTTATACTTCCAGGAGTAGGTCGTGTAGTGTTGTTATACCTCCAGGAGTGGGTCGTCTACTGTTGTTATAACTTCAGGAGTGGGTCGTGTACTATTGTTACACTTTCAGGAGTGGGTCATCTACTGTTGTTATACCTCCAGGAGTGGGTCGTGTACTGTTGTTATACCTCCAGGAGTGGGTCGTGTAGTGTTTTTATATCTCCAGGAGTGGGTCGTCTACTGTTGTTATAACTTCAACCTAAAATGGGAAGCAGGAAATGACTTGGGAAGTGAAGGCGGCCAGTGCGATACCGACCTCATCAGCCACTGACGGCTCCACGTGACCAGTGCGCTTCATCATCATCAAGTGTCTTGCCGACTGATGTAGACGGTCATACTTGTCCAAAACATGCAACATTCGATCAATTCGTGTGTTAACTCCCTTTCGTCCCATGAGACAATACTGTCAAGAATTTTCTCTAGCTGTCTTCCTCTATCACTTTTCCCACAAATCTTTCCGGTTGTCACAACATGTTCCAGTTTTCTCATAATGTTGATTTGTTTGGTTGTCTCGGGATTTGAGGTTTGAATATTGAGCACAACCCACTACTGGCAACGCTGATCTTATTCTGGCATGAACCTAAGGCCTTGTCCACGTCAGATTGGAAGCACTAGACTCGAGTTCCACTTTTGTTTGAGCTCGTTGGTAAGTGCATATCTCTGACTGGACCCGGGGCCGAACTCCGAATCACTGGCGTGTGAGGCGGGTGTGTAACCACTGACCACGCGACTCACGCTAGACGCGACCAAATTATCACACTAGAATATCACAACGTCAGCCATTGTAGGCTATAACCGCGGCTGACATCCATCAATCGATGTGGCACCGAATGATCAGGTCTTCTCGATCTGGTTCTCATAATGTGCTTCCCCCCCCCCCCCAAAAAAAAAAATGAAGTCTGGCTCAGTATGATGTTTGTGATAAGTTGTCTTCGCTACTTAGCTTTCCTAAAAATGTCCAGATTGCTCATTTTGGTTGTCCAAATACTTTTCAGCATTCCTCTATAGAACCACATCCCCAAGGCTTCCATAAACTTTCTCGTCTGTTTACTAATTGTCCGCGATTCGCGCCTGATGCGTGTAAAGTGGACTGTTACTGTTTATACCCAGTATATAATGACTCCCAGCTGTCGTGGAAAACAGTACAGGATATGAGCCCCATGATATATCATCATCATCATCATTCGCTACTTTGCCTAAAACCGTTCTTAATCCTCTCTCATGTCACGTCCAATCAGCCCAACATGGCCGCCAGCCACCAACAACCAATCAGACGCTGCCTTCAGAGTCCAATCAAATTTTTTACAGCTGTCACGTGAAGTAGTAGTCAAGCGCCACAACTTCTACCAAAATCGATAAGCCAGATCCAACACGAGTTATCCCCCTAATCACAAGGGATCGTTGATTTAGTACTGGGCCCAGGGCTGGGGTGACCGCGCGGGGATCCTGTCCGGGCTGACTGACTATTAGAGCCTCCCCGGAGGAGTCCGCTCCGGTAATCAATGCATTTATAACGGGCATTAGACGGTATTATCAATCTGTCTATAAATTATCGCCCTTGGCTGTTCATATCGTGTGGACCGGTTTCCTGGCGATTCTTTCATACAACTCGTTTACTCTCTTTCTCTCTGTCTCTCTATATTTCTCTTACTCTCTCTCTCTATCTCTCTGTAGTTCTCTTACTTTGTCTCTTTTTCTATTTCTCTTTCTCTCTCCCTCTATTTCTCTTACTCTCCCTCCTCTCTCTCTATTTCTGTGACAATCTCTGCCTCTATCTGCCTCTCCCCCTCCCTCTATTTCCATATCTCCCTCTTTCGATCTCTCTCTCCCAATTTCTCGCCGTCCCTCTCTCTATTTATCTATCTCCCTCTTTTTCTCTCTCTTTTCTCTCATCTATCAATCTATCTACCTATCTATATATCTATCTATCCATCCATCCATCTAACCTCCCTCCCTCCATCTATCTATCTATCTATCATCTGTCTGTCTATCTATCTATCTACCTATCTATGTATCTGTATATCTATATGTCTGTCTGTCTGTTTGTATTGTAGCTTTCTCCATTACCTTCTCTGTCTTCCCTCACTCTCTCATATTTCGCTTGCACTCTCTCTCTTACTTTCTCCTCCCGTTTACTCCTTTTTTTCATATCTCAATAATTCTGTCTGACTTCTCAATCTATCTCACATATCATCAATAGATATCCCTCTCTCTGTCTCTGTCTCTCTCTCTGTGCCTCTCTCTCTCTTTCTCTCTGTGTCTCTCTCTCTTTCTCTCTGTGTCTCTCTCTCTTTCTCTCTGTGTCTCTCTCTCTTTCTCTCTCATAGTGTCTCTCTCTGCGTCTCTCTCTATTTCTCTCTGTGTCTCTATCTTTCTCTCTCTCTGTCTCTTTCTCTCTGTGTGTCTCTCTCTGTGTCTCTCTATTTCTCTCTCTCTCTCTCTCTGTGTCTCTCTCTCTGTCTCTGTCTCTCTCTATCTCTCTCTCTCAGCCCAGATTATGAGTGAACCCCTACACCGGTCAGCCGGACTAAAATGTTGACTCCTCGTCCTTGACTTGGGGACATAAATTACCAGTACCTCAGAAGTCGGAGTGGGTTCACCTGATGGCAAGGGACACTGATAATAGGGAAAGCTAAACCACGTGCAAAAATTAGTCCAGTGCATTAGAAACAGTAGCACGTGTGTGGACTACGCTTGAGTTCACAGCGAGCGAAGGGAACAACAGCGAGCGAACAACAAAACAGTGATTCCCTTCATCTCTCTCCATCCATCGTCACCTTCCCGGTGAGCCCCTCTAGAACTATATTTGTCCATGCCCCATTACCTTCTATCTCTCCATCCATCGTCAACCTCCCGGAACGCCCCTCTAATACTATATTTGTTCATGCCCCATTATCTTCTCTCTCTCTCTCTCTCTCTCTCTCTCTCTCTCTCTCTCTCTCTCCATATTTCTATCGCTGTGACCATCTCCCTTCTTCCAATCCCACTTTCCATGCCCCATCTCTTCTCCTTATTTCACATTTGTTTTCGGCATCTTTCTCTGCTCTCGTTTCCTCGCATTCCTATTTTCTCTACTCTCGGTCTATCCTCTCCTTCTGTACTTTTCTTCTTTCTCTTTGCTCTACATCTCTTCGTATCTTTCCTTTCTCCCGTTCCCATCACTCCTTTCTTTATTTCCACTGTCTACACTGGAACTAACATTTATCCATTATCTCAGTAAACAAATTCACCACTACGTCAGCAAACACACTGACCACTATCTCTGCATACACACTGACCACTATCTCAGCAAACACACTGACCACTATCTCAGCAAACACACTGACCACTATCTCAGCAAACACACTGACCACTATCTCCGCATACACACTGACCACTATCTCAGCAAACACACTGACCACTATCTCAGCAAACACACTGACCATTATCTCCGCAAACACACTGACCACTATCTCAGCAAACACACTGACCACTATCTCAGCAAACACACTGACCACTATCTCCGCAAACACACTGACCACTATCTCAGCAAACACACTGACCACTATCTCCACATACACACTGACCACTATCTCAGCAAACACACTGACCACTATCTCAGCAAACACACTGACCACTATCTCCACAAACACACTGACCACTATCTCAGCAAACACACTGACCACTATCTCAGCAAACACAGTGACCACTATCTCAGCAAACACACTGACCACTATCTCAGCAAACACAGTGAATACTATCTCCGCATATACACTGACCACTATCTCAGCAAACACACTGACCACTATCTCAGCAAACACACTGACCACTATCTCAGCAAACACACTGACCACTATCTCAGCAAACACACTGACCACTATCTCAGCAAACACAGTGAATACTATCTCAGCAAACACACTGACCACTATCTCAGCAAACACAGTGAATACTATCTCAGCAAACACACTGACCACTATCTCCGCATACACACTGACCACTATCTCAGCAAACACACTGACCACTATCTCAGCAAACACACTGACCACTATCTCCGCAAACACACTGACCACTATCTCAGCAAACACACTGACCACTATCTCAGCAAACACAGTGAATACTATCTCAGCAAACACACTGACTACTATCTCAGCAAACACAGTGAATACTATCTCAGCAAACACACTGACCACTATCTCCGCATACACACTGACCACTATCTCAGCAAACACAGTGAATACTATCTCAGCAAACACACTGACCACTATCTCCGCATACACACTGACCACTATCTCAGCAAACACACTGACCACTATCTCCGCATACACACTGACCACTATCTCAGCAAACACACTGACCACTATCTCCGCATACACACTGACCACTATCTCAGCAAACACACTGACCACTATCTCAGCAAACACTGTGAATACTATCTCAGCAAACACACTGACCACTATCTCCGCATACACACTGACCACTATCTCAGCAAACACACTGACCACTATCTCCGCATACACACTGACCACTATCTCAGCAAACACACTGACCACTATCTCAGCAAACACACTGACCACTATCTCAGCAAACACACTGACCACTATCTCCGCATACACACTGACCACTATCTCAGCAAACACACTGACCACTATCTCAGTAAACACACTGACCACTATTTCAGCAAACACATTGACCACTATCTCAGTAAACACACTGATCCATTGTTCCTGCCAAGCCGAACTTGTCCCCATTCTGACGCCCTTGATTTGTTTATCAACAGCAACCTGGGACTGAGGGTTGGTTTATCAACAGCAACCTGGAACTGAGGGTTGATTTATCAACAGCAACCTGGGACTGAGGGTTGGTTTATCAACAGCAACCTGAGACTGAGGGTTGTCAGAAGTTTATTGTACAAAAATAGATGGTTGCAAATACACAGCATGGATTTGTTGATTACAGCATTGATTGTTTAGCTTCATGATTGATTTTGTGATACGGTTAATTGATTACATGACTGGTTGTGTGATGGAATGGTTAATTGATTACATGACTGGTTGTGTGATGGAATGGTTAATTAATTACATGACAGTTGTGTGATGGAATGGTTAATTGATTACATGACTGGTTGTGTGATGGAATGGTTAATTGATTACATGACTGGTTGTGTGATGGAATGGTTAATTGATTACATGACTGGTTGTGTGATGGAATGGTTAATTGATTACATGACTGGTTGTGTGATGGAATGGTTAATTAATTACATGACTGGTTGTGTGATGGAATGGTTAATTGATTACATGACTGGTTG
The DNA here is from genome assembly GCA_963921405.1 of Cepaea hortensis. Classification (NCBI taxonomy): domain Eukaryota; kingdom Metazoa; phylum Mollusca; class Gastropoda; order Stylommatophora; family Helicidae; genus Cepaea; species Cepaea hortensis. Next base: position 132,169,188 of record OY992881.1, on the reverse strand, counting down.
TGTGATGGAATGGTTAATTGATTACATGACTGGTTGTGTGATGGAATGGTTAATTGATTACATGACTGGTTGTGTGATGGAATGGTTAATTGATTACATGACTGGTTGTGTGATGGAATGGTTAATTGATTACATGACTGGTTGTGTGATGGAATGGTTAATTAATTACATGACAGTTGTGTGATGAAATGGTTAATTGATTACATGACTGGTTGTGTGATGGAATGGTTAATTGATTACATGACTGGTTGTGTGATGGAATGGTTAATTGATTACATGACTGGTTGTGTGATGGAATGGTTAATTGATTGCATGACTGGTTGTGTGATTGAATGGTTAATTGATTTCATGTTTGGTTGTGTGATGCAATGGTTAATTGATTAAATAATTGATTGTGTGAAGGAATAATTAATTGATTAACTGATTGATTTGTTTAAATGGTTCTTGTATTTGGATTATTAAATGGTTAATTGATTAAATAATGGACTGATTAATGATTATTATAAGTGGTTGAATTGTTAAGTGATCAACGCATTACATAATCAGTTGATAAAATGATTTAATGCTGGCATTATTAATTATTGGCATGCTTATCGGCATGGCACATGATGATGATGATGATGATGATGATGATGATGATGATTAATTATTAATCTGCGAAATGATTAACGTGATTGTATGAGTAAGTGATTTAATGATTAACTGATGAAGTAAATTGTTTATTTAATGAGGGATATGTTCATTGCTCAACTGAATCAACTGTTGATGGACTGAATGATTTACCGACTGACTCATTCACTGACTGACATACTGGAAGGAGATCACACTCAGCCTATAGTGTTTGGACCAAATAAACACGTTTAGGACACCCATAACCACAGTGTCATAAATGAGGTACTTCACTGGACAAAATAAACACGTTTAGGACACCCATAACCACAGTGTCATAAATGAGGTTCTTCACTGGACATAATAAACACGTTTAGGACACCCATAACCACAGTGTCATAAATGAGGTACTTCACTGGACAAAATAAACACATTTAGGACACCCATAACCACAGTGTCATAAATGAGGTACTTCACTGGACATAATAAACACGTTTAGGACACCCATAACCACAGTGTCATAAGTGAGGTTCTTCACTGGACATAATAAACACGTTTAGGACACCCATAACCACAGTGTCATAAATGAGGTACTTCACTGGACAAAATAAACACATTTAGGACACCCATAACCACAGTGTCATAAATGAGGTACTTCACTGGACATAATAAACACGTTTAGGACACCCATAACCACAGTGTCATAAGTGAGGTTCTTCACTGGACATAATAAACACGTTTAGGACACCCATAACCACAGTGTCATAAATGAGGTACTTCACTGGACAAAATAAACACGTTTAGGACACCCATAACCACAGTGTCATAAATGAGGTACTTCACTGGACATAATAAACACGTTTAGGACACCCATAACCACAGTGTCATAAATGAGGTACTTCACTGGACAAAATAAACACGTTTAGGACACCCATAACCACAGTGTCATAAATGACGTACTTCACTGGACATAATAAACACGTTTAGAACACCCATAACCACAGCGTCATAAGTGAGGTTCTTCACTGGACATAATAAACACGTTTAGGACACCCATAACCACAGTGTCATAAATGAGGTACTTCACTGGACAAAATAAACACGTTTAGGACACCCATAACCACAGTGTCATAAATGAGGTACTTCACTGGACATAATAAACACTTTTAGGACACCCATAACCACAGTGTCATAAGTGAGGTTCTTCACTGGACATAATAAACACGTTTAGGACACCCATAACCACAGTGTCATAAATGAGGTACTTCACTGGACATAATAAACACGTTTAGGACACCCATAACCACAGTGTCATAAGTGAGGTTCTTCACTGGACATAATAAACACGTTTAGGACACCCATAACCACAGTGTCATAAATGAGGTACTTCACTGGACATAATAAACACGTTTAGGACACCCATAACCACAGTGTCATAAGTAAGGTACTTCACTGGACATAATAAACACGTTTAGGACACCCATAACCACAGTGTCATAAGTGAGGTTCTTCACTGGACATAATAAACACGTTTAGGACACCCATAACCACAGTGTCATAAATGAGGTACTTCACTGGACATAATAAACACGTTTAGGACACCCATAACCACAGTGTCATAAGTGAGGTACTTCACTGGACATAATAAACACGTTTAGGACACCCATAACCACAGTGTCATAAGTGAGGTACTTCACTGGACAAGCCTAAGACAAGTCTCTCTAGAACAAGTTTCACCGGACAAGCCGAAGACAAGTTTCACTGGACAAACCTAAGAGAAGTTTCTCTATAGCAAGTTTCATTGGACAAACGTAAGACAAGTTTCACTCGACAAAACTAAGACAAGTTTCTCTAGAACATGTTTCAATGGACAAAACTAGACAAGTTTCTCTAGAACACGTTTCACTGGACAAAACTAAGACAAGTTTCTCTAGAACATGTTTCAATGGACAAAACTAGACAAGTTTCTCTAGAACACGTTTCACTGGACAAAACTAAGACAAGTTTCACTGGACAAAGCTAAGACAAGTTTCTCTATAACAAGTTTCATTGGACAAAACTAAGACAAGTTTCACTCGACAAAACTGAGACAAGTTTCTCAAGAATAGGCTTCATTGGACAAAACTAAACAAGTTTCTCTAGAACACGTTTCACTGGACAAAACTAAGACAAGTTTCACTGGACAAAGCTAAGACTAGTTTCTCTAGAACAAATTTCACTATACAAACCTAAGAGAAGTTTCCCTATAACAAGTTTCATTGGACAAACGTAAGACAAGTTTCACTCGACAAAACTAAAACAAGTTTCTCTAGAACATGTTTCAATGGACAAAACTAGACAAGTTTCTCTAGAACACGTTTCACTGGACAAAACTAAGACAAGTTTCTCTAGAACATGTTTCAATGGACAAAACTAGACAAGTTTCTCTAGAACACGTTTCACTGGACAAAACTAAGACAAGTTTCACTGGACAAAGCTAAGACAAGTTTCTCTATAACAAGTTTCATTGGACAAAACTAAGACAAGTTTCACTGGACAAAGCTAAGACTAGTTTCTCTAGAACAAATTTCACTCGACAAACTTAAGACAAGTTTCTCTATAACAAGTTTCATTGGACAAACGTAAGACAAGTTTCACTCAACAAAACTAAGACAAGTTTCTCTAGAACATGTTTCAATGGACAAAACTAGACAAGTTTCTCTACAACACGTTTCACTGGACAAAACTAAGACAAGTTTCTCTAGAACATGTTTCAATGGACAAAACTAGACAAGTTTCTCTAGAACACGTTTCACTGGACATAACTAAGACAAGTTTCACTGGACGAAGCTAAGATAAGTTTCTCTATAACAAGTTTCATTGGACAAAACTAAGACAAGTTTCACTCGACAAAACTAAGACAAGTTTCTCAAGAATAGGCTTCATTGGACAAAACTAGACAAGTTACTCTACAACACGTTTCACTGGACAAAACTAAGACAAGTTTCACTGGACAAAGCTAAGACTAGTTTCTCTAGAACAAATTTCACTCGAAAAACCTAAGACAAGTTTATCTATAACAAGTTTCACTGGACAAAACTAAGACAAGTTTCTCTATAACAAGTTTCACTGGAAAAACCAAAGACAAGTTTCTCTTTAACAAGTTTCATTGGACAAACCTAAGACAAATTTCTCTATAACAAGTTTCATTGGACAAACCTAAGACAAGTTTCTCTTAATAACAAGTTTCATTGGACAAACCTAAGACAAGTTTCTCTATAACAAATTTCATTGGACAAACGTAAGACAAGTTTCTCTATAACAAGTTTCATTGGACATACCTAAGACAAGTTTCTCTAGAACATGTTTCAATGGACAAAACTAGCCAAGTTTCTCAAGAACAAGCTTCATTGGACAAACCTATACAAGTTTCTCTAGAACACGTTTCACTGGACAAAACTAAGCCAAGTTTCACTGGACAAAGCTAAGACTAGATTCTCTAGAACAAATTTCACTGGACAAACCTAAGACAAGTTTCATTGGACAAACTAAGACAAGTTTCTCTAGAACAAGTTTCATTGGAAAAACCTAAACCAAGTTTCTCTAGACAAAACTAGACAAATTTCTCTAGAACAAGCTTCGTTGGACAAGCCTAAGAAAAGTTTCTCAAGAACACGTTTCACTGGACAACACTAAGAAAAGTTTCACTTGAGAAAACTAGACAAGTTTCTCTATAGCAAGCTTCACTGGACAAAACTAAGACAAGTTTCTCCAGAACACGTTTCACTGGACACACCTAAGACAGGTTTCTCTTGAAGTTAACCGCCTGCCACAACAGAGTCCTGAAATGTTGGCCCTAAATACTCGCCTCCAGCCATGTAAATGTTAGCGTCTGTTAATAATGTTTGTGCTCTCTCCATGCTGACTGCATTTAGTTGTCTATTGTGTGTGTGCTCTCTCTGTGCTGACTGCATTTAGTTGTCTATTGTGTGAGTGCTCTCTCCGTGCTGACTGCATTGTCTATTGTGTACTGCAGCGCCTCCCTGGCGCTTTGTTCGGCAGAAACATATGAAAACTTGTGGCTACTGTCTCAGTAGCGGCAGGATTGTGTTCGCGTTCTCATAAAATTTGGATTTTGCGATAAACAAAATTTCTCGTCATCTTCGTTTTGTTGTCTTCTTAGCTGCTGCCACTTCCGGCTTCCGCCCGGCTCGGCCAATCAATTTGCCAGCTGGGCTCGGAGATTTCTGCCCAGTGCGGACACGTGACTTCTTCCGGCTGTCTGTAACATCAGCGACATGAATCCGGAAATTCGGGAACTGTTCCGCACACCTGTAACAGTAAGAAACCTATTTAATCATAAAGCAGGTCAGTATTAAGAGAGGTGTGCCACGGGAGTGTGACATGTCCTCAGACTCCCCTTACCCGCAACTCTGTGTATAAATAATATTTGAATAACGAAGACACAAACAATAGATTGCACGATTTATTGCCTGGCATATTTCGCTGCATCTCGTCAGGTACATACTGCAGAAATCACACAACGTAAAGTAAATTAACTAGATAAATCCTTCAAGTTGAAATATACACATATTCGCACAGTAATGTCCCTTATCTACCACGGTAATTTTAAGCTGACTAACATGTCTTTCTGTTTACACAATTCTGGCTTGCGTTGATAGATCATAATTGCTTCTGCAAATTTTAACAAGCAAGTATTTTGTGTTCTAAACAACACGCGAAATGCAGTGTCTCTGGACACAACGTGACCACTGGCGACAATGTGTCTGCCGATTGAAGACGCCGGGAGCTTCCGGTGTGTCGGCTCCTGGCGGCTAGCCACTCCTGTGTGTTGTATCTTGTTGACCCATTGAGGTATGTGTTCTGACACCCGTTTGTTAAGCTGTCTCTCCGTTCGACTAATGTAAACGGCCTGGCATCTACATGTGAATTGGTAAATACAATTGTTTGTGGCGTACAGAGGAACAGGCTCTTTGACTGTTGGTGTAGGAATGGGTACGGTTTTACATCTAATGACTGGAGTTGCCGCACAGAATGTTCGACCTACTGCTGTAGTAAGCCGGTCTTGTAGACGTTGCATTACGTCATCCCCTCGAAAGGTTAGCTGGATGAATACCTTGAGTTTAGGGACTGTAGTTACGTCTGCTTTGGGTTTGGGCTGTTGGCAATGGCGCTTTATAAATCCTGTGGAGTACCCATTCAGGTTTAAGACATTCTTCAGAGTTTCAAATTCCTCTGTCAGTGTGTCCTGGGTGCATATCTTTCTAGCACGGTCAAACAAGGTCCGTACTAAGCCCCGTTTGTACTGGACAGGTGTGAAGCTCTGAAAATTTAGGTATTGGCCAGTCCATGTTTCTTTCCATGTATAAATAATATGTTGTGATTTCTGAGATGGTTGTTGTAATTAACTCGGACTGCCAGAGTGGTTATCCACGAATGCCCAGACGAGGCTAGATAAAGTGGACTGGCACCTGGTCGTCTTGGCAGATGATACTCTGCCACATTGCGCTAAAAAAGGGCATAATAACTACAGCACATGGCGGGGACCAGGGATAGCGTGTACCTCTCCATAGCACAAGCTTGGGCTGAGTTGTAGAGACCATATGTTGCCATTGCAGCAATATCCCTCTCTCGGCCTGCCTAGTTTACTCCAGAGGAAAGGTAACACCAATACATCTGGAACAAGACAAGCTACAGAAGCTACCGGATCAGCAAAGCAATGCTCTAACTGTACGCGTGTCGGGGCTTTAATTCTTGACCAATTACATCCAAGGCTTAGAGTCTGGTGTGCCCTGCCATGACATTTAGTATATAGGCCGCATTTCCCCGCACTAAGATATGGCTTGTACCCTCCCAATTGCACTCCTCCACCTGAAGCCGTTGGCCCAATGTGGGGTGTCAGGTTTGGTCCCAATATTCGGCGCTAACAGATAGCAGGTAGTATCATCTAATGTCATACGGTAGCTCAATCATATCTGACTAAGACCTGACTAAGAATTTGCAATTACTGAACAACCAATCAAAGCTTTAAATAAAAGTTGTCAGAAAACGTCTTAGAAATCGTGGGCAAGAAGAAGAAATAATCAGAAGTTCCAAATCTGAGCATGGAAGACAACCGGCTCATAAACAGCCTCATGTCTGGGGCACTGGAATACTGTGGCCACATTAAACATCCCAGTTGCGGGGAGAGAACAATGATGGGAGGCTTGGTTCATGGTAGATGAGGCTGGGGCTGACCAGCACCAACGTAAACACAGGAGATGACAGATATCTTGGACACATGAGAGGGGAGATGGATTCTAGGGGAGGGGTGGGGGTGAGAGGATCTTCAGTTGTCGACCTAAACTTAATAACACGTACTAGAACAAATCTAGACGTCTACATAAAACGTGATTTGCGGGTCTACTTATATTATAAAACGAATTTCATAAGGGCGAGAAGTACAGGACTGTAAAGTATGGAGGGGAAAACAATATCAAATAATCGGTTCTTGTATTAACGCGATCTTGAAATAATATGAATTACCCCATGGAAAATCTAAAATTCACCTCCTGGGTGGCAGGGGGTTTGTAATCCTCACCGGCTGGGAACTACTGCTCTACACAGAAACCTTCATGTCCTTTAAGAGTTAAAAGATGACAGAGAAATCGCTATCGGGGGAAGTAACTTTAGCAGTAGACGACTGAGGAATCGCCATCAGGGGACATAACTTTAACAATACAAGAAAGAGGAAATGTTAACGGGGGAAGGGGGTGAGGGGGGAAGAGGGGTGAGGGGGACACATTAACTTCAACAATAACGGGTAGAGGAATCTTCATCCGGAGACATAACTCCAACAACAGAAGTAATGACAGAAATTGTCATCTACAGACATAACTTCAACAATATAACATAGAGGAATCCTCATCGTGGACATAACTTTAACAACGGAAAATATTAGAAGAATTTTCACCGGAAGCCACAACTTCAACAACAATAATTATTAGAGGAATCAGCACTTGAGGACACGACCATGCTCTCAAGCCTGATGCATCAGCGCTCAGGCAGTCTGAGGCCTGGTAAGGACTTTCGTTTTAAGAGTTACGATGATCTCAAGCTAATAATCGTGGTCGGTCATGGTTGGATATTCCTCTCGGTCCCCGGAGTCGTGGATCAGAACTGTGTTCTTGTCTCGATGATACTACGTGGCAAAGCCAGCCACCGGAAGTCATTCAAACATACATGCATACACACACTCATGCATACACACACATATAACACATACACACACCGGCAGACAGACCGGCCTGTCAAAAAGTGGCGAGTAGGTGTACACACACACACACACACAGAGTCATGCACATACAGACTTACACACATATATGCACACACGTAAACTGAGTTAAGTTTCGCGGGGCATCACTGCGAGCTGTGGATTTCGTGTGGAATGCTTATGCATCTGTCTGTGGTGGTTTGTATAGTGAACTGCGTGTTCAGAAAAATGGTGGACGGCCGGTTGCTGAACTAGCTGATTTTGCCTTATACCGTAATGTGTGAGCAACTGCTGGTTTTCTAATGTCTGACACTCCCATTAACGATGAACTTTAATTTTCGTGGCGGACTGTTATGTTGGCATTCTGACAGCGGCCTTTTGCCCGTGCGTGCCGTTGAATTATCGGGACTGACGTCTGTTCCATTTTACACTATGAAGACCATTTTGTGTAATATTCACTTGCACAGCAACCGAGCATTATGGGGTGATCTTTTACCGTGAAGCTGGAACCGTGACTAACCGCTAACATAGACACACATATAGACACACACATAGACACACACATAGACACACACACATAAGTAGTAAGGGCCCTTACTACTCACATAAACACACATTGACACACACACATATACATACATACACACACACAAACACACACACAGGGAAACAAATACACGAGCACACAAACAAACGCGCACACAAACTAAAACACACACACACACGAGCAGACAGACTGACCTGTTCAAGAGTGGCACATAAGTGTACTGGGTGGGCGCGGTCACTGGGGAATCCCCGGACTCGTGCAGTCGCTCCTGTAAATATATCACATATGGAGACAGTGTGTGTTGGGCCGTTGTATATATACACACACATTGGCACCTTGCCGTCTTGACAGACGATAGTTTGTGCTTTAAAAAGGCATAATAACTTTTACTTATGGCGGTATGGAATGTGACTGATAAGGCCAATTCACGCTGTAAATGTTCGTTTATATGTGTGTGTGTGTGTGTGTGTGTGTGTGTGTGCTGTTTATTTATGTGTGCTGGTTATATGTGTAGTGTGTTTTTTGTATATGTGTGTGTGTGTGCTGGTTATGTGTGTGTGTGTGTGCTGGTTATATGTACGTGCTGTGCAATATGCTTATATCCACATGTATGTGAAAAGCAAGGAGAAACTACCACATTATTCATCCCAATACACTAACCATCATATTCGGAAAAAAGCATAACTACATGTCACTCAAAAATTGTACTCAGTATTGAAGAAACTGAAATGCTACAAACGTTGAATACCTTGGCTCCATAGAAAAAGTCAGATGAGACAGTCTGGGGGAATGAAGAGCTTCAACGGTATTTAGAAACTGTGACGTATGACGTAACACCAGCAAACACGTCACAGCAGATAGAAGGACATGCACCTGTCACGTGGCCAACATTAGACCATTTTGTAATGGCTAAAGAGGAAATTTGATTTTATAGAACAATTGTGATAACACAAGGGGCAGATAAGAAGTGTAATGACGGTATCTTCAAACAAGAGAACTCACAAAGATCAGGGGCGTCACTAGGGAGGTGCGGGGGGTGCGGGCCGCACCGGGTGACACCATCAAGGGGTGACACCAAAATTTAAAAAATTGCAAATTTGACAAAGCAGACATAGCAAAATAACAAAGATTTAACTTTGTCCGAGTTTGTCGAAGTTCTTTATTTATGTTTTACCTGAAGTATTGAAGTTATATTGTTCAATTTGTTTTCTTTCTTATGTCCTTATTAACTTTTTGACTTATTTTACAAACATTACTATATGCGATTATATATGGTACAGGAACACTCGGAAGAAGACCATGGTGAAAGTCTAGAGGGGTGACACCAAGAGTTTACCGCACTGGGTGACACCAACCCCAGTGACGCCACTGACAAAGATAACTGGTTACTTACATCAGAAAAAGACAATCCTCTTTGGGCATGCCAATCGTAGGGGAAAGCTAAAACATAACATAACTAGGGACAGTTGGAGGGACGGGGGTCAGGGGGAGACCTCGAGAGGAGATGCTGGACAGTTTGTCATAGAGGAAAATCTGTATTAGAAATGATTGGCAATACATGAGACAGGAGGCTGTGGACAGACATGATCACCAACGCCACACGGCATGGGCTATAAGAAGATTTATAGTATACGAGACAGAGGGCTGTGGACAGACATGATCACCAACACAACACGGCATGGACTATAAGAAGATTGGCAGTACACGAGACAGAAGGCTTTTATCGAATAATTACCTACCACACCTTCTGCACAGACAGTACAAGCCTTACCTTCTGGACCAGGATATAAGTCGAATGTGACGTCAGAAATTTTGCCGCATTTTCGAATTTATGAACGTCGAGGTCTTTAATGAGACCTGTGTGGAAGAGACCGGGGGGGGGGGGGGGGTGAGTGTCACGGTTAAATATAGGCTGGTTGTCACAGCGGGGAGTCTCATAGAATAGGGTGTGCTACATCTGATACCAGAGTGTCATAGAATAGGGTGTGCTACATCTGATACCAGAGTGTCATAGAATAGGGTGTGCTACATCTGATACCAGAGTGTCATAGAATAGGGTGTGCTACATCTGATACCAGAGTGTCATAGAATAGGGTGTGCTACATCTGATACCTGAGTGTCATAGAATAGGTTGTGCTACATCTGATACCCGAGTGTCATAGAATAGGGTGTGCTACACTGATACCCGAGTGTCATAGAATAGGGTGTGCTACATCTGATACCCGAGTATCATAGAATAGGGTGTGCTACATCTGATACCATAGTGTCATTGAATAGGGTGTGCTACACTGATACCCGAGTGTCATAGAATAGGGTGTGCTACATCTGATACCAGAGTGTTATAGAATAGGTTGTGCTACATCTGATACCCGAGTGTTATAGAATAGGTTGTTCTACATCTGATACCAGAGTGTCATAGAATAGGGTGTGCTACATCTGATACCAGAGTGTCATAGAATAGGGTGTGCTACATCTGATACCAGAGTGTTATAGAATAGGTTGTGCTACATCTGATACCCGAGTGTTATAGAATAGGTTGTTCTACATCTGATACCAGAGTGCCATAGAATAGGTGTACTACACCTGATACCAGAGTGTCATAGAATAGGGTGTGCTACATCTGATACCAGAGTGTCATAGAATAGGGTGTGCTACATCTGATACCAGAGTGTCATAGAATAGGGTGTGCTACATCTGATACCAGTGTCATAGAATAGAGTGTGATACATCTGATACCAGAGTGTCATAGAATAGGGTGTGCTACACTGATACCCGAGTGTCATAGAATAGGGTGTGCTACATCTGATACCTGAGTGTCATAGAATAGGTTGTGCTACATCTGATACCAGAGTGTCATAGAATAGGGTGTGCTACATCTGATACCAGAGTGTCATAGAATAGATTGTGCTACATCTGATACCTGAGTGTCATAGAATAGGGTGTGCTACATCTGATATCCGAGTGTCATAGAATAGGGTGTGCTACATCTGATACCCGAATGTCATAGAATAGGGTGTGTTACATCTGATACCAGAGTATCATAGAATAGGGTGTGCTACATCTGATACCAGAGTGTCATAGAATAGGTTGTGCTACATCTGATACCAGAGTGTCATAGAATAGGATGTGCTACACTAATACCCGAGTGTCATAGAATAGGGTGTGCTACATCTGATACCCGAGTGTCATAGAATAGGGTGTGCTACATCTGATACCAGAGTATCATAGAATAGGGTGTGCTACATCTGATACCAGAGTGTCATAGAATAGGGTGTGCTACATCTGATACCCGAGTGTCATAGAATAGGGTGTGTTAGATCTGATACCAGAGTATCATAGAATAGGGTGTGCTACATCTGATACCAGAGTGTCATAGAATAGGTTGTGCTACATCTGATACCAGAGTGTCATAGAATAGGGTGTGCTACATCTGATACCCGAGTGTCATAGAATAGGGTGTGTTACATCTGATACCAGAGTGTCATAGAATAGGGTGTGCTACATCTGATACCAGAGTGCCATAGAATAGGGTGTGCTACATCTGATACCAGAGTAAAGCTACATCTGATACCCGAGTGTCATAGAATAGGGTGTGTTACATCTGATACCAGAGTGTCATAGAATAGGGTGTGCTACATCTGATACCAGAGTGTCATAGAATAGGGTGTGCTACATCTGATACCCGAATGTCATAGAATAGGGTGTGCTACATCTGATACCAGAGTATCATAGAATAGGGTGTGCTACATCTGATACCAGAGTGTCATAGAATATGTTGTGCTACATCTGATACCAGAGTGTCATAGAATAGGGTGTGCTACACTAATACCCGAGTGTCATAGAATAGGGTGTGCTACATCTGATACCAGAGTGCCATAGAATAGGTGTACTACACCTGATACCAGAGTGTCATAGAATAGGGTGTGCTACATCTGATACCAGAGTGTCATAGAATAGGGTGTGCTACATCTGATACCAGAGTGTCATAGAATAGGGTGTGCTACATCTGATACCAGAGTGTCATAGAATAGGGTGTGCTACATCTGATACCAGAGTGTCATAGAATAGGGTGTGCTACATCTGATACCCGAATGTCATAGAATAGGGTGTGCTACATCTGATACCAGAGTGTCATAGAATAGATTGTGTTACATCTGATACCCGAGTGTCATAGAATAGGGTGTGCTACATCTGATACCAGAGTGTCATAGAATAGGGTGTGCTACATCTGCTACCCGAGTGTCATAGAATAGGGTGTGCTACATCTGATACCAGAGTGTCATAGAATAGGGTGTGCTACATCTGATACCAGAGTGTCATAGAATAGGTTGTGCTACATCTGATACCAGAAATAAATGGGGAGAACCGTTGAGGCCACCAAGACGATTAAACAAATAAACACACATAGTATTATTTGGCGCTCACAGAAGAAGAAGAAGAAGAAGAAGAAGAAGAAGAAGAAGAAGAAGAAGAAGAAGAAGAAGAAGAAGAAGAAGAAGAAGAAGAAGAAGAAGAAGAAGAAGAAGAAGAAGAAGAAGAAGAAGAAGAAGAAGAAGAAGAAGAAGAAGAAGAAGAAGAAGAAGAAGAAGAAGAAGAAGAAGAAGAAGGAAATAGAGATTGGAAGACGCACTAGACAACATAAAATGTGAAAGCTATAATAGATACCGAGTGTCATAGAATAAGGTGTACTACATCTGGTAGCCAAGTGTCATAATATGTCATCAACTCTCGCATCCCAGCTTGTAACAGACAGACGCGTGGAAGGACAGACATATTGACAGGCAGACATAAGAACAGACAGACAGAAAGTCAGAACGACACATGGACAGAGACAGACATATTCGCAGACTGCATATGTACAGACTAACATAGATATAAACAGACAGATACTAGATATACGGACGGACAGACAGCCAGATATATGGACAGACATGCAGGCATATGGATAGACAGACATATGGACAAAAATGCGGGCATATAAATAGACAGATATATGGGGTAGAAAGACAGTCTTATGGACAAATAGACATATGGACAGGCGGGCGGCCAAATTACCGACCGACGGACAGACAGACAAATGAACAGACACGTAAAATTATAGACAAAGAGATATATAGACGGACAGATAGACCACAGAACACGCATACAGACATGAAGAATTTTGCTCTCCAGTTGTGTAATATTTGTGAGAGGAATTGTCTCCCTGGAGAAAGCAGAAAACGACAATGTTTATGTAAATGAGGTACATAATTCATGGCAGAGGCAGACACCGCCCATCTACAAGTAAAAATACAGCAAGATGAACTTGCAGCCGCACTTCCCGCCAACATACGATGCCCTGGAAGATGGACAGATTATGCAAATGTCCGATCCTTGGTGTCTGGCAGAGACGAGACGGCTTGGCTGTATATCTGCCCTGACCCCCGCAAGCGGTGTACAACAGGAATATATGTGGGTTCAGTGAGGTCAGGCCAGGAATATATGTGAGTATAGGGACGTCATACCAGGAATATATCTTTATAAACAGTGCACGCCACTTGAAGTGCACAGGGGAGGGAAATAATGGCATGGAGATAACTTGAACTTGGTGTTACTGTTGAATAATGTTTGTCATTTTTATTTTGTTTCTTTGCTTTCCTCTGTTCCAGAGATTGTAACATTATTATTTGTTTTTTTTTTTTTTGGTTGAATTGTTTCACTTTTGTCTCAATCATTATTATCCCATCTCATCATCTCATCTTGTTCCTCTTGTAACTTGCGGTGCCGAGTATAAACTGCGGGAGAGTGCCTGTTTATGGGGTTCATATATCCAGATTCCCATGGACTCTGTTATTAACTCTGTCCATCGTTGAAATGGTCTGTCTCTTCTTCTGGTCCTATTCGGTCTGTAAAACTGCTTGAAATGGACTATCAAAATGCCAACCATTGTCTTAGAGTCGTTGACCTGAAATTTTAAAAAAATCTGCTTTGCTATTAGATTAAATTCCCGTGGAGTTCCTCCGCAGTTTCTAAAATAGAAAATATTCTTCAGCTTTATAAACACTCATGAAACCTGTCCTTGAACAGTCTCCACAACAAACATGGCAAACTGTTCATCGGATACGCCCAGGGTTGCCACTTTTTTTTTTACCAAAAGTATCTAGAAATGGCCCAAACAACATCCATAAATATCTAGATTTCGTTGGAAAGTATCTAGGAAAAATATCCAGATTGAGAAAGTAAGAAATTACATATGTATTGATGTGACTGCCGGACTCCCTGGCGAAGAGTTACGGCTATCGCCGTAATCCCGTATATTCTCGTCAGTAACGCAGCTGCACCCGAACCGGCAGCGGTTCGAGCCGCGCTGGTAATTAAGGGGTATGTGAACCGGTCGCTCAGAAAGCAATGGCAAACTACTGAGCGTAATCTTGCCTAGCACATCAACAGCAGCTGAAAAATGCTGATGTTGACTGCAACGTCCTGTAAGGGATATGCACAAAATAAAAATAAAAAAACTAATATTCTGCTTCCGCCACACTATAATCAGTAGCCCTTAAAAATTTAATAACTTGACAATATTTAGGTATGTCCTTTACTGGCTGAGATATGTTGTTAATAGAAAAGAATGAAATATTTTTCAATACATCTAAATTTTCAAGAAGTCTCTGCATCAGTTGATTGAATAAGGAGACAAAATCTTGACAGCGCTTTCTTAAGTTGTTCTCTTCATTTTCTGTTAACAGTCCTTTTGTTTTTAAACCATCAATTTTTGATTCGATTTGGTATCCTAGGTATGGCTTAGGAGCCAAATAGCTCTCTATAGTGCAAGTGAACAAGTCAGCTTTACAAGTTGGCAATATAAGTCTTTTACCAATTGAGTGAAATAGCAAAATGAGGTCGTCATGTAATTTAATTTTATCAACATTTTGAGATTCAAATAGTTTATTAACTTTTTGCACTTCACCTAAAATGGGTTGTAAAAAGAGAAGGAATGCCAAATTTTTTTCATCACTGTACATTCCATATAGTATTTCAGCTGTGTAGCATTTTTCACTTTGTCTTGTTATTTCTAAGTGCGTCTTCAACTCCAACCATTGGTTCACAGTTACTTCAACAGCTGGTTGAATTGATAACCATGTAGTTTTGCAATATGACAGAATTTTCAGTGTTGGGGAACTATCATTTAATGCTTTATATAAATTGTTATTGCTGTTGTCTGACAGATGATTTGGAGAACCAGTTATGTGTTTCAGCAATAAGGAATTGCAAATTCCTTAGTAAACATTCTGATGAGGCATGTGATAATGCTAGCTGCAAGGAATGACACGCACATTTTATGAGGATTAAAGATGGGATATCTTCCTTAAATGTTATATAAACGCTATGGTTGATATCAGCCATTATCGAGGCATTATCTGTACCAGTTGCAGCCAAATTCACGTGAAAAGAATCACAAAGTCGGCATTACAGCAGTAAGTCGCAGCACAGTGTGTTCACAGTTCAAATAATGTTATTATAATTTATGCGCCGTTTTACTCATTACCAGGGGGTTGCCAGATTGTTGAGCGTTGACCCAAGTCAGTTCAAAGTTTAAATAATGGCAGTTACCATAATTTACGTGCGTCCAGACCAAACATAAAATGGGTAAATGACACAGAAAGAAAAGTAAAATCTAGAAAGTATTCAAAATATCCGACTCCAAATGAAAAGTATCTAGAATTACATCCAGCATCCAAACGTCAGAAAACGGTATCCAGATGCCGACAAAAACCTCTAGATCTGGATATAAAGTATCTAGAATGGCAACTATGGAAACGCCACACACTCAAATATGGCTACGAGCTATTTCCGCCTAGAGACAGCAAAATGTCATGACGTCATTTCATATTATTCTCACAAAATTGCATATTGAGACGTGGCACACTAATTGCCTCATCTGGCACCATTGCCGCTTTTTCTTCTGGTTGATTTTGGCGTGTTTTTTTTCCCCCTTCACATCTTTCCATCCTTAGAAAATTAATCTCTGATAGTTGGCGTGAGATGAAAGATCATCATCATCATCATCATCATCATCATCATCATCATCATCATCATCATCATCATCATCATTATCATCATCATCATCATCATCATCGTCGTCGTCGTCGTCGTCTCACATGCAGGCCTGGCACCATGCGCCTGTATTTCACAGGACCTATTGGTTGAGAGGTGCGACGTTCACTGTCACTGTTAAAGACCTGCACAGATTCTCTATGTGGGTGTTTATAACATGAGAACAGCATACTATAACACTCTCCCCTCCATATGTACAACATGAGAACAGCATGCTATAACATTCTCCCCTCCATATGTACAACATGAGAACAGCATGCTATAACACTCTCCCCTCCATGTGTACAACATGAGAACATCATGCTATAACATTCTCCCCTCCTTATGTACAACATGAGAACAGCATGCTATAACATTCTCCCCTCCATATGTACAACATGAGAACAGCATGCTATAACATTCTCCCCTCCATATGTACAACATGAGAACAGCATGCTATAACATTCTCCCCTCCATATGTACAACATGAGAACAGCATGCTATAACATTCTCCCCTCCATATGTACAACATGAGAACAGCATGCTATAACATTCTCCCCTCCATATGTACAACATGAGAACAGCATGCTATAACATTCTCCCCTCCATATGTACAACATGAGAACAGCATGCTATAACATTCTCCCCTCCATATGTACAACATGAGAACAGCATGCTATAACATTCTCCCCTCCATATGTACAACATGAGAACAGCATGCTATAACATTCTCCCCTCCATATGTACAACATGAGAACAGCATGCTATAACATTCTCCCCTCCATATGTACAACATGAGAACAGCATGCTATAACATTCTCCCCTCCATATGTACAACATGAGAACAGCATGCTATAACATTCTCCCTATGGGAGGAGACTGAGCACTGATGGAGATGACCGTGTGTGATCGGTTACCCTTGAACAAAACAAAACCACACCGCAGAGTTGCATGCCAGGGTGGAATGGAAGCGGGCTCTTCAACCCCACTCCTGATTCGGAGAACTATTTCTTTCAACAGATTCAGAACGTTGGTCTCCTTGTGATTGTGGGGAAGTTTCTTCAATGGAAAACTCAAGGACTCCATTATTGCAGTCCAGGTTTGGCTAAAGCAATCTTGGAACGTGACCTGAATATAACGGCCTGTTTGGTTTACTAATCGATAGATTATCGATCACAATGAATAGACTTAACGCCGCCGTGATTTGAGACCAGTTCCTCTGCTTTGTGGTGATATCCACGGATATCCGAGTGGCCTAGATATCTGGACAGGGGGCTGCACGGGGTGGGTGACAGAACCCCCCACACCAGGCAGGTGAGATAGGAGGGGACAAGAAAAGGTGACGCAGTAGAACTGTAGTACTGTCACCTTGCCGTCGTGACAGACCATAGTTATTGTGCTTCTAAATAACAGGCATAATAACCTTTCCTTAGCACAAAGCTGTGCTGAATTGTAGAGACCACGTGTTGCCCATGCAGCATGATCCCTCTCTCGGCCTGCCTAGTTTACTCCAGAGGAAAGGTAACATCAATACACATGGAACAAGACAAGCTGCAGAAGCTGCCAGATGAGCAATGCAATGCCCTGACTGTCCGCCTGTAGGAGATTCGATTCTAGACCTGTTGCCGACTACGGCTTATGGTCTGGTCTGCCCTACCATGACATGTGGTCTGTAGGTTGCATTTCCTCGCACTAGAATATGGTTTGTTCCCTCCCAGTCGCACTCCACCGCCCGAAGCCGTTGGCACAATGTGGGGTGTCGGGTTTGGTAAGGGCCCAAAATTCGGTGCTAACAGAAAGCAGGTATTACAGTCTACTGTCTGTCATATGGTAAGTCAGGTATTTCTAACTCAGATCTGGCTGACAATAGTAGAAAGATAAGAACATAAGAATTTGAGTTTAATGAGAAAGTGCCGAACTTATCGGATACCTGGCTTTAGATTGTGGTTGGCCACGTATTAGTATATACTTGCTGTCTAACCTGCGATCTCAGGTGTGTTCAGACTTGCTACCATACAGGTGTATTCGATCATGAACGTATCAGGTAGCGAGAAGCTCAGGGTATAGATTACTGTCAATGGATGTGACCTCCGAAGCGAAGCAAGCCACTCCGCACGAAGCCTGCCCGTCCTAACCCTCGTCAGCATGCTTTCTGAGTCAGTTACAATCACGATGTGTGTGTGTGTCGTATTCTCCATCCAGCGGAGAGTCAAAGTGGCTGCCTCCACCTCCATTCTGAAGCTGGATGTTGTGGTATCATATGCCAGGCTCTCCTGCCCCAAACGTCGACCATTAGCTATGGATATGAACCCCCAGCCACTTCTCTTACCTCTAGACACCGAACCATCTGTGTAGATAATCACATCCCCCGAGTGAGCATTGTCCTGAATTAGTTGCTGGATTTCCACTTCCGTGGCCCCTGCTGGCCACTCCCTGCACCCCCGGCTCAATGTGGTTATAACTCTGCACATGTCTGACTGCTCCGCTGGCACCCTGACCTACTCCTCTCCTCACCTAATGTTCTCCAGGGGGCACACCTGTCTGATCGTATCCTCCGCCTGAGCCATCCATGATTTCCCTCTTATCAGTCGCTGACCCTTA
Source organism: Cepaea hortensis (assembly GCA_963921405.1). Lineage (NCBI taxonomy): Eukaryota > Metazoa > Mollusca > Gastropoda > Stylommatophora > Helicidae > Cepaea > Cepaea hortensis. Next base: position 132,150,106 of record OY992881.1, on the reverse strand, counting down.
ACTGCGTCCAGCGCCTCATGCAGTGGGTGGTCTGTGTCTGCAGCTACTCTGAGGTATGTCTCCGCCTGCATCACCTTGAGCCTACCAGCAACATGGCAGGGAGATAGAAGAAAGCGATGTGGAGAGATGGAAGTGGCAGATGAGATGGAAGTCACTGTGATAGACGGAAATCATGGGCGTTGATAGAGCGATGAGGCGGGGTATAAAGTATGGAAACACATGGACGTAATTGGTGGGGGTGAACACAAAAGGTAGAGAAGTGATATTAGAGATGGGGGAGATGGAAGAGATGGTGGATATAAAAGAGATGGGGCAGATGGAAGAGATGATGGATATAAAAGAGATCGGGGAGATGGAAGAGATGAGGGATATAAAAGAGATCGGAGAGATGGAAGAGGTGATGGATATAAAAGAGATGGGGGAGATGGAAGAGATGGTGGATATAAAAGAGATGGGGGAGATGGAAGAGATGGTGGATATAAAAGAGATGGGGGAGATGGAAGAGATGGTGGATATAAAAGAGATGGGGGAGATGGAAGAGATGATGGATATAAAAGAGATGGGGGAGATGGAAGAGATGATGGATATAAAAGAGATGGTGGATATAAAAGAGATGGGGGAGATGGAAGAGATGGTGGATATAAAAGAGATGATGGATATAAAAGAGATGATGGATATAAAAGAGATGGTGGATATAAAAGAGATGGAAGAGATGGTGGATATAAAAGAGATGGGGGAGATGGAAGAGATGAGGGATATAAAAGAGATCGGGGAGATGGAAGAGATGAGGGATATAAAAGAGATGGGGGAGATGGAAGAGATGATGGATATAAAAGAGATGGGGGAGATGGAAGAGATGAGGGATATAAAAGAGATGGGGGGGATGGAAGAGATGAGGGATATAAAAGAGATGGGGGAGATGGAAGAGATGATGGATATAAAAGAGATGGGGGAGATGGAAGAGATGATGGATATAAAAGAGGTGGGGGAGATGGAAGAGATGAGGGATATAAAAGAGATCGGGGAGATGGAAGAGATGAGGGATATAAAAGAGATGGGGGAGATGGAAGAGATGATGGATATAAAAGAGATGGGGGAGATGGAAGAGATGATGGATATAAAAGAGATGGGGGAGATGGAAGAGATGAGGGATATAAAAGAGATGGGGGAGATGGAAGAGATGATGGATATAAAAGAGATCGGGGAGATGGAAGAGATGATGGATATAAAAGAGATGGGGGAGATGGAAGAGATGAGGGATATAAAAGAGATGGGGGAGATAGAAGAGATGAGGGATATAAAAGAGATGGGGGAGATAGAAGAGATGAGGGATATAAAAGAGATGGGGGAGATAGAAGAGATGATGGATATAAAAGAGATCGGGGAGATGGAAGAGATGAGGGATATAAAAGAGATGGGGGAGATGGAAGAGATGAGGGATATAAAAGAGATGGGGGAGATGGAAGAGATGATGGATATAAAAGAGATGGAAGAGATGAGGGATATAAAAGAGATGGGGGAGATGGAAGAGATGATGGATATAAAAGAGATGGGGGAGATGGAAGAGATAAGGGATATAAAATAGATCGGGGAGATGGAAAAGATGATGGATATAAAAGAGATGGGGGAGATGGAAAAGATGATGGATATAAAAGAGATCGGGGAGACGGAAGAGATGAGGGGTACGAAAGAGATCGGGGAGACGGAAGAGATGAGGGGTACGAAAGAGATCGGGGAGATGGAAGAGATGAGGGATATAAAAAAGATGGGGGAGATGGAAGAGATGATGGATATAAAAGAGATCGGGGAGATGGAAGAGTTGAGGTCTATAAAAGAGATCGGGAAGATGGAAGAGACCAGGGAGATGGAAGAGACCAGGGAGATGGAAGAGACCAGGGAGATGGAAGAGACCAGGGAGATGTAAGAGACCAGGGAGATGGAAGAGACCTGAGAGGTGGAAGAGACCTGAGAGGTGGAAGAGACCAGGGAGATGGAAGAGACCAGAGAGATGGAAGAGACCAGGGAGATGGAAGAGACCAGGGAGATGGAAGAGATCAGGGAGGTGGAAGAGACCTGAGAGGTGGAAGAGACCTGAGAGGTGGAAGAGACCTGAGAGGTGGAAGAGACCTGAGAGGTGGAAGAGAACTGAGATGTGGAAGAGACCAGGGAGATGGAAGAGACCAGGGAGGTGGAAGAGACCTGAGAAGTGGAAGAGACCTGAGAGGTGGAAGAGACCTGAGAGGTGGAAGAGACCTGAGAGGTGGAAGAGACCTGAGAGGTGGAAGAGAACTGAGATGTGGAAGAGACCAGGGAGATGGAAGAGACCATGGAGATGGAAGAGACCAGGGAGATGGAAGAGACCAGGGAGATGAAAGAGATTGGGGAAATTGAAGAGCGGCTCCAAAACCCTGTCTTTTTCCAATATGGAACACTTCTGTTATACCATAGGGATTCCAAAATAGTGTGTTTTTCCAATATGTAACACTGCTGTTAGATAATAGAGACATCTAATTAGTGTTTGTCCAATATTGAACACTTGTGTTGAGACCCATAAATAATGACTTTTTACAATATTTAACACAGCTGTTCGGTAACAGGTGGCCATCCACTAGTTAAATGTGTGGAGCTGACTGACGAGTTTTGCCCTGAACAATTTACCCGATGCCTCCATTACCATGACAAACATGACTTACCGTTCTCGTCGGAGAGATCAATGACCTTGTTGGTGTGGCCGAACCCAGCTCGTCTCTTGATGGAGGTGAGGAGGTTGATCACTGCACACCGTGGGTTCACCAGCAGGCTCTCGTCGTTGCCAAACTTGACTATAACAAACATGGCTGGTCGGGCCTGGGCAGGTCCTTCGCGTCTGTTTTATCACATACAATATAGGTATATATGATATCGTCACCAGAGAGGACATATCACATACAGTATACGTATATACGTATATGATATCCTCACCAGAGAGGACATATCACATACAGTATAAATATACATGATATCCTCACCAGAGAGGACTATCACATACAGTATAAATATACATGATATCCTCACCAGAGAGGACTATCACATACAGTATAAATATACATGATATCCTCACCAGAGAGGACTATCACATACAGTATAAATATACATGATATCCTCACCAGAGAGGACTATCACATACAGTATAAATATACATGATATCCTCACCAGAGAGGACTATCACATACAGTATAAATATACATGATATCCTCACCAGAGAGGACTATCACATACAGTATAAATATACATGATATCCTCACCAGAGAGGACTATCACATACAGTATAAATATACATGATATCCTCACCAGAGAGGACTATCACATACAGTATAAATATACATGATATCCTCACCAGAGAGGACTATCACATACAGTATAAATATACATGATATCCTCACCAGAGAGGACTATCACATACAGTATAAATATACATGATATCCTCACCAGAGAGGACTATCACATACAGTATACATATATATGATATCCTCACCAGAGAGGACATATCCCATACAGTATACGTATACATGATATCGTCACCAGACAGGACATATATTTTCTGCGGAACTAGGTGACTGAGAAAGGCTGTAGCTTCATTCGAAGGCACGAAACTATACATTCTTCCTCTCTTTTTTGAAATTTTGCACTGGCATCGCCGTTACGGTACTCTTTTTCGATTTCCAACTGCCACGGGATTTTTCACGTGCGCAGCAACACACACGGACATCCGATCTCACTAACCAGGGACCAGAGGACATTTTGTTACCAGAAGTTCACATGAAATAATCCCGGCCCTCAGCGGGCTTGAACCCGGGACCTCCAGCACTCGAGGCGGACTCAGGTCTTACCGAAATCCCAGAGTGTGTCTCAATAGTTCACTCCAGTTGGCCAGATGCCTCATGCACCCTCTCTTGGGTTAGGTCAGGGCAATCTTGTAGCGTATGGTTGGGGCTTGCTCGAGTGCCCCACGGGTGCAAGTAGCAGTCTGTGAGACCCTCTCGGTGAAGAACCATAAATGATAACATTGTCACTGTCATAGTCAGCACTGCCGGATGGAACTGATAGAGGGATAACCAATAAAGTGATACTGACACCTTGTGAGAGCGATCACCAATTAGCCACACCTGAGTGCCTATAGCCCAAGGCGCTCAAGTTTACATACTAAATTAAAACGCAGGAATTACTAGCATGGATTCTTTCGAGGCTGTCATGGACAGAAGTGAGTTTAAGACGGACTTAAATTGGTAGAATAGTAGAGAGGTAGTCACTCACTACAACCCGCAAGACAGGAACACTAAGAGTTGAAATAACGATGACAAAGTTAGCAACACTCAAACAGCGCACCGGTTTACGAGAAAGTTAGGGGTCATCGCTGACAACTCGAGCGGGCAAGTTAGCTGGACTGGTCATTCGGTAAATATACACACACTCACGCACGCACGCCAGCACGCACAGAGAGAGAGAGAGAGAGAGAGAGAGAGAGAGAGAGAGAGAGAGAGAGAGAGAGAGAGAGAGAGAGCTCTTCAGTCAAGAATTCTACACAAGCCATCTACACCATTAACGATGAGTCTTAATATCCGGACCGAAGCAGATTCAGACAACTATTAGTCCAGCTTTACAGTCAGCGTAGAATCTTAAGTCGTTACGTTGACGGGGTAAGACCAACTCTATCACATCATTGGCATAGCATGAGTGTGCAGTGAGTAATTGACGACAGTACCAGCGAAAATATCGGTACAGGTAACAGATGACCACTGAACGGACGGTCATTATTGTGTCAAGCTGCCGTTTTGCGTTCTGTTGCATCCTGATAATCCGCCGGATTCTTGTGTGTATGAGCTACTGTTTGATCGTGATTTTTGTCAGCAGTATTACCTTCAAGTCACACCCACACACTAGCGTCATGGCAGAGATATACTTATCTACAAGCTTGCATATGTTAGATAGGAACGAGACAGCTATAAACTTAGATGAGCTGGATAGGCGCGATATATATTATACAAAAAACTTAGACGAGTTTATTCGGAATTATAAATATTTAGCTACAAGCTTAGATGTGTTAGACAGGAACGATATATATTTAGCAACAAACTTAAATATGATTGATTGATTGATTGATTGATTTAGGAACCGACATCACAGCATTCGGGGCATTCCCATAAGCGCTCCGTCCCCATCCTCAGCAGCCAGCGAAGAGTTCCAACACTAATAGTTCCAGTAGCAATCTGATTATATGTTCGTCTCGCCTTTCCTCTGAGCGTCGAGCGTCGGCCAGATCCCCTCGTCACTTCTCGCTGCCTCATTCTTGCCAGACCATGGTGATCCATTTGCTCCTCCGAGGTGTACACGTGCTCCCACAAGGCCGCAACCACGTCTGCCTTGTCATGAATCAATACTCCACCAAGTTTTGCCGAGCCAGCCAATCTGTCTGCCTGTCCATTCCCCAGCACACCGGCATGCCCCGGAGAAAAGATCCAGGTGATGCTTGCTACCCGTAACCTCCGAAGCGAAGCAAGCCACTCTATACAAAGCCTACCTGTCCTCACCCTCCTCAACATGCTTTCCGAGTCAGTTACAATCACGATGTGTGTGTGTGTGTGTCGTGTTCTCCATCCAAAAAAAAAAAAAACTTAGATATGTTAGATATGAACGATATATATTTAGCAATAAACGTAGATGTGTTAGGAACGATATATATTTAGCAGAGGGATAGAGGGATAACCAATAAAGTGATACTGACACCTTGTGAGAGCGATCACCAATTAGCCACACCTGAGTGCCTATAGCCCAAGGCGCTCAAGTTTACATACTAAATTAAAACGCAGGAATTACTAGCATGGAATTACCAGCTTAGGTGAGCTGGTTAAGAACGATATATATTTAGCAACAAGCTTGGATGTGTTACATAGGAACGATAATGGAGAGGTGTATGCCTGGGAAGAGAGGAAGAGGAAGGCCAAAGAGAAGATGGGTGCAGGATGTGGCGGATGATCTCCAGATGGGTGTATCGGACGCGGGACATCTTGCTTGTGATCGAGAGGATTTCCGGAAGGTTGTTATGGTAGCGAGGTTCTGCAAAGGACATGCTACTGAATGAATGAAGAAACGATATGTATATTTAGCAACAAACTTAGACGAGTTTATTCATCATCATCAAGTGCCGTGCCGGCTGGCGTAGGCGTTCATGGCTCTCCACAGATCTCGGTCTTTGGTGTTCTGGATCAACTCTGCTGCTGATATTCCTCCATACCACCATCTCAATCCGTCCAGCATCATTTCTCTTGGTCTGCCTCTGCCTCTCTTCCCCTCGATCTTTCCAGTTGTCACGATGTTCTCCAATGCCTCTCTTCTCATCACTTGACCAAAGAAAGCTGTTTGTCTCTTTCTTATTGATGTATATAGTGTTCTAGTTTCATTAGCCTCTTTCAGGCAATCGTTGTTAGTTACTCTGGCAGTCCAAGGAATTCGCAACATTCGTCTTAAAAACCACATTTCTGTTGCTTCTAAGTTCTTCCTAATTTGTTCATTTACATTCAAAGATTCGCTGCCATACAGCAAAACTGGTTCTATATGGCATTTTAGCACTCTCTTTCTTACACTCATTGATAGCGACTTATTGCATAAGATACTTTTCATTTTCTTAAATGCGGCTTTTGCCTGCCCTATTCTGCTCTTAATCTCTGTTGTACATCTTCCATCTGATGTTATAAGTGCCCCTAGGTATTTAAAATTATCTACTTGGTTGAGAATTTCCCCTTCTATTTCTATGTCACATTTTGGTGTCCCCATTTTCTTTGATATCACCAAGGAGAGTCCTTTCTGTGCACTCTCTGATACTACAATCTCCAATAATTGTTGTAGGTCTGTTGCATTATCCGCCACCAATACTGTGTCATCTGCATAGCGTATATTGTTTATATTATATCCTCCGATTAGTATTCCTGGCTGCTCTTTGATCTCTCTCATTATTACTTCGCTATATAGGGAGAAGAGATCGGGTGACAAGACACACCCGTCGTACTCCTAGCTTTATCTGTTCGTAACTATCCTCTTTATTTCCCATTTTAATTGCTGCTACTTGGTTCCAGTATATATTCTTTATTATTCTTAAATCTTTCCCATCAATGTTGATATCTTCCAACATTTTAATCAGCTCATCATGTTTTACTTTATCTATGAATAAAATTTGGTGGAACTGCGGTAAAGCTGTGAAAGTGTAAACAATATAAAATGACACAAAGTAGTGCAGCTTTACATAACAGAGTTAAGACACATACAGAACGTTGCGGCGATTAGCCTTCAACAGCAAACAAACACATTCACAAACACAACATACAGTCAAGGGGATCTCCTGTGACTACATCAGAAGGTGACGACAGGACGAGAAGAACAAAAGCATGGAAAAATGGAAGCAATGAAGAGAAAATGAGAATTAAAAAACTGTTAATTGAAAAGAATGTTCTTCACTAATTTCCATTTTTATTTTCTTTCTTGTTCTTCTCATTATAATTCTGAGTAGAAGCTTAGTGATATGGTTTATGAGGTTAATTGTATGAAAATCTTCACATTCAATTGCTCCTGGTCTCTTTGGTATTGCTATAAATACAGATTTCAGCATATCACTGGGTAAATATCCACTGCTGTAAATATCATTTAGCATTTTGGTTAATATATCTACTCCAAATTTTCCCAGTACTTCTAATTCGTCTACTGTGATTTCATCTGGCCCAGCTGTTTTTCCTTTCTTCATATGTTTCATATCATCAGCGACTTCTTCTTTTAGAATAGGTGGGCCTTCTAAGTTACTTTATGTTAATTCTTCCCTTTCTCCATTATATAATTCTCTTATATACTCATTCCACCGCTTCATTATAGCACCTTCCTCCAATAATATCTTTCCTGTTTTTGATTTCAAACACCCTGTATTTATTCTCATTTTTTTTTTAAATAGTAAGCAACAAAACAAAAACAAAAAGCCGCAGATGTGTTACATAGGAGCGATATTTGTTTAATAACAACAGAAAACTTAGATGTCTTAGGAAGGAGCGATATATATTTAGCAACACATTTAGACGAGTTTATTAGGAACTATAAATAGTTAGCAAAGGGGCTGAGTGGTCTCGAGGTATGGTGTCCGCCTCGAGTGCTGGAGGTCCCGGGTTCAGGCCCCGGTGAGGACCGGGATTTATTTAAAAATCCACGTGGACTTCCAGTCATTTCCCCTGGTCTCTGGGTAGTGAGATCGGACGCCCGTGTGTATTGTTGCACACGTTAAAAATCCCTTGGCAGTTGGAAATCGAAAAACAGTAGCCTAACGGCGCTGCCCGGGCAAAATTTCGAGTTTAAAAATCTACCCATAATATTTCAGGATCCTCGCCGTTGCTACGGAGTTCGTGCATTGAGCTGAGTTTCTCCAGACTCAGGTTTGAGTTAGGAGGAAACGGAGCACTTATGGGGTTAAACCCGTGTGCCATGATGTTGATCCAACCACTAAAAACTAAAAATAAAAAAAACTATAAATAGTTAACAACAAATTTAGATGTATTATTTAGGAACAATAAATATTTAGCAACAAGCTTAGATGAGCTGGATAAGAACGATATATATTTAGCAACAAGCTTAGATGTGTCAGATAGGAAGGATATATATTTAGCAACAAGCTTAGATGAGTTAGACAGAAACGATATATATTTAGCAACAAACTTAGATGTGTCAGATAGGAACAATATATAATTAGCAACAAGCTTAGATGAGTTAGACAGAAACGATATATATTTAGCAACAAACTTAGATGTTAGTTAGTTAGTTAGTTAGTTAGTTAGTTAGTTAGTTAGTTAGTTAGTTAGTTAGTTAGTCGCAGTTTCAACTTCACAGCAACGGGTCGTCCCCATTATGCTCCGTTCCTGTGCCAGTGAATATCACACAAAATGCTCCCCATTGCCCAATGTGAAAAGTGGAAAAGACAGGAGTCTCGACAAACAACAGCCCGCACAGATGCACTGTGCATAACGCCGCCGCCAGAATGTCAACACAATAGTCCCCCACGAAACACCCAGTTCATTTCTGATGGAATCTGCAGTCATTTTCCCATCTGGATGTTTCCTAGATGTTCACCCACACAGTCCACGAAATACAGTTCATCGTCGATTGCTGTGGCAGTCAACCAGAAGCCCAGCAGTCACGCATTTCTGCATAAGGCAAAAACCGGTCAACTCTGGGACATAGTCATTCGCCATCGCTCCGAACATGTAGTCACGTTCCAAAAAAACCTCGGGCAGATTCAAAAGCATTTCACACGAAACTCACAGCTCACAGTGTCGCGCCACGCACTCACTCAGTAGCAGGGCGACGGAACTATCAAGCCTCCTTAGTCGCCTCTTACGACATGCGTGGTAGGCTACAGTGTTCCTATTCTTTGCTTCCCTTATGGGCCCCGGCAACTCACGGGAGATGTGTTAGATAGGAACAATCTATATTTAGCAACAAGCTTAGATGTCTTAGGAACGATATATATTTAGCAACAAACTTACATGAGAGGCTGGTTTAAATAAACACTGGTGGTATTATAAAGTCTTTAACTGCTAAAGTGGACATCGGGTACAGTTATGAAGACATCGGGTACAGTTATGAAGGCATCAGGTACAGTTATGAAGGCATCGGGTACAGTTATGAAGACATCGGGTACAGTTATGAAGACATCAGGTACAGTTATGAAGGCATCGGGTACAGTTATGAAGACATCGGGTACAGTTATGAAGGCATCAGGTACAGTTATGAAGACATCGGGTACAGTTATGAAAAAAATGTTTTTGCATATCCTTTACAGGACATCGCTGTCAACATCAGCATCTTTCAGCTGTATGTTGATTTCTTGGCAAGATTACGCTCAGTAGTTTGCCATTGCTTTCTGAGCGGCCGGCTCAGTATCCCGCAAGTCACCAGCGGGGGTCGAACCGCTCCCAGTTCTCTCCCGCTACGAGACTGCGTGGTAAACGGGATTACGGAGAAAGTGTTGTAACCTCTCGGCCAGGGAGACCGGCTTACAGTTATGAAGTGTCTGAAAATTGTCCAGGAAGCAAAGGCGGTAATGAATGGAAGTGGTCCCCCTCTCCTGACTCTTCAGACACCTACGGTGTATTACAGGCGATTCACTTTAAATGCACACGAATACCTCAGCACGTACCTCAGTCTCCTATGTCAAATCACACAGGCAGCATCTCAGTACAGTGCACGAGATGAGGAGGTCGGTTATCTTCACCGTCGCCTTTTATTTCCAAACAGTTCTCTGTAAATTCTGAAAATTTACTGAGACCCGTGTTAGTATGTTGGGTCAACCCCAGGGCTGTACTGAAAAGAAAACAATATACTGGGTCGGTCCCAAGGCTGTACTGACTAGAAAATAATATACTGGGTCGGTCCCAAGGCTGTACTGACTAGAAAATAATATACTGGGTCGGTCCCAAGGCTGTACTGACTAGAAAATAATATACTGGGTCGGTCCCAAGGCTGTACTGACTAGAAAATAATATACTGGGTCGGTCCCAAGGCTGTACTGAAAAGAAAATACTATCCGGCTTCTGCTGCAGATTGAATCGGGATCTCTGTTGTTACAGGCCAGAACACTGCCCACCATGTCACAGTGGGGTGTGTGTGTATGTTTTCTCAATTTGAGAGTTAGTATATTTGAAGGTTTAACGGTGACCAACATGACAGTTTAACAGTGACTAGCCTGAATGTTTAACTCTGACCAACATGAAAGTTTAACTCTGACCAACATGAAAGTTTAACTCTGACCAACATGAAAGTTTAACTCTGACCAACATGAACGTTTAACTCTGACCAACATGAAAGTTTAACTCTGACCAACATGAAAGTTTAACTCTGACCAACATGAAAGTTTAACTCTGACCAACATGAAAGTTTAACTCTGACCAACATGAAAGTTTAACTCTGACCAACATGAAAGTTTAAATCTGACCAACATGAAAGTTTAACTCTGACCAACATGAAAGTTTAACTCTGACCAACATAAAGGTTTAACTCTGACCAACATGAAGATTTCACTCTGACCAACATGCAGGTTTAACTCTGGCCAACATGCAGGTTTAACTCTGACCAAAATGGAAGTTTAACTCTGGCCAACATGCAGGTTTAACTCTGACCAACATGCAGGTTTAACTCTGACCAACAAGCAGGTTTAACTCTGACCAAAATGGAAGTTTAACTATGTCCAATATGCAGGTTTACAGTTTAACTCTCACAAACTATGAAGGTTTAACTTAACACTTCACATTTCTACTGAAGTGCCTGATGTAGGAATTATCTTTACAGAAAGAAATAAGTTAAAATTCCAGAACCGTCCCTCGAACCAATGTCTGTGTGTGTAGGACTACATCACTTCGTTGTCCACACGCTCTTGCTGGTTTCTAGACACTTGTTTGATCAGAACAAATATAATATTTAATATATAGCAGATTCAGATAGTCTTTTCTATAGTTTTACTGCTAGTCATAAAGTCTTGTTTGCGTTTGAAATTGGCGTTTTAAAATAAACATATAAATACGGACCTTACCAGTTAAATGCTGTAGTTTGAGGGGTTTCGGAGTTAGTTGACATTTTGATACATTCCAAACTTAAGAAAACAATCTCTGTACAAGTTGTTGCAGCACAATGGAACTGTGACCTTTGACCGCCGTTGCAAGGGACGCTTATTAAATCTCCGATCTGTTTATAACCAGGGTTTGGAGTGGTTGGTTTGAGATTGATTCTGCCAATGGTATGAGGGGATACAAGCGTGCCTGGGCGGGTTGCCTGGCATGTACTTGTGGAAGTGGCTGTTGGTGGGAAGGGAACCAGGGACCATATCTCTGGGTCTGCATTTCTGGGCCTACATTAATGGGGGATTTAACTGTCTGTGTACTCCAGTAGTTACCCAAACTCACTCACTTTGATTTCTTTAACTTTAACTCCTTAGTTCTGATCGCTGTTAGTTTAAGCCATACTGTTCTGTGTCCTGTTTTGAATTGGCTATGTTTTATTTTATATAGATATGTAACCGCCTTGGGAACCAGGCTTTGTTATTTGCGTGCTTCAATTAATCCGGACTAATCTTGTGGGGGTCAGTATTCCTAATCGTTTCTGACGTAAGGCGAGGATTCCTGGCCAGTAACTTTGATAACTTCTGCACGTTTATCGCTCGTCACCCTGGTTATTTTATAACGTTGACAGTATTTGGAGAGAGAGGGGGGGGGGGGGGAGAAGGAGAGGAAGGGAGAGAGAAATATCACATGCGTCAATTATGGAATACATATTGCTGTAAAATGCCTTGCCTACTGGCGTAGGTGAAGACGTCTCTTGCTTTCTTGGTAGGTACATGGGTAGGTAGGTAGATGGGTAGGTAGGTAGATAGGTGAGTGGGTAGTTAGGTAGGTAGGTTGCTAGGCAGGTGTCTAGGTAATCATGTGGGTATGTAAGTAGGCAGGCAGGTTGGTAGGTAGACAGATGGATGGATGAATAGGTGAACTGATAATCAGACAATACACAAATTAAATTGTATAGTCCCTGGCCAGGCCTGTCACGGCACAGATGTTGTTGGACCCGCATGTTGTTGTCCAGCTCAGTGTCTGCTCCTTGGAATCTCCAGTGAATGTGACAGTTACTTGACCCAGGTGTTGCAGATCTTGTACATGTTACCTGACCCAGGTGTGGGAGATCTTGTACATATTACCTGACCCAGGTGTGGGAGATCTTGTACATGTTACCTGACCCAGGTGAGGGAGATCTTGTACCTGTTACCTGACCCAGGTGTGGGAGATCTTGTACATCCTACCTGACCCAGGTGTGGGACATCTTGTACATGTTACCTGACCCAGGTGTGGGAGATCTTGTACATATTATCTGACCCATGTGTGGGAGAATTGCACCTGACCCAGGTGTGGGAGATCTTGTACATGTTACCTGACCCAGGTGTGGGAGATCTTGTACTGTTACCTGACCCAAGTGTGGGAGATCTTGTACCTGTTACCTGACCCAGGCGGAGAGATCTTGTACATGTTACCTGACCCAGGTGTGGAAGATCTTGTACACATTACCTGACCCAGGTGTGGGAAATCTTGTACATGTTACCTGACCCAGGTGTGGGAGGTCTTGTACATATTACACGACCCAGGTGTGGAGGATCTTGTACCTGACCCAGGTGTGGGAGATCTTGTACATGTTACCTGACCCAGGTGTGAGAGATCTTGTACATGTTACTTGACCCAGGTGTGGGCGATTTGTACATGTTACCTGACCCAGGTGTGGGAGATCTTGTACATGTTACTTGACCCAAGTGTGGGAGATCTTGTACATGTCACTTGACCCAGGTGTGGGAGATCTTGTATCTGAACCAGATGTGGGAGATCTTGTACATGTTACCTGACCCAGGTGTGGGAGATCTTGTACCTGTTACATGACCCAGGTGTGGGAGATCTTGTACCTGTTACATGATCCAGGTGTGGGAGATCTTGTACCTGTTATATGACCCAGGTGTGTGAGATCTTGTACCTGACCCAGGTGTAGGAGATCTTGTACCTGACCCAGGTGTAGGAGATCTTGTACCTGACCCAGGTGTAGGAGATCTTGTACCTGTTACCTGACCCAGGTGTGGGAGATCTTGTACATGTTACCTGACCCAGGTGTGTGAGGTCTTGTACCTGACCCAGGTGTGGGAGATCTTGTACATGTTACCTGACCCAGGTGTGGGAGATCTTGTACATGTTACCTGACCCAGTTCTAGGAAATCGTGTACATGTTACTTGACCCAGGTTTAGGAGATCTTGTACCTGACCCAGGTTTAGGAGATCTTGTACATGATACCTGACTCAGGTGTGTGAGATCGTGTACATATTACCTGACCCAGGTGTGGGAGATCTTGTACATGTTACCTTACCCAGGTGTGGGAGAACTTGTACATGTTACCTGACCCACGTGTGGGAGATCTTGTATCTGACCCAGGTGTGGGAGAACTTGTACATGTTACCTGACCCAGGTGTGAGAAATCTTGTACATGTTACTTGACCCAGGTGTGGGAGATCTTGTACCTGACCCAGGTGTGGGAGATCTTGTACATGTTATCTGACCCAGGTTTGGGAAATCTTGTACATATTACCTGAACCAGGTGTGGGAGAACTTGTACATGTTACCTGACTTAGGTATGGGAGATCTTGTGCCTGACCCAGGTGTGGGAGATCTTGTACCTGACCCAGGTGTGGGAGATCTTGTACCTGACCCAGGTGTTGGAGATCTTGTATCTGACCCAGGCGTGGGAGATCTTGTATCTGACCCAGGTGTGGGACATCTTGTACCTGACCCAGTTAGGGAGATCTTGTACATGTTACTTGACCCAGGTGTGGGAGATCTTGTACCTGACCCAGGTGTGGGAGATCTTGTACATATTACTTGACCCAGGTGTGAAAGATCTTGTACCTGACCCAGGTGTGGGAGATCTTGTACATATTACCTGACCCAGGTGTGGGAGATCTTGTACCTGACCCAGGTGTGGGACATCTTGTACCTGACCCAGTTAGGGAGATCTTGTACATGTTACTTGACCCAGGTGTGGGAGATCTTGTACCTGACCCAGGTGTGAGAGATCTTGTACATATTACTTGACCCAGGTGTGGGAGATCTTGTACCTGACCCAGGTGTGGGAGATCTTGTACACATTACTTGACCCAGGTGTGGGAGATCTTGTACCTGACCCAGGTGTGGGAGATCTTGTACATGTTACCTGACCCAGGTGTGGGAGATCTTGTACATGTTACCTGACCCAGGTGTGGGAGATCTTGTACCTGACCCAGGTGTGGGAGATCTTGTACATGTTACCTGACCCAGGTGTGTGAGATCTTGTACCTGACCCAGGTGTGTGAGATCTTGTACCTGACCCAGGTGTGGGAGATCTTGTACATGTTACCTGACCCAGGTGTAGGTGATCTTGTACACGTTACCTGACCCAGGTGTGGGAGATCTTGTACCTGACCCAGTTGTGGGAGATCTTGTACATGTTACCTGACCCAGGTGTGGGAGATCTTGTACCTGACCCAGGTGTGGGAGATCTTGTACATGTTACCTGACCCAGGTGTGTGAAATCTTGTTCATGTTACTTGAGTCAGGTGTGGGAGATCTTGTACCTGACCCTGGTGTGTGAGATCTCTTACCTGACCCAGGTGTGGGAGATCTTGTGCATGTTACTTGAGCCAGGTGTGGGAGATCTTGTACATGTTGCTTGACCCAGGTGTGGGACATCTTGTACCTGACCCAGGTGTAGGAGATCTTGTACCTGACCCAGGTGTGGGAGATTTTGTACATGTTACCTGACCCAGGTGTGGGACATCTTGTACATGTTACCTGACCTAGGTGTGTGAGACCTTGTACATGTTACCTGATAATTTCTGTTGTGATGTTGTCTGGTCCGGGGTCTTGCCAGTTTTCATATGGTTAAGAGCACTCGGAACTACCATCTTCAAAATTAATGGTCCTTCATTATTATTCCGAATATTATTCCTCTTCTTCTGCGTTCATCCGGAATGTTGTTTTAGAATAAGTGTGTTGTGCCTGTTTACAGCAGCGCTGCGATATTTGAATTTTTCGGCCGTCACATCCAACTTCTTCATGCATTTGTTGGCCGGGTTACCTTCTCGGGTGTTTCGTAGGACGTTTGACATGAGCATTCCCCACCATCCACGGAGGCTTCCATAACTGCAGAGCCGACACACAGCGCTCTGGTACTGGGCTCACCCAAGGAATCGTCACGTCCTGCACTTGGCTGAATAGCCTCACTTCCGTATATTGGGCCTTCCAGTCACCATAGGCTGTTCTTCCAGAAACTAGAAGAATGCAGTCTGCAGATGATATTCATGCAGTGAACTTTCGATTTGGACTTTCCACGTAATGGATTTGTTAGCCAAGCAATATTCCATTTCGTGCCACTGGGACGCTTTTGTCCACTTTTGCCACTGACATATCTATGACCGAATACATACTGTTCTTCTCTTGTATCATCGTAAAGGTTTTTCACATAATCTGACCCACGCATGTAAAATCTGATCTTTTTCTATTATGACTTTTTCATCTTTTGTTTTCAGGCAGACGATTGATGTAGGTGTTCTTTTATTAGTAAGGTCCTTTTGTGTATTAATTTGGTATTTTTACTGTTGTGTTGGTTTTCAATTTCTATGCAATTTTTATAAAGTCATGCTTTTTTTTCATCTTTACATAATGTTCTGACTTTTCTGTGAATCTCTTCATATTTGTCTGGATTATTTTTATTGTGTCTTCTCGTTTCCAATAGTCATAAAATTTCTTCAGTCGTCCACTTCATACGACCTACTTTTTTAAATTTTGAGATAGTTGTTTCTGCAGCCAAACTGATTGAATTCTTCAGCATTTCCCATTGATCATCCACATCTTGAAATAAGATCTCTAGATCAGACAATACATCACATCTGTTCTTTATTTCTATGTTAAAATTGTGTTTTAATTGACCTTTAATGTGCCTGTATTAAATCTGTGATCACTGCAAATTCAAAACCTTCTGCTAATCAGGATATAATCATTTTGGTTTCTAACCCTGCTGTCAGGACTCCTCCATGTCCATAATCTTCTTGGATGTTACTTAAACCAGGTGTTTCTGACAATCAGTTCATGCTTTCTTTCCTATTCTACATACAAGTCTGTATCCTCTCTTGTTTCGTTCTCCCAAACCATGTTTTCTTACTCTGCATCCATCGCATTGTTTTGCTACTTTCGCATTGAAGTCACCCATTATGATATTTATCTCTGAATTTTTACATTTCTTCACAGCATTCTCCATATCTGCTATAATTTATGCGTTATTCTGTGTTTACAGTTCTCCGATCAAAGAGTTGAATAAATGAACTTATCTAGCCTGTCATTCTTAAGCTACATTAACTCTCTACCATCCTGTTCCTATAAGTCCTTATCAGTAACTCTTTGTCAGTCATGCCCTTATCTTATGTATCTATAACATGAATCATGATCACAGCCATAGAAGACTTCCACTGGCAAATAACAACAACATATCAGGTCGCCGACGTGGAGGAGATGACAGAGGCTAACAGCCGGGAAAAAGGCTGGCTTCTCACAGCCGAAGGTGCTATAGTCTGTCCGGAAATTTATGCCGTCATTCAAGATCAATTATTTTGAAAACTATCTGTTGCATCGTTATGAAATTTTTCCAGCCGTCTTATATTTACCCCCACCCAAGGAATATGTCTTTGATAGGTCCCAAAACAACTTAAATCATTAAAAGCGGCATCATTCCTTTGATGTTTTGCTTAACAACTAGTGATTTCTTGTTAAAAATGTTATGTTTACGGTAATGAGGACCTGCAAATTCAGATGACAAACAAAGGCGTATCTGGATTCGTATGGGAGTGGGTGCAATCAAAGAAGTAGCTTACAGTCGACAGAATCGGCTGCATTGGCCAGGGTTTTTATCCCATATGGCTCAGTTTCTTTCCGCAGCGCGGAAAGCGTCGCACAAAGCACGAACTCCGTAGCTCCAGCGACGACCCTCGGCAGTCTCCGAATAAAATGAATGATGCGGCCCGGACAGACAGACAGAAAGGTAGGTAGGTAGGCAGAAAGATAGGTGGGTGGATGGATGGCTGGCTGGCTGAGTGGGTGGATCGGTCGGTCGGTGGGTCGGTCGGTCGGTGGGTGGGTGGGTGGGTCGGCAGGCAGGCAGGCAGGCAGACAGACAGATAGATTAGATAGATAGATAGATAGATGGATAGATGGATAGATAGATAGATAGATAGATAGATAGATAGATAGATAGATAGATAGATAGATAGATAGATAGATAGATAGATAGATAGATCGATATCGGTAGGTCGGTCGGTTAGTGGGTGGGTGGGTGGGCAGGCAGGCAGACAGACAGACAGATAGATTAGATAGATAGGACAGACAGATAGATTAGATAGATTGATATCGGTAGGTCGGTCGGTCTGTCGGTGGGTGGGTGGTCGGGCCGGCAGGCAGGCAGATAGATAGATAAATAGATAGATAGATAGATAGATAGATAGATAGATAGATAGATAGATAGATAGATAGATATCGGTAGGTCGGTCGGTTAATGGGTGGGTGGGCCGGCAGGCAGGCAGACAGACAGACAGATAGATTAGATAGATAGGACAGACAGATAGATTAGATAGATAGGACAGACAGATAGATTAGATTAGATTAGATAGATAGATAGATAGATAGATAGATAGATAGATATCGGTAGGTCGGTCGGTCGGTCGGTTGGTGGGTGGGTGGGCCGGCAGGCAGGCAGTCAGGCAGACAGACAGACAGATAGATTAGATAGATAGATAAATAGATAGATAGATAGATAGATAGATAGATAGATAGATAGATAGATAGATAGATAGATAGATAGATGGATAGATAGATAGATAGATATCTGTCGGTATGTGGGTGGGTGGGCCGGCAGGCAGGCAGAGAGACAGACAGACATACAGACAGACAGACAGACAGACAGACAGACAGATAGATATATAGATAGATTGATTGATAGATAGATAGATAGATAGATAGATAGATATCGGTACGTTGGTCGGTGGGTGGGTGGGCCGGCAGGCAGGCAGACAGACAGACAGACAGACAGACAGACAGACAGATAGATAGATAGATATATTAGATAGATAGATAGATAGATAGATAGATAGATAGATAGATAGATAGATAGATATCTGTCGGTCGGTCGGTCGGTCGGTATGTGGGTGGGTGCGCCGGCAGGCAGGCAGACAGACAGACATATAGATTAGATAGATTAGATAGATAGATAGATAGATAGATAGATAGACAGATAGACAGATAGATAGATAGATAGATATCTGTCGGTCGGTATGTGGGTGGGTGGGCCGGCAGGCAGACAGACAGATAGATTAGATAGATTAGATAGATTAGATAGATTAGATAGATAGATAAATAGATAGATAGATAGATAGATAGATAGATAGAGATAGATAGATAGATATCGGTACGTCGGTCGGTGGGTGGGTGGGCCGGCAGGCAGGCAGGCAGACAGACAGACAGACAGATAGATAGATAGATATATTAGATAGATAGATAGATAGATAGATAGATAGATAGATAGATAGATAGATAGATAGATATCTGTCGGTCGGTCGGTATGTGGGTGGGTGCGCCGGCAGGCAGGCAGACAGACAGACATATAGATTAGATAGATTAGATAGATAGATAGATAGATAGATAGATAGATAGATAGATAGATATCGGTACGTCGGTCGATCGGTCGGTGGGTGGGTGGGTGGGCCGGCAGGCAGACAGACAGACAGATAGATAGATAGATAGATAGATAGATAGATAGATAGATAGATAGATAGATAGATAGATAGATAGATAGATAGATATCGGTAGGTCGGTCGGTCTGTCGGTGGGTGGGTGGTCGGGCTGGCAGGCAGGCAGATAGATAGATAGATAGATAGATAGATAGATAGATAGATAGATAGATAGATAGATAGATAGATAGATAGATAGATAGATAGATAGATAGATAGATAGATAGATATCGGTAGGTCGGTGGGTCGGTGGGTAGGTGGATGGGTCAGCCGACCGGCAGACATTCAGACAGACAGACATTCAGACAGACATTCAGACAGATAGATAGATAGATTGATTGATTGATTGATTGATTTCCACCAGAAACCGGGCCTTGTCAGCTAGTTTATTTATATAATCACGTTTCATGAAAGAACCCACATTTGGAGACGCCTCTGAATCTTCGCGCTGTTTGTTTGAAAACGAAAGTCACGTGAAAATTTTGAATAATTTGGGTCGAATCTTGGGGAAGCTGTAAAACTGTTAAAATCATGGTCGTAATCTTTAAGTCATAATTAATATACCGTATATAAGCTAACTTTAAAATCTGCTGTAAAATCTCCAGAACAAAAATTGTTTTGTTGGGTGGACATAATGATAACGTTATATACTAAATCTCATCATTTTATCTCAGCCCGTTACTGAGATATTGAATTTTATATTGAGGCAACCAAAAAAAAACACACTATAGGATAAGTGTGAGGGCACGAAGCACCAGGTGCACAATGTTCTCTTCCCTGAGGGCGGGGTGACTTGCGAGCAGGCACAATGCGCAATTGTGGGACAAGTGGGGAAATTACTTGAAACTGGGACATTTGTGGGACAAGTGGGAAAATGACTTTAACATCTTGAAACAGGGGACATTTGTGGGAAAATTACTTGAATGTCTTGAAACAGGGGACATTTGTGAGACAAGTGGGGATATGACTTGAACGTCTTGAAACAGGGGACATTTGTGAGACAAGTGGGAAAATGACTTGAACATCTTGAAACAGGGGACATTTGTGGGAAAATTACTTGAATGTCTTGAAACAGGGGACATTTGTGAGACAAGTAGGAAAAAGACCTGAATGCCTTGAAACAGAGGACATTTGTGGGACTAGTGGGGATATGACTTGAACGTCTTGAAACAGGACATTTGTGGGACAAGTGGGAAAATGACCGAACGTCTTGAAACAGGGGACATTTGTGAGACAAGTGGGGATATGACTTGAACGTCTTGAAACAGGGGACTTTTGTGGGACAAGTGGGAAAATGACCGAACGTCTTGAAACAGGGGACATTTGTGAGACAAGTGGGGATATGACTTGAACGTCTTGAAACAGGGGACTTTTGTGGGACAAGTGGGAAAAATGACCGAACGTCTTGAAACAGGGGACATTTGTGAGACAAGTGGGGATATGACTTGAACGTCTTGAAACAGGGGACATTTGTGAGACAAGTGGGAAAAATCTTGAAACAGGGGACATTTGTGAGACAAGTGGGGATATGACTTGAACGTCTTGAAACAGGGGACTTTTGTGGGACAAGTGGGGAAATGACTTGAATGTCTTGAAACAAGGGATGAATGCACAGCAGGAGAAAGACACCTAAAGTCAATACCCACACGGGTCCACCCCCAGAGAGTGCAAGGAAGGTAAAGGACTGAAACATTCTAGGAAGGGGATGCCTTCTGATGATCAGAAGCCTCCTTTCATGCTCGTCGCTCTGGAGTGTTTAATCACTCAGTCCTGGCTAAGGGAAATAACACAAGGAGGTGCAAGCTACGAAACAATACATTACCAATTCCTTCCTGGTGACAGAAAACTGATTCATTTATCTACGATATTGTCAACACTGATACATTAATATCATCGCCGTCATGGTGTGCCCTTGCAAAATGGCATAGACGATCATGTCTCTCCTCAGATCTCAATCTTGGTGCTCTGGATTAAGTTCCTCCATGGCCCCGTCTCAGTCCATCCTGCATCATTGTTCTTGGTCTGTTTCTTCTACCACAGAACCTTCCAGTCATCACAATGTTCTCTGATGTTTCTCTACCAAGTATACGACCAAAGAACACTGTTTCTGTCTGTCTTATAGTTGTATTCACAGCATTTGTCTCAGAAAGCACATCCCTACTGTCTCTAAGTTCTTCCTAATCTGTTCCTTCACATTGCATGATTCACTGCCATACAACAGGACAGGTTTTATTCAACACTTCAGTACTCTCTTTCTGGCATTTCATATAAGTCATTTATTACATAAGATACTTTTCATTTTTTTATAGATCAAACATTAAAACATTACTGTGTATACAACATTGTTTAATCTTATAATTTTGTTGAAGTTCAAAATATCTATGTTGCTACTCTTATCAATTGAGCAATTTACAACACAGTAAATGAAACTAAAGCAAGAATTTACAACACTGTTAACGAATTTACAGCACAGATTTACAATCGAGGAGTTTACAGTAAAATAACATTTTCAAAGTCATGTCCCTTTGTTGCAGGTGATATAGACTATAAATGTTTTGTTAGTTGTTTCCCCTGATTACATTAGGATGATGATGGTGGCACGATTGATGTTGCAGATAGGTCCATTTTCTTGATCTCTGTGGTTATCTGGTTCAGATCCTGAACGAACTGTTGAATCTACAAGATAGAGAAGAGAAAACATCTCTGACATGTTACATACATCATCTGTTGGTGACACTTTTATTAAAGAGAAGTTTTGCACAGAAAAATTAATAATGCTAACCTTAATTGAGTTGAACTTTTTTCCAAGAGAGCTATTAAAATGGGAAGAATTAAAACTAAAAGTAATAAAGTGTTACATTTACA
This sequence comes from Cepaea hortensis, assembly GCA_963921405.1. Lineage (NCBI taxonomy): Eukaryota > Metazoa > Mollusca > Gastropoda > Stylommatophora > Helicidae > Cepaea > Cepaea hortensis. Next base: position 132,127,850 of record OY992881.1, on the reverse strand, counting down.
CCCTGGCAGAGTGGCAGGCTTTCATTCAACAATCAAAAATAGAGAGTATATAGTGGTAAGGGCACTTTGGGATCGTGTGTATAGTGCAGAAGAACTGATAGATCATCATGATCTGTAGAGAATGTTGCTACAGGGAGTGACCAGAGGATCTGGCCGACACTCTGGACTTCAAGGATAGGCCAGCCGGACACATAATCAGACTGCTACTGGTACCATTAGTATTGGGACTCTTCACTGGCTGTTGCAGATGAGTACAGAGCATGTATGGGAATGTCCTGAGTGTTGTGTTGTCAGTTCTTAACTCACCTCTACTCAAATAAAAGATACACAATCTGACAAAACAAAACAAGACAACACTTGTCAATCAATCCATCAAGTGCCATCTCCCCAATGAAGGTTGACTGCAGTAGATCTCCAACACTTTCTGTCTCTCGCCCTTGTTGTATATTCTGACAGACCACATGTCTATCTCTCCACTTATATCCTGTCAACCTCTTGCTCACCTGCCTTCAACTCTTCCCACCAGTATAGTTTTTACAAGTGTGCTGTGTCTTTTAATGTGACCAAATATCTATCTTGTCTCTTTTTTATTTATTTCATCAACTCTCTTGTCATTTATAGCCTCTCTAGAAAACCGCTGTATTTGATTGATTTTGTTTCCATGAAATAAATACAACCTATTCTTCTGTATGTCCACATGTTTCCATGAAATACAACCTATTCTTCTGTATGTCCACATGTTTCCATGAAATACAACATATTCTTCTGTATGTCCACATGTTTCCATGAAATACAACCTATTCTTCTGTATGTCCACATGTTTCCATGAAATACAACCTATTCTTCTGTATGTCCACATGTTTCCATGAAATACAACCTATTCTTCTGTATGTCCACATGTTTCCATGAAATACAACCTATTCTTCTGTATGTCCACATGTTTCCATGAAATACAACCTATTCTTCTGTATGTCCACATGTTTCCATGAAATACAACCTATTCTTCTGTACGTCCACATGTTTCCATGAAATACAACCTATTCTTCTGTATGTCCACATGTTTCCATGAAATACAACCTATTCTTCTGTATGTCCACATGTTTCCATGAAATACAACCTATTCTTCTGTATGTCCACACGTACAGGCTTCAAGTTACATTCCAGTTGCATATTCCTTGTCCAGATTTCTGCACCGCACAGTAGTTTTATTTATACATAATATTTGACAGTTCCTGTGTTTAATGTGGTATTACCTCTCTAGATGATAATCATTTGATGTGATTTTATGATTTGATAATCATAATGATTTTCATCGACAAGAGTTAAATAACTGATAAATATATAACCAGAACAGAAAGCATTAACTACAAGACAATTTGTCAAGAAGGTGACAGCAGACACAATACCCAAGCAACATGGACATGGACGCACCTGCGACAACTGCTCTGCAGTGTCCTCCACGTCGTCCAACTGGTTCTGGTGGCTTTTAACTAGCTGGTACAGGTTATGAGTTGCCCTGGAAGTCGCAAGGGTAAAGTTGTTTAATCACACACAAAGACAACCTGGCATGACAATTATCTCAAGTATGGCACATAAATCCAGCTCTGTGGTGAAGGGGTTATGGACGCAGTTCATAATCCCGCACACCGTGGTCGAAACACAGCTGCGGGCGATTTTATAAAATGGTATGAGTGATGGTCGTTCAGTAAGCAATGGCAAACTGCAGAACGTAAACTTGCCAAGAAATCACAAACAGCCAAACAATGCTGAGGTTAACTGCAATGTCCTGTACAAGATATGCAACTATATTTTTTATGGCACATGAAGGTGAAAACACAGGCTGCCCCATCTGTGTGCTGCACACATTAATGATCCCTCAGAAATTGGAAATCATAATGAGAGGCTGTAATTAGCTGCTGCTCTGGCAGCATTTTTAAAATTTGAAAACCTGCTCACAGTAGAATATTTATGGCAAGTAAATTGCTTACGTGTATGTAAAATACTATTTAATGAAACTGGTTCACTCAAGAGCCATGCAGCATTAAAAAAGTCCCTGCTGGAAGGGGAAAGACAAGACTTAACATGACTGTTTGGTGTCTATACACTTTGAGGTAAAAGTGCAAAGATGAAACATCACTGTAAACTGTTTCTACACTTCGAGGTAGAAGAGCAAAAATGAACATCACTGTCTCTACACTTCGAGGTAGAAGAGCAAAGATGAAACATCACTGTTAACTGTCTCTATACATCGAGGTAGAAGAGAACAAATGAAACAGAACCGTAAGGTATATCTACACCTGGGTTAAAAGAGAAAGATCTATGAATGAATAATGATTATTTGTTTAGCCCAAATCAACTCACATTTGTAAACTAGCCTAAACAGAAGCAGCAGTTTGCAAGATGAAGATATGCTCCACAATACATCTTTGTCAATCGTTATGGGAAAACATGAGCTCTTAAGATATCAAGTCAATCCTGATGTACGGAAGCAAATCATGGATAATTAGCAAACAAGTGTGGAATTTTATGGAAGCTGTGGTGATATGGTTTTATAGATGAATCATTAGAACATTATGGATGGATAGAAAGAGCAATGAAGATATTCTGCAAGAAGTTAATTCACAAAAAGAACTGGTTACTCACATCAACAGAAGGCAACCCACAGACTCACATTTTAATTCGGCCTAATACAAGTGTTTTCTTCGCAGCCGTCGTATTAATATGCGTCCAGCGACTCTCCCACTTCACAGCCTCACTTTGAGCTACATCAAGTCGTGTCTGCAGACCGGACAACTGGTTGTTGTAATTAAGAACCTGGTTCTCTTTCTCCTCCAAGTATTTCATTAAGTCTTGACGCTGCTTTTCTATTCTCTCATGGTTCTTCTGGTCTCTCTCAAGTAAGTCCTGCAATAAACAGACACAAGAATATGTGACTGTACAGAACCTCATGAAGTCTAATTATTGTTTTGTGCCATCTTGCTTTGTTCCTCTATTCTATTTATATTAATTTTATTACCAGTGTCCCAATCCATCAGACGAAACCATTCTGACAGTTGAGGTAATTATAATTTACGTCCCCAAGTCAAGGATGAGAAGTCAACATTTTAGTTCAGCTGTCCAGTATAGGGGTTGAACTCGATACCTCAGCATCAGCACACCAGAAGTTTAAGAGCGAGCGCTCTTATCCACTCAGCCACGCTGATCCCCGGTATGTGAGCGGTAACATGCCATTGGTTATATGCATGCTGGTCAGATTTATTCAGCACTCTTCTCAATAGTATTTTTGCTTACATAACAACACACAACTACATTAACAGTTCTAGCAGCAGCATCAGTCAGCAAACAGCAGATTTGTATTCAAGAAGCTCAAACAAATGGTTGTAGCGCTTAAGACAGTTGTCATTGTGTTTCTTTCTTCTTTTTGTTTGCTTGAATCAGTCTAAAATGATTATTGTATACATGGAATATAAAACAAATCTCTTCCTCATCCTCCTGCCCCTCCTCTCCTCCTCTCCCCTCTTCTTCTTCTTCTTCTTCTTCTTCTTCTTCTTCTTCTTCTTCTTCTTCTATTCACTTGGAATCAGTCTGTATGCGCAGTTTTGTTTCCAGCATTAATTGGACTGTCTTCTGCGCATCCAGAAGACCTTTGTAGAGTCTGAAATCCAGGGTTATTTAAGTAGAAGCACATTCACTGTGGCACCCCAAGATGGGGGGTAGTCAACAGATGAAGAAGAGACAACACAATAATACTGGCTAGCCAGATACTCACAGCATGTGTCGCAGTCAAGGTATCCCATCGCGTGATAATATCCCGGATCTCGTGGAAATCCTGGCCGGCCTCCAGCACCTTGTCCATGTACTGTTGGAACTGGGTGTACTTGTCCAGCTTCTTCTGCAGCTGTTCCTTCTGTTTCTGGAGTAGACTGGTTTCCTCTTTGACTCTGAAGCAACACATACAGTATATAATTGATTTCTTTGTACAGATGTGCATATACATATAAATATATGTGCATGCTTGTGTGTGCGTGCGTAGCTTAGCGGGGAGTACAGTGCCACACTCTTGTATTTTAAGTCCTCAGATAAAATCAGTTACAACACAGAGAAGTATCTTTGGAGTTCCTCGCTCCCAAAAAGGGGTATTAACTCTTAATGATCATGAGAATTTGGTTTGGCATTTGTCTCCTTTAGTTGTAGTTTACTGTTGAGTTGAGTTCAGTCAAGAATCAACACCACAGCACTCAGGACAATCCTCTACATGTTCCATCCTTATTTTGAACAGCCAGCAAAGAGTCCCAATATTATGGTACAATTAGCAGACTGATTATGTGCCCGTCTGGTCTGTCCTCAGAGTTTAGAGTGCTGTTCAGATCCTCTGGTCACTCCCTGCAGCACCATTCTCTCCAGGCCATGATGGTCTATCTGTTTTTCTACATTATTCACGTGATCCCAAAAAGCTCCAATCATGTCTGTTTTGCTATTAAATATTACAGATTAATTATTTCCATAGTTACTCTTTGCTGGCTGTTGAACGAGGAGACTGAGCACGTATGGGAATGTCCTGAGTGCAGTGATGTCGGTTCTTGACTCAACTCAACTATTTCCATAGTTTTCAAAACTATATTTTTGATATTCCTCTTATGCTGCTGTGCAGTATCCCCTATTGGTGTATCGGCCCTCAACCAACTCAGGCCAAGCAGTCTTGTGTTTTGCTCCCTCCTGCAGCTTGATCTTTGACACACCCATGTTATTCATTCTAATCTCTAATTCTTCACTCAGTGTGTCTATCTAGTTCACCCTGTGGCCTCCAAGGAGAGAACCATCTAGGTATACTGTTCTCAGATGTTCTCAATCTTTGTCTTATCCTATGTCAGTGTTTTTTCCTCGCCTCTTTATTAGCTGTCTAGTTCTATCCCTCATCTCAACATGAGCAAATTTGGTAAATATTTTTAGTCCTTCTAATACTGTCATTAACTGTGTTTTTAGTTAGTTGCACATCCTTTACAGGACGTTGCAGTCAACACCAGCTTTTTTTACTGTTGTGATCTCTTGGCAAGTTTACGTTCAGTAGTTTGTCATTGCTTTATGAACGACCTACACCCATACTATTTAATAAAAAAAAACAATAACTGTGGTGATAAACGAGATATTCAACATGCTTAACCTGGGTCAAATAAAACAAAAAAGTTCAACAGAAGTTGACTCATCAAGAAAACCTGGAAATATCAACTTCAAATACTGATCTACTGGCCTTCAAGGGGTCAAACTGATGTTTCAGGAACAGAAAAGATGAAGAAAGTCAAGGCAGGGTAAGACAGTCTAAGATGGCTGACTCTGGACCAGACAAAATGGGGTGTATTTGTTGTTGCCCTAGAAGACAAACATTGAGCAATAAGGTCTGGGATTATTTTGTGTGTAAACGGCTCCGAAACAGGAAGACATGATGCAGGTATGAAACATAATACTTCGAGGTGCTCACCTCTCTATGTCCTTGTCTTTTTGTTTTTTCAGTTCTCTTTCGTCATTGGCTTTTTTTATTGCTCTGGCTCGCTTTGAATCATTCTCCTGCTCAACACCAGGGACAAGATATAGAATTAGAACAAAATATCTCTCTCAAAACACATGGTTGATGAAAGCTTTTATGTGATTATTATATTTATTATTATATTTATTATTATTATTATTATTATTATTATTATTATACTTGGACTTCCATACTGACCTTTAAAAATTTGTCAAATTTCAGTAATGATTCTTTCAACTGATGCTCCTTCCGTTCAAGTTCCTCTCTTCGCTGCTGCAAACTCTCCATCTTCATCTGGAACTCCTGAAGCAGACAACAGAATAAATCACTGAAACAGACAACAGAATAAATCACTGAAACAGACAACAGAATAAATCACTGAAACAGACAACAGAATAAATCACTGAAACAGACAACAGAATAAATCACTGAAACAGACAACAGAATAAATCACTGAAACAGACAACAGAATAAATCACTGAAACAGACATTAGAATAAATCACTGAAACAGACAACAGAATAAATCACTGAAACAGACAACAGAATAAATCACTGAAACAGACAACAGAATAAATCACTGAAACAGACAATAGAATAAATCACTGAAGCAGACAACAGAATAAATCACTGAAGCAGACAACAGAATAAATCACTGAAACAGACAACAGAATAAATCACTGAAACAGACAACAGAATAAATCACTGAAACAGACAACAGAATAAATCACTGAAACAGACAATAGAATAAATCACTGAAGCAGACAACAGAATAAATCACTGAAGCAGACAACAGAATAAATCACTGAAGCAGACAACAGAATAAATCACTGAAACAGACAACAGAATAAATCACTGAAGCAGACAACAGAATAAATCACTGAAACAGACAACAGAATAAATCACTGAAACAGACAATAGAATAAATCACTGAAACAGACAACAGAATAAATCACTGAAGCAGACAACAGAATAAATCACTGAAGCAGACAACAGAATAAATCACTGAAACAGACAATAGAATAAATCACTGAAACAGACAATAGAATAAATCACTGAAACAGACAATAGAATAAATCACTGAAACAGACAACAGAATAAATCACTGAAACAGACAATAGAATAAATCACTGATTAAATTATGTTTTACATGTAAAGCAAGATTTTAAACAGACTTGAACCAACCAGAATTGTCATCCGTAAATCTGAAAAATACAAATACTAGTCATTCACATTATGACACTACTCTCAGCAGTGACAGTTATCTGTTACCTGCTGGGGTATCATCCTTGTTCTCCGAACATATCCATAGGTGCTCAGATTCTCCCCCCCCCCCTCCCCCCTCCAACATATGCATCAGCGTCCGGCTGCTAATAGTGCAAGTTCTGTGTTGGTTGATGAGGCCTCTCGTTCTCACAATGTGCCTCTAATGTCTGGCCATGCCAACTCCTACTCCTGAGTCTCTCATTCTGGACAATGGTGTGGATTCACAGGCGTCAATGTTCTCTGCTCTCCACATCTTTCTAAGGGTATTAGTAACTTTTGACACGATCCATGGGCTGGCCATCTGCAAGGGATGCAGAGCCAGCAAGTTTATCAGCTCGTTCATTTCCCTCAACTCCATCATGTCCCAGAATGAAGACGAAGGCAACTCCATGGACAACAGACCTCTTGAGTGATTCAATCCACTGTCTACGTACAGAACCCATTTCAACCCTTTGAATCACATTAATTGAATCACTTAGTAACAAACGTTGGTATAATTCTATGATTCCAGTTACACAAAATCCTGTGCCACTGCCACCACCTTCATCACCATGCTGCCTGCGGCCATAGAGTTGGCACCACAAGCTTCTTGGATGTGACAGTAGAGTGGAGAAATAAATAGATAAAACTCAAACTGAAAATGGAAACAAAATATTGAGACGCAATCATAAGTGAACATTATGACTACAAAACCTTCATCAGCAAACAAAAACAAAGACAAGAATCATCAATACACATATTCCCATTGGCTGAACTGTCTGACCTCTTTCTGTGCAGCCAGGGCTTGGTCCACTTCCGCCATTTCTCGTCTTTTCTCCAGCATTCGTGTGGCTGGTGTCAAGTGATCATCCTCTCTCTCTGGCATTTTCCTGTTGATAAATAATACCTCACATTAGGCAACATATGAGAAAGATACAGAAATGTACATAGCCAGAAATGTACACAGCCAGAAATATCCTTTGACAATGTCGTACTCTCATAACAACAGTGTGAATGTTTTGTAGCAGATACTGAACAATATATTGTCAGATTAAATATATATCATAATCACCATCATCATCTGGCGCATGTTGGATGGCAACAGTCGTCATTTCGTTTATTTCTTCAGTATTCTTGCTACTCGTTACATTCTTCTTCTTCTTCTTCTTCTTCTTCTTCTTCTTCTTCTTCTTCTTCTTCTTCTTCTTCATCTTCTTTGAAGAGTTTCTGTAAGTCTTCATTAAAATGTTGGTTTGCTCATGATGCATTCATCAGGCAACCAATCATGAACCATCTTCACAATGAAGGTTGGCAACAAATAGTCTCTAACACTCTCTCTCTCCCTCTTTCCCACCCCCTCTCTTCCTAACATACATAAATACCCGGATCTCTCAGGCAGTGGGATGATGTACCTAGTTATCCCAGATAAGGACTACTAAAGAAGCCCTGTGGGCACGTTAATAATGTGACAACAGCTGGAAATCGCAAAAAGTAAGTCAGCAGGCAGAGTAGGCTGTAAATCCACTGCCATGGGAAAATTCAGTTTTCAATTGTTTGAACAGAAAATGTATCCATCCCAAGAATGGGGAGATCATAGAGAATATAGCCCATTAATCCATGATATCTTCAGTCTTGCGTGGAATTGGTCTATAACTCTACAAGTATCAGAATTAAACCTGACATAGTCTAATGCATGCCTAAGCCAGGCTCACTGACCTGACTGCTAAATACGAGCATAGCTTGCAGTGATGTACACGCCTCGAAATAGGAACGATGAAGAACATAAATAGATGAAATATTTTAAATAATAATATAGTTGAGTTGAGTTAAGAACCAACATCACTGCACTCAGGACATTCCCATATGTGCTCTGTCCCCTCGTTCAACGGCCAGCGAATAGTCATACTACTAATCATTCCAACCGCTGTCTGATTAAAAGTTCTCCTGGTCTTCCCTCTCAGTTTTGAGATTCTTCCAGAACCCCTGCCGATCCCCCACAATCTCATTCTTTCCACATATGGATTCTCACTCTGTTCCTCCGCCTTCTCCACCTGGTCCCACAAGCGCATGACCACCTCCCCCTTGTCCATAGGCAAAATTCCACCAAGAGGTGCATTCCCTGCTAGCCTATCAGCCTGTTCATTCCCTCATACACCCGCATGGCCAGGGCAAAATATCCATACAATTCTCACGATCTGTGACCTCTGGAGCGACTAGAGCCATTCCACACGAAACATTCCTTTCTCCACCTTGCTAAGCATACTCTTTGAATCTGTAATGAATACAACGTGTGTTGCAGTAGTCTCCTCTAGCAACCGGAATGCCGCTGTTACTGCCTCCGCCTCCATTATCATGCAGGAGGTCGTAGTCTTATATGCCAGACTCTCCTTTTTCAAGACTCGCCCATTAGCCTTTACAATAAAGCCCCAACCACTACGTCTGTTTCTCACCACTGACCCATCGGTGTAGATGACTATGTCACCTTGATGTGTGTTGCTCTGGATCAGCCGTTGCACTTCAAACTCAGTGCGGCCCGCTGCCCATTCTCTGCACTCACGACCAAGTGTTATTTAAGAATTTAGAAATAATATATAAAATTAATATAATTAATAAATTAAATTTTAATAACAAAAACACAGAAAACGTACACAAGCAGCCTGTCCTCAAACGTTGTCCTGAAATACTCCTCTAAATTAACCGTCATTTTCAGAGTGTTCTCTGTATCAATGAAGTTATCAATAACACAGAAAATTAATCAACTGAGCGTTCGGATAGACACACGAAGGGATTATTATAATATACAATCTACAACCAGGGACGCGCACTGCCGGTTGCTAAGGATAAAGCAGAATATTTAAAAATGTGAAATGAGTACTCGAAAGTAACGCAACAATTATAGCCTTTGATTACAAAAACCGCCGCGGGTCAAATCAATTGGGGAACTCTTTGAGGCCACTAAGATAGTTCATAAATAAACATACTCAGTATTATTTGGCGCTCATAGACGTGAGAAGTAGGGAGTAGAGACCCAAGGACGCACTGGACAACATAAAAATTGAAAGCTATGGCTAGAGTATATACATTTATCGACCGGGTTTCGAACCTGTCACCTCCAAATGACGACGGCACCCTACTGCGGGAACAAGTGTACTTCGACACATGACCAACAGGGGTGTCTATATGTGTTTATTGATGAACCGCCGCGAAGCAAGCATGACAGGAGGTTTCTAATAGTCATATGGGTATCTTCCTGACAGACACTCTCTGGGGGAGGGCATGACCCCAGGTGTCTTTCTCCTGCCCCGTGTTGGGACCATGTACCGAGACGTCGTGTAGTCTTCGTGCTTGTCCAACAAGTTTTACAGCTGCGAACTGTGCCTGTTCCCAAGCTCTCAATCCTCTTAGAGTTTTAATTTAAAGGCTTACAGGATCAGCTTAATTCCGTCGGGTTTTATGTCATACAGCTCTGTCTCTCTCAGCGGATGGGCTTGCCGAAAGTGTCGCACAGAGCACGAACTCGCTAGCTCCAGCGACGACCCCTAGATTCCCGGGGCGACTTTTGTATCAACCGTGAACGGTTGACAAACATGGCGACTGGAGAGCTGAAGTCGGTGAACTTCGAGGTGTTTGGCAAAGTACAAGGTTCTCTTGTCTCACTAGATCCATTAGATTTAGAATGCAGTCGTTGTTGTGTTCTTGGGCTACTAATTGTTTTAAATGCACGTCATATGCAGTGCTATATGTCATTTGTTTCCATGTTTTTTTTAGCGATTAATTGAAATATTTATTTTGCGTCGTTTGGAAATTTTGTTGGACTCAGTCCAGGACTGCATCTATTATTATCTTGGAGAGAGAGAGAGAGAGAGAGAGAGAGAGAGAGAGAGAGAGAGAGAGAGAGAGGCAGAGAGAGAGAGAGATGATGATGATGGATTATAAGAAAAGCTGAATGCAAAATTTGAAAATAATGTTGATTGACAACACACAAGTGAAGTAATCAGAATCCAGCAAAACCATCTATTGCACAATTTGAGATAATGATGTTGGGTTGGTTTACATGTTCTAGTGACAGCGGTAAAAATCCATCTGGAAAGTGCTTGGGCTTAAGCTCTCTGGAAAATTCACGAAAACACCAACAAATATTGTTTTGAATTTTTGAAACGTCACCTCCCCATAGTTGGCTGTGATGCAGCTGGACATATTATTTAAGTTTTAAGAGTCCAAGAACTACAACATCTGTGAATGGAGGTGGAGGGTGGTCACGCTGGCCAGAGGACAAACAGCACAAGCATGTTCTGGTTGTAACGGACTGACAAAGTATGATGAGAAAGGAGAAGACAGACATCCTTCAGGCAGAGTGACAGACTTAGTTCAACAATCCAGAATAGGGAGCATCTGTTGGATTATTGCCCATGTCATGCTGTTGTGGTGGGAAACTATCCAGCAGACAGATTGGCTCGGTCTGCATGATAAAGCAGACGTGCTTGGAGCTCTTTGAGATCGTGTGTGTAGTGCAGAAGAACGGACAGATCATCACGGCCTGAAGAGAATGATGCTGCAGGGAGTGACCAGAGGACCTGGCCAACACTCAAGACTTTGACGAAAGGCCAGATGGACACATTGGCACCATTAGTATTGGGACTCTCCGCTGGCTGTTGCAGATGAGGAATGTCCTGAGTGCTGTGATATCAGTTCTTGACTCATCTATGATCTAAATGTCAAAATTCGAAACACCAGCCCTTGCCTCTTTACCGGTAGCAGCGGACACCTGCTTCATATTTCAGCAGTTTCCACTGTTCACTAAATTATTTTGTATGACTCATTCACAAAGATAATGCAATTTCATTAATGTGTACAAAAGCTGAATAATAGTCTGAGAGATGTTTGTAGAGATGTGTTTGTTAATCACTACCCTGTTGTGTTTACTAGATCCATTCAAGTATGTAGAAGATGTCATGTATGCTCAAGACAATTATGCTCGTGTTTTACCGTTTGCTTTTTATGTGCTTGAATCTGATGAAAATGGCAGAGTTTTTCTCCAAAACCTGGCCACCGCCAGGTTGATTTCTTCGTGACTAAAAAGAAGAAAACTCTCCTAGACACCCATGTTTCCATGCCACTCTACTAGTCCCAGCCTACCTCCACACTCATGTTTGCATGTCATTCTAGTAGTCCCAGCCTACCTCCACACCCATGTTTCCATGTCATTCTAGTAGTCCCAGCCTACCTCCACACCCATGTTTCCATGTCATTCTAGTAGTCCCAGCCTACCTCCACACCCATGTTTCCATGCAATTCTAGTAGTCCCAGCCTACCTCCACATCCATGTTTCCATGTCATTCTAGTAGTCCCAGCCTACCTCCACACCCATGTTTCCATGTCATTCTAGTAGTCCCAGCCTACCTCCACACCCATGTTTCCATGTCATTCTAGTAGTCCCAGCCTACCTCCACACCCATGTTTCCATGCAATTCTAGTAGTCCCAGTCTACCTCCACACCCATGTTTCCATGTCATTCTAGTAGTCCCAGCCTACCTCCACATCCATGTTTCCATGTCATTCTAGTAGTCCCAGCCTACCTCCACACCCATGTTTCCATGTCATTCTAGTAGTCCCAGCCTACCTCCACACCCATGTTTCCATGTCATTCTAGTAGTCCCAGCCTACCTCCACACCCATGTTTCCATCCAATTCTAGTAGTCCCAGTCTACTTCCACACCCATGTTTCCATGTCATTCTAGTAGTCCCAGCCTACCTCCACACCCATGTTTCCATGTCATTCTAGTAGTCCCAGCCTACCTCCACACCCATGTTTCCATGTCATTCTAGTAGTCCCAGCCTACCTCCACACCCATGTTTCCATGTCATTCTAGTAGTCCCAGCCTACCTCCACACCCATGTTTCCATGCAATTATAGTAGTCCCAGTCTACCTCCACACCCATGTTTCCATGTCATTCTAGTAGTCCCAGTCGACCTCCACACCCATGTTTCCATGCAATTATAGTAGTCCCAGTCTACCTCCACACCCATGTTTCCATGTCATTCTAGTAGTCCCAGTCGACCTCCACACCCATGTTTCCATGCAATTCTAGTAGTCCCAGTCTACCTCCACATCCATGTTTCCATGTCATTCTAGTAGTCCCAGTCTACCTCCACACCCATGTTTCCATGCAATTCTAGTAGTCCCAGTCTACCTCCACACCCATGTTTCCATGTCATTCTAGTAGTCCGTCTACTTCCACACCCATGTTTCCATGTCATTCTAGTAGTCCCAGCCTACCTCCACACCCATGTTTCCATGCCATTCTAGTAGTCCCAGCCTACCTCCACACCCATGTTTCCATGTCATTCTAGTAGTCCCAGCCTACCTCCACACCCATGTTTCCATGTCATTCTAGTAGTCCCAGCCTACCTCCACACCCATGTTTCCATGCCACTGTAGTAGTCCCAGTCTACCTCCACATCCATGTTTCCATGCCACTCTAGTAGTCCCAGTCTACCTCTACATCCATGTTTCTATGCTACTCTAGTAGTCCCAGTCTACCTCCACATCCATGTTTCTATGCTACTCTAGTAGTCCCAGTCTACCTCCACACCCATGTTTCCATGCCACTCTAGTAGTCCCAGTCTACCTCTACATCCATGTTTCCATGCCACTCTAGTAGTCCCAGTCTACCTCCACATCCATGTTTCCATGCCACTCTACTAGTCCCAGCCTACCTCCACATCCATGTTTCCATGCAATTCTAGTAGTCCCAGCCTACCTCCACATCCATGTTTCCATTTCATTCTAGTAGTCCCAGCCTACCTCCACATCCATGTTTACATGTCGTTTTAGTAGTCCCAGCCTACCTGCACATTTGAGACATAATCATAGACTATATATGTTCCAATCATAAGTCAGGTCAGAGTCAGATATGACTGAGCTATCGTATAACAGTAGACAGTACTACCTGCTTGGGCAGATATGACTGAGCTATAGTATAACAGTAGACAGTACTACCTGCTGGGGCAGATATGACTGAGCTATAGTATAACAGTAGACAGTACTACCTGCTTGGGCAGATATGACTGAGCTATAGTATAACAGTAGACAGTACTACCTGCTTGGGCAGATATGACTGAGCTATAGTATAACAGTAGACAGTACTACCTGCTTGGGCAGATATGACTGAGCTATAGTATAACAGTAGACAGTACTACCTGCTTGGGCGGTGCTCACCAAATCCAACACCCCACATTGTGCCAATGGCTTCGGGGAAAGGAGCGCAATTGGGAGGATACAAACTTTGACTTGTGTAGTCAGCGGGTCATCGGCAGGCTACTAATTTTCACTTTTCACCCCTCCTGGGATTACTGGGAGAGACTAGCCCCTTTTCAAGACACTATAATAGCTATGGGAAATCTCACCAACGCAAACATTACGAATAAAACACATAAACATAGTTGTATGATCAATAAAAAAAACATATATTCACAACTAAATATTACTTGTTTAATACAAAAACTGACTCTCTTATTTGTAATCTTTTGTTTCCTTCTAGGTGTTTTCTTTCGAAAGGTGAGTTTGCTTATTGTACGGTGTTGTCATATGATATTCCTCACTTAGAACTACATTGATTAATTATGTCATGTTTGTGTGTTTCAAAAATATTTTCATCAGCAAATATAGTTATGAAACAATGTATTTCCGTAGTCGAACAGTACCTGTGACTATGTGGTTTAATTGCTTCAGCTAAAGTATTACTCATTTATTCACTTTGTATGATATATCACTATGCAGTAAGCACCTGACAAGGGGCAGTGAAATATGCCAGGCAATAAATCGGGCAACATATTGTTTGTGGACCCTGCTTTTAAATAGTAATGGATCACAATTATTATTGATCTATCGGGAGTCTGAACATTTACATGTGCTCACATTATGCACTAGACAGAGCAGTGTCGTGTCTGAAGGCTACTTTGAGGCCTGTCCTTCACAATCTGAAGCAGATCTTTGAAGCCTGTCCTTCACAACCTGAGGCGGATCTTTGAGGCCTTTCCTTCACAACCTGAGGTGGATCGTTACCGCTCTGTTTTTGTTTTTTTTCTAGAATAGAGTGAACATGACCAGGCTGAGTTAGATCACTGTAAACTTCTGTCCAGAGAGCCAGAGATCCCAACACTGGGATGTGGGGGTTTCCATGATGTCTTGGTTGAACCACCCGCCTCACACTTCGATAGTGAGCTCCATTGTTTTGATCACAAGTACAATTTTCTCGGAGACTCCTGCGGATTGTTGCTGGAGCTACGTAGTTTGTGCTTTGTGCGACCTTTTAGGCAGACTGCTCTGTGGAAAGAGACCGAGCCATATGGGGTAACACTGGGTGCAGTGAAGTCGGTCCTCCTACCTGTAAACTTCTGTAAACACTGGGGTACTCAGGCGTGAATGCTTGGTCATACACACACTCCTGGCAATGACAGCAGGCAAACTGGCAGAGAGGTCTTTAACCACTGGGGTACTCAGGTGTGAATGCTTGGTCATACACACACTCCTGGCAATGACAGCAGGCAAACTGGCAGAGAGGTCTTTAACCACTGGGGTACTCAGGCGTGAATGCTTGGTCATACACACACTCCTGGCAATGACAGCAGACAAACTGGCAGAGAGGTCTTTAACCACTGGGGTACTCAGGCGTGAATGCTTGGTCATACACACACTCCTGGCAATGACAGCAGACAAACTGGCAGAGAGGTCTTTAACCACTGGGGTACTCAGGTGTGAATGCTTGGTCATACACACACTCCTGGCAATGACAGCAGACAAACTGACATACTGGCCTCAAAGACAATAAAACATCTGACTAGAAATGATATCAGTTTGTGACTTCAAACACTTCTTGCAGTGTTTGACACACTCTTGAACACAGGTCAACCATAGCTTGCTGGGGGTGTCCACCTCTTACAGATGCCAGGAAGTTGTTGCTTCCACCAGAGCTAAATAACAGGAACAATTTATGTGGGAAAAACCATCATCTGACGAACACTTGCATGTTAGGTTGGTAGGTGGGTAGGTAGGATGGATGGTATTTAGGTAGTTTAGTTTAGTTTAGCCGATGGATCAACATCATGGCACACGAGTGTAACCCACAAGTGCTCCGTTCTACTCCTAACTCAAGTCTGAGTCCAGAGAATCTCAGCTCAGTGCACGATCTCTGTAGCACCGGTGAGGATCCTGAAATACTTTGGGTAGATTTTTAACTTGAAATTTTGCCCGGGCAGCTGTTAGGGTACTCTTTTTCGATTTCCAACTGCTGAGGGATTTTTTATGTGCGCAACAATACACACAAGCGCCCGATCTCTTTACCCAGAGACCAGGGGACATTTTGTTACTAGAAGTCCACGTGAAAAAATCCCTACCCTCACCATGGCTTGAACCCAGGACCTCCAGTACTCGAGGCAGACACCATACCTCGAGATCACTCAGCCCCCCCCCCCCCCTGGTATGTAGGTAAGCTGGGTAGGTGGGTAGGATGGATAGTTGGTAGGTTGATAAGCAGGGCGAGGGAGGGTGGGTTGGTTGGTAGGAAGGCAGGAGGGATGGATGGGTCGTAGGAAGGCTGGCAGGCAGTTAGTGAGTTAATTAGTTAGTTTTGCCAGGTATTTTTCCTTCCAATGTTCTCTCATCTGTTTCTTCCTGTTGTGCCAGGTATTTTTCCTTCCGGTGTTCTCTCGTCTGTTTCTTCCTGTTGTGCCAGGTATTTTGCCTTTCAGTGTTCTTTCATCTGTTTCTTCCTGTTGTGCCAGGTATTTTGCCTTTCAGTGTTCTTTCATCTATTTCTTCCTGTTGTGCCAGGTATTTTGCCTTTCAGTGTTCTTTCATCTGTTTCTTCCTGTTGTGCCAGGTATTTTGCCTTTCAGTGTTATCTCGTCTGTTTCTTCCTGTTGTGTCAGGTATTTTGCCTTTCAGTGTTCTTTCATCTGTTTCTTCCTGTTGTGTCAGGTATTTTGCCTTTCAGTGTTATCTCGTCTGTTTCTTCTTGTTGTGTCAGGTATTTTGCCTTTCAGTCTTCTTTCATCTGTTTCTTCCTGTTGTGCCAGGTATTTTGCCTTTCAGTGTTCTCTCGTCTGTTTCTTCCTGTTGTGTCAGGTATTTTGCCTTTCAGTGTTCTTTCATCTGTTTCTTCCTGTTGTGTCAGGTATTTTGCCTTTCAGTGTTCTTTCATCTATTTCTTCCTGTTGTGTCAGGTATTTTGCCTTTCAGTGTTCTTTCATCTATTTCTTCCTGTTGTAGAATGTGGTCTACAAGTATTAAATATGTTTATCAAACACAGAAACCATTCCATTGTCTCTATCTTGTGCTCCTCTCTCAGATTCCATGTCTGTCTGTATTGTTAGATTTCTACACGTTTGTTGCTTGCCTTTCCTTCTGTATCCCTCATATTTTGCTGTCTAGTACTCTCTCTCTTTCCTACTGTATCCCTCATATGTTGCTGTCTAGTACTCTCTCTTTCCTTCTGTATCCCTCATATTTTGCTGTCTAGTACTCTCTCTTTCCTTCTGTATCCCTCATATTTTGCTGTCTAGTACTCTCTCTTTCCTTCTGTATCCCTCATATTTTGCTGTCTAGTACTCTCTCTTTCCTTCTGTATCCCTCATATTTTGCTGTCTAGTACTCTCTCTCATGTCCCTGCTGTGTCTTGAATGTGTAGAGGTTGTTTGTGATCATCTTCAACACTCCATCTCTTGTATTTACGTACCAGTACACAGAAATACAGGCCAAGAAGCTGGGCCTCTCAGGCTGGGTCAAGAACACTAGCTCCGGCACCGTGGTGGGAATCATTGAAGGTCCAGATGACAAGATTGCCATGATGTAAGGTTTTATCTAGCCTTCACTAGACACACATATCACCAGTTATTTGTTAAATTGATTGAATTAACTGATTGGAGTTTGTCGTGTAAGATTGTATATAGCCTTCACAAGATACAAATATCACCAGTTAGTTAATTGTTGAATTGACTGATTGGAGTTTATAATGTAAGATTGTATCTAGCCTTCACGCGACACAGATATCACCACTTATTTGTTAAAGTGATTTAACAATTGGACTGAATTGGGTAGGACTGGTTTCAAGGTCCGTCTTGTTCATTCTTGAAACTATCCATTACTGTTCCATACTTGTTGTTAATTGACACTAGGCCATTACTAACATAGTGCATCAGCACTGCAGCACGGCAAGGAACTCAGTGAATGTATACCACGTGCACACATATGAACTGTGCAAGGAACTCGGTGAATGTATACCACGTGCACACATATGAACAGTACAAGGAACTCGGTGAATGTATACCACGTGCACACATATGAACTGTGCAAGAATACTATTGAATGTATTCACACGCATACACACATGAACTGTGCAAGGATGCCATTGATTGTTTACACACACAGCATAAACACTTTGTCATGGGTAAACTTTCCAGGTTTGCATGTTGCTGAAACAAGTCAACCACAACTTCTAGCTACATCTGTGGTCATTGTAGTGGCCGAAGAAGGCAAGTCTAGAACCTTCTACACACCTGAGCCATATTCATTTTGTGGTGCTGGGCCCCGTATACACCAGTCAGCACTGGATATTTGAGGTGGTGGCACAGTAGTACACCGTTGCCAGTAGTGGGTTGTGCTCAATATTTAAATCTCAAATCCCTGAGAAAATCAAATAAATCAATTGATTATTGCTCACTGGACTTTAGGTGGCCTGGTGTGCCTTGCCAGTTGAGAAGACCTGATCATTCGGGGCCACATTGATTGACGGATGTCAGTCGCGGCGATCAGGCAATTTCGAGCTATAGCCTATGGTGGGTGACGTTGTGATATTCTAGTGTGATAATTAGGTCGCGTCTGGCGTGTGCCGTGTGGTTACACACCCGCGTCACATGCCAGTGATCCGGGTTTCATCCCGGGTCCAGTCAAGGATATGCACTACTGATGAGCTCAAACGAGTGCGAAACTCAAGTCTAGTGCTTCCAATTGACGTGGACAAGGCCTTAGGTTCATACCAGGATACGATAGCGTTGCCAGTAGTGGGTTGTGCTCAATATTTAAATCTCAAATCCCGGAGAAAACCAAATAAATCAACTAACACCATTGTATGAAAACCAATGCAAGGCGGTCTTGTCTGTGTGTTTATACATGCCAAATCTAGCAGACCACAGGTGCTGTTGTCTTCTACAACCTCACATGGAGCAGGGAATATTTTAGCCTGAAGCAGGCAGCAACAAGGTGCTGCAGGATGGGAGTGGTCTAACGATATGACCACCCATGCCATGACCTCGTCAGACCTTGATCTGTATATGGTGCTAGTATTACATCGTCAGACCACCTGGCACTGGCTGGCTGATGGGGTCAGTGTCACACCGGCTGCGTTGACTTTCCAGGGTATGTCGTGGTGCCCATGTTAGATTGGCTCTACCCAGGAGCTCCGGTGGATGAAATCAATCCCCGTCTGGAGGGGGGTACAAACACGTGTCCACTGGGCCGGCAGCCGAGAGAGCTAGCTACTGCACTATAGTGCCATGTCAGTTGGCAGGATAGTAAACGGTCAAGAGTACTGTGTATGTATGAAAGTTGTTGAGATCTCTGAGGTAATGGTTCTGGCCAATAATGGTCACAACTTGTTCTCACTTCGTGCTGGCCGTAAGAAACCATGGAAGTCAGATAAAGAGGGGAGGCCAACAGCCACGACCACACATGCAGAATGTCCTGCAGCAAATGTTCTTTTACAACACATGTGTCAAACTCAAGGCCTGTGGGCCACATCTGGCCCGCCGTACAATCATATCAGGCCCGAGAGGTTTCAACCGACGTACAAATAATATATTCGGCCCAAGAGAGAATTTTAGGCAAAAATATATTTTTATTGTCACGATATAAAGTTCAAATCAAATTCCATAATTAGCAGCCTTCTGAATGATAGGCTACCTGAGAGCGTTCTGGCTTCGATCAGAATAAGCGAAAATAAAAGTTGTGTAGTGAGCTAATGTTCGTCGTTATAGTTACCTAGCAATGTTCAGATGCTCGTTTTGGATTAGAGCATGAAAAATTAAAGTAGTATAATGCACGGATATTACATCAACTTTTCCCGCTACGGCTAACCTGATATCAATCAAACGTCTGTCAGTAGGTGCACAATCTTATAAAATTACAGCTACCCTTTAAATTGGCCAAGAGAAAAGTTGATCCTGAAAACGGAGCCTTTCAAAGTCGCTGGGAGGCTGAATACATGTTTACTGATATTGCCCGTAAACCTTTGTGTCTAATTTGTGGAGATAATGTGGCTGTGATCAAAGAATATAATCTGAGACGGCACTACGAGACTAAACATCAAGACAAGTTAAACTGCCTGAATGCAGAGCAGAAACTACAGAATGTAGAAGAATTGAAAAGGCATCTAACATCACAGCAGATGTTTTTCACCAAAGCAAAATCACAAACTGATGCTGAAGTCAAAGCAAGTTTTATTGTGTCAGAGGAGATCGCAAAATCAGGCCGACCATTTACAGAAGGAAAGTTTCTGAAGTGCTGCATGACGAAAGTATGTGACGTCTTGTGTTCAGACAAAAAGCCGATGTTTGCAATGGTAAGCCTTAGCAGAAATATGGTTGTTGATCGGGTTTGTGAGGTGGCCACTGATGTTAAAACATAGCTGATCGAAAAAGGCAAAGGCTTTGTTGCATTCTTCCTTGCTGTCGATGAAAGTAATGACACAACTGACACTTCACAGCTCGCCATCTTCATCCGTGGAGTGGACTCCAGTTTGAATGTTACAGAAGAAATATTGGACATGAAATCCATGCATGGGACAATGACAGGAAAAGACATTTTTGGCAACGGATGTCAACGTTTAACCAACATGAACATGCCTTGGAACAAACTCGTTGGACTGACAACAGATGGAGCACTGGCGATGTGTGGCAAAAAAAGTGGACTAGTTGGAAGGATGCAGTTAAAGATGCAGGAGAACTGTACTGGTGAATTGATAGCATATCACTGCATCATACACCAAGGATTTCTGTGGGGTACGCATATCACTGCATCATACACCAAGGATCGTTGTGTGGTAAAGTCCTCAACTTGGAAGATGTAATGAGCATTGTAACACAAATCATCAACTTTATCAGAGCCAAAGGTTTAAATCACCACCAATTTCAGTCTTTTTTTGCAGCAAATAGAGTCGGTGTTCAGTGACATGCCTTATCATATAGAGGTGCGGTGGCTAAGAGTGAAAATGTGTATACCAATGATGTTTTATCATTAAAACGTTTTTCTGTTTTAATTTATTTAATGTTTAATTTTTGGCTTATATCCTGTCCGGCCCGCAACCTTAAGTGTGGTTTGAGTTTTGGCCCGCTGAGCGATTGAGTTTGACACCGCTGTCTTACGGTGTTAAACACCATAAGTTGTGTATATGCTCGGTCAGCCTGATGGTGTCAGGTGACAGATTATTGTCCTCGTTGTGTTCTGTCTGGTAATTGCATTATTTTCTTTTAATTTTTAGGGAGATGCCGGGACAGAGAGCAGAGTTGTAGGAATTGTGAATATGGTCTTTTCTTTTTTTTTTCTTTTTTTCTTGTCATTTTTCTTAAAATTATACATAATGAAAACTAGAAATATTAGGATTTTAACAATTTTATTGTTATCGCTGAATCTATCATACATTAAATATTGCAACAAATGTCCCATTTTATGTTAAAAATTGCAACAAATGTCCCATTTTATGTTAAACATTGCAACAAATGTCCCATTTTATGTTAAACGTTGCAACAGATGTCCCATTTTGCGTTAAATATTGCAACAAATGTCCCATTTTACAAAGTTGAAAACAGGTGTGTGAGGTGTGCATCCACGCGCGTGCGAGAGAGAACAAACCAAACAAAGACTGTGTGAAGTTAGCAGCATTGGGTAGTAACTTCATCGTGAGCATTATAGATTTATTTGGGGTGAGTAGGTTTAAGGGTAAACAAACTTTTGTCTTGGTCATGCTTTCCACTTTCTGGCTGACAAGGACCTTGACCTGTGAGGTACATCCTCTCTTTGGGAGTTTAGTGAACTGTTGTCCCTAACTGGCAACATTTGCCAATCGCCGGTGACAGACAGAAAATAGTTAGTTAGTTAGTCGGCAGATCATCCTCATTGCACATCGAACCATTCAGTCCATAAGTGCTTGGATCCCCTCCTCAGCAAATCCCACAGTGTGTAGCGGCTAACGACGCCAGTTCTGTGTTGGTTTATCAATCTTCTTTGGCTTCCTGCATAGTGTTCTTGTTTGGCCACCCCTCTTTTAATTTGCTGTTCTCGCAGTCTGGCCATTGTTGTAGATTCACAGTCATCACTTGGTTCTCGCAAAAGTCTTACTTCTCGTAGAGCATTCAGAATGTCAGCCTGGTCCATGACGCGTCCGCCCTCCACAGTAGCCTCACCTGCGAGCTTGTCAGCCCGCTCATTTCCTTGTACTCCCGCATGCCCTGGCATGAAAATGAAACTAATCTTTGCAGCCAAGACCGCTCCAGAGGCAGCAACCATTCTCTTCGGATCGACCCCTCCTCTATCCTCTTGATCATGTTCATTGAGTCGCTAAGGAAACAAGCCCTAGTGAATGTCTGTGTCTCGAGCCATGTTATTGCTTTACTTACTGCCATGACTTCCATGGTCAGGCTACTTGTGGTTTCAGTGAAAGCACCAGAGTCCTTCACAATTTTCCCTCCGGCCCGAGCTGTAAAGGCTCATGAGCTTCTCACATGTCGGACGACCGACCCATCTGTGTAGATGACCGCGTCACTGTCTAGCGAATTCTCGAAAATCAACGCTTGTACTTCAGCCTCCACAGCAGCCGGATTTTCTTGTCTGCATTTCCTGTCTAGTTGGATGCAAACTGAAAAAGATATGCAGAAGTCTGTTGGCACTTGCACCCACTCCTCGCCAGGTTCTAAGTCCTCAAGTGAACACACCTGTTGAAGAATGTCTTCGGCTTGACCTATCCACGACCGTCCTCTTTTTAACCTGCTGCCCTTCACCTTCCTAATTTCACTATGCAGTGGATGTTGTGTGTTTGCGTTAATTCTGAGGTAGGCGTGTGCCCTGCAAACTTGTATTCTCTCTTCAATGGTTGGAAAATCAAGAAGGTAGCGCATCGCCCTGCATGCTATATCTCTTGTACATCCAAGAATAATGCGCATAGCTTCATTCTGTATCCTTTCCATCCTTTCTATCTGCTTATGGCTGAGAGTCAGGATTGCCATTGCATACTCCAAAACAGACATGACCAGCCCCTCGTACAGAAGACATAGATGGCGCTGCTCACAGTTTGCTGCCGCCATCACCCGCATCGCAGCCAAACCCCGCTTGGCCTTTGTTATCACTTGGTCTATGTGCACATTATAAGCAAGGCTTTGATCATACCGTATCCCTAGGTAATTCATTGCCTGCATTCTTTCCACCGTCTCTGAACACAGCATTACAGTTGGTGTTGGAGTGTTGATAATATGATTATTCAACGAGAACCAAGTCACTGTTGCCTTTGTTGGGTTGACCATTGCCCCAGCTTCATCACACCAAGTACTTATGCGATTGAGTTCGGTTTGTAGTTCCACAGCAACCTGCTCTCTATCCTTACCCTGACGATACACTAAAACATCATCGGCATATGACAATGTCCTGCCAGGTCCAGTGATCTGCTCACTGGTGATTCTCACTGTGTAGGCGTTGAACAGTACCGGAGATAATGGTGATCCCTGTGGTAGGCCAGGATATATTGTTGTTGGTTCCGAAGTCCAACTGCCACATCTAAAAACTACTTTCCGTTGGAAGAGGGCTGCAGCGATCCAACTAAGGAGGAATGGACTTACTTTTAGTTCAAGAAGCTGAAACATTAAAAAATCCAATGGTACTCTGTTGTATGCGTCCTCAAGATCAATTGCTGGCAGCAAAGGTTTCAATGCCTGAGTGGAAACCTTCATAGACATCATGGGCAAAGACTGCTGCATTGGTCCAGGTTTCTCTTTTTGGACGGTACCCACCCAGGGTAGGTGGGAAAACACCTTGCCTCTCTAGTTGGCTTGAGACAGAAAATGTATTGATTCATTTATCCCTGCCCTGTCACAGGTGTTGTAATTAAAGGATCCACGAGCTTAAAGATCTCTCTAGTTTTATTTTTTTTAATTTAATACAGACTCTTGGTAATCTTAGTTATACAGTTATGATCAGTGTATTTCTGTGGTGTTCTTTGAGGGGAAAGGAAAAAGTAAAACTAAACATGAGAGGGGGTCTGCAAGTTATTTAGAAAAAGGTGTTGAGTTCTCAACTTGTGGAAGCTACAAATAAAATGATAGTAGAAGTAGTAGTAGTAGTAGTGATAGTAGAAGTAGTAGTAGTAGAAGTAGTAGTAATAGTAGTAGTGATAGTAGAAGTAGTAGTAGTAGTAGTAGATGTTGTTGTAATAGTAATACAAAATGATGGCAATAATACCAAAATTGATTGATTGAGGACAATGGTAAACATTGGGAATATAGAACTATCTTGAAAGACTGTGTTTGAACATGTATAGTATGAAGTATGAACTTGATGGTAGTTTGTGTTTGAACGTATGTCGTATGAAGTGTAAACTTGATGGTAGTTTGTGTTTGAACATATGTAGTATGAAGTGTGAACTTGATAGGAGTGACATTTTGCTTAATCTATGAATAGTTGGGACACTTTCTGTTGAAACGTGTGGTAATACGAGGGGGCTTCAAAGGAAAACTGTAAATTTTGTGTGTGTGTGTGAATATATTCTGAAAAAGTACAGAACAAATTTATTTTTTGAGGTAGTGCTTGGATTCCTATAGAAAAAAATGCCCTTGTTCGTGTATGTAACCACTTAATGCACTGCCTGCTGCACCGCTCCACAATAGTCACACCATTTTGAAACTTCCTACTCCACTCATACACTTGCTGGACTGACAGACAGGCATCACCATACTGGCCCTTCATTGGCTGATGAATTTCTATAGGTTTCACCCCTTCACTGATCAAACAACGTATAACAGAATGCTGCTTCTCTTTAGTGCATGTCAAAAGTGAGGCGGCCATCTTTAAACTGTCCTTATGACATCACCGTGTTCATCTGCACCTTGATGTCACATGCTTAGAGCCCTTGACATCCTTAAAAACAATATGGACAGATTACAAGACAATCTCGTGGTTATTGAATTTCTGTCACATGCTTCAGGTGTTTTGTCTTTTTGCATGTGATTGCGTGCATGTGTTGCGTCTGCTAATGTCAGTTCTGCGTATAGTCATTTCACATCATTTTTCCATGACCTCTACCCCATTCCACCTCAAAATGGAAGTTATAATTAGGATAGGTAATGACGTTTTGGTATCTGACTTGAAAATCTTCCGCAGGAAAACATGGCTGGAAAACACTGGAAGTCCAGACAGCAGAATAGAGACATGTGTTTTCTCAAATGAGGAAACTCTGACTAAACGTGCTTTCCACAGCTTTGAGATTAGAAAATAATCCCGCAGTTTGTATTCTGGCTTTGAAATGTGACAAATAAAAGTCTAATATTTGTGCCCTTGATTGTGCAGTTAGTTACCTTGCTGTTCACAGTTCAACTCTATTATCTATTGTTATCTTGCTGTTCAGTTTATCTCCCTTGTCTGAGATTATCTTGCTGTTCAGTTTATCTCCCTTGTCTGAGATTATCTTGCTGTTCAGTTTATCTCAGAGATTATCTTGTTGTTCAGTTTATCTCAAAGATTATCTTGTTGTTCACAATTTATTTTGGGAGATTATCTTGCTGTTCAGTTTATCTCAGAGATTATCTTGCTGTTCACAATGTATCTCAGAGATTATCTTTTTGTTCACAATTTACCTCCCTTAACTGAAGTTATCATGCAGTTCACAGATTATTTCCTTTGCTGTTCACAGTTAATCTCCCATATCTTGCTGTTCACAGTTAATCTCCCATATCTTGCTGTTCACAGTTAATCTTCCTTATCTTCACAATTAATCTCCCTTATCTTGCTGTTCACAGTTAATCTCCCTTATCTTGCTGTTCACAATTAATCTCCCTTACTTAAAAGCAGCAGCTCTATATTGTTTCTCCCATCTCTGAAGATATCACAGTTGCCGTGACTGTCACACACTCCTGTCTGTGTCATGTCACACACTCCTGTCTGTGTTGTGTCATACACTCCTGCCTGTGTTGTGCCACACACTCCTGTCTGTGTCGTGTCAGACACTCCTGTCTGTGTCGTGCCACACACTCCTGTCTGTGTTGTGTCATACACTCCTGCCTGTCACACACTGCTGTCTGTGTTGTGTCATACACTCCTGCCTGTCACACACTCCTGTCTGTGTTGTGTCACACACTCCTGCCTGTCACACACTCCTGTCTGTGTTGTGTCATACACTCCTGCCTGTCACACACTCCTGTCTGTGTTGTGTCACACACTCCTGTCTGTGTTGTGTCACACACTCCTGTCTGTGTTGTGTCATACACTCCTGCCTGTCACACACTCCTGTCTGTGTCTGTCACACACTCCTGTCTGTGTTGTGTCACACACTCCTGTCTGTGTTGTGTCATACACTCCTGCCTGTCACACACTCCTGTCTGTGTTGTGTCATACACTCCTGCCTGTCACACACTCCTGTCTGTGTCTGTCACACACTCCTGTCTAGTCGTGTCACACACTCCTGTCTGTGTCGTGTCACACACTCCTGTCTGTGTTGTGTCACACACTCCTGTCTGTGTTGTGTCATACACTCCTGCCTGTCACACACTCCTGTCTGTGTCTGTCACACACTCCTGTCTGTGTTGTGTTACACACTCCTGAAGAAGCCTGTAACTGTGATCCAGGGACCGTCCTCCATGAGAAAAACATCAGGCAATGTGGTCAGAACAGATGTGACTTTAATTTGTCTTTATTTTGTCTCATTGTAGGAAGAAATGGCTCCAGAAGGGATGTGACTTTAATTTGTCTTTATTTTGCCTCATTGTAGGAAGAAATGGCTCCAGAAGAAAGGAAGTCCCAAATCTGTGATCATGAAATGTGTCTTCAAAGATGAGAAAACAATTGACTCAACATCTTTCCCATTATTTTCTGTGGAAAGATAGAGATGAAATGACTTGCCATGTGACAATCCAAGTGTACAGACATTATATCTCTAGTTGTAAACACATCAGATAGTTTCAACCCCATGTGATCTGATTTGTTATGTTTATAATTCGTGAGCCATTATGTTTTTAAGATTTAAAAGCTGTCTCGTATAATTTAGTGATAATTCTGAAGTGTTTATATTTAAAAAAACAAATGATGGACATTTCATATCTTGTTTTCTGAGAGTAATTTATTATTAATTTTGTGAGCATTTATCATAACAGACATATCAACTTCCAGATGTGTGACCTTTGTCCTTGACTTGAGGTTTACACTGTGATAGCAAAACAAACTGGAGTTATCTACCCATCATTTGTTCTAGAAATAACTCACTCAGTTTGATTGGTTAATACCCAAGCCATTGAAATGTTTCAGATATTTCACCGCAGTTTGGTGAAACATTTCATGTTGAACAATTTTAGGCCAAGTCATTATATATGAGTAGGAGTTCTGCCTGAACAAATACAGTTTCAATGAAGTTCCTGTCATCATGATCAAGTATTCTGGCACCTAGGGCTTGATGGTGAAGCTTTTGGATCATTCCCTTCCACGGTGATGTTTTCGTTAATTCCATATATGCCTGTGTATGTGTAAATCTGTGCATGTTTCGTTGTCTACCTCTTCATCTTTTGCCCAGTATTTTGCTCTGTATTAATCTTCACAAGACACATACAAATAGATATATGTATATATGAGAAAGAGACAATATTCTGTTACAATGCAGTGAGAATAGAAGCATGAGAACACCATGATGACTGAACAGATCAGCGGCAGCAGAAACAGGCTGGGAGAAATTTGCTGGGTTGCCTAAGATGGTGGTATCAAAGAATAACATCAACAGAGTGTATCGATAACCTCAACGACCAAGATCTGTGGAAATATAGGAGTTCCTATGCCATTTGGTAGGGCAAATGCCGGTGAAGATGAACGTGGCGGTCTGAGTGCAAACAAGGCAAAAAGACGCCATGAGTTGAGTTGTGCAATGTGTGTTTTGTGCCCGATAGAAATGTCATGACAATGTACATATTACATTTTATTTAATTGTCACTGAATCGGCCAAATGTTTCTGTGTTTCTGTTTGGGACAGAGTTTTGTAGTCACTGGCCAGGTCATCAGGTTTCAAACAGCCCATAACTAACATTAGTAATAGTAGCATATAGAATCTACATGGCTGAAGTACATCTGGAGCTTGCAGTTGTTGCCACTTCACACCAGGGGCTGTTTCTTGTTTTTCCCAATTTACATTTAGATTGGCATTTTTCATGATTATCTAACACCTGGCAAGCAGAGTTTGACAGCCACTTGCCAGATTTTGTGGTTTGATCATCTTACTTTGTCTGCTTGTATAAACAGCGGGAGAGTGCCTGCTTATGGGCTTCATGTATCAATATTCCCATGGACTCTGTTATTCCCTGTGTCCATCATTTATGTGGTCTGTACATCATTGCTTGTTGTGGTATACTGTTACTAGGTAACCTACTTGCATGGCCAAACTATTTGACTTGCTGCTTCCTAATAAAATCTAGTGCAGCTATAACCCCCACTTTAGTTCTGATTTCTTCATTTCTGATCTTATCTCTTCTTGATACGTGGAGTATTCTTCTCAGGAGTGATTGTGTTCAGGTATAATCATATTGGGAACGCAGAAAGCAGAATGAAATAAAATATGTGTGACTTTACTCAGAGGCTCCAGATATGATCAATGGTTATGTCATTTGTTTAATTGTATTATTTCCACTGTCTCTGCCTGCGCTTCATCCAGCTCTTCATTGACTACTACTTTCTACAGACCTGTGTGCCCAATTCTTATTCTTGAAAATAGTTTGTTTGTTCTTTCATTGCCAGATAAACTGTCTGCTGTGTTCACGGGACCGTTGTCTCCACTCTCGTGCATTCTCTGTATAACAAGACTTCTGTCATTATTCACCCTTGTTCATATTTGCAGCCTCAAAGTTAAGTAGTACATATTTTACTCTATTATGTTTGTTGTGTTCATAAAATGCCATGAATAAGCCTTCAAGAGTTGCTGTAGTGTATATCTGGTGCTTTTTTTTTTTTTGTGTTGTTATTTTTCTTTGATGATGAAAGCTTATTGCTGCAATATCCTTCTTTTTTTAATTGCAATTTTTTTTAAAGGGTATAGAAAAGAGGACTGACTTCATTGCACCGGGTTTTATCCTGTATGTCTCGGTCTCTTTCTCCATGATAGTCTGTCGACACACAAAGCATGAACTCCATCGCTCCAGTGATGACCCCCAAGAGTCTGAAAAACATGCACTGGTGAACCAAATGATATGGCCCAGAATCCTACCCTGAACCTTTGGTGTGCAGGGTACACAGAGATTCCCTTTGTAATGAGTCATGCTGCCCTACATTTGTACAACCTGACCCCAGAACAACCCATTTCATGTTTACTTTAAATGTAAACTTTCCTGGCAACTTACTGCTGCCAGATTTTATTAGGCAGTTGTCCAGGTGACAGTCACAGGCTGTGGCTAAATTTATTTATTGTACAGCTATTTAAACACAGAATACCTCGATGCCCTCTCTACATGTTCATACAGTACCTGGCTTGGACTTTTGCTTTACATTTTGTAGCTGCAACATTACAGAATGTTTGCAGATTGATGCACTATTGTGTAAATACTGTACATTGTTGGAGCAAACACCGCCGGTAAGATACCTTTATGAAGTCTGTACAGATTTGTATTAAACATTTGTTCCTAAGGTTTTGTGTGTTCACCATTGATCTAAGCATGTGGATTTCATTGTCATATATTTACCTGTCACTGTCTGATTTGATTTGCTGGTGTGCTGTTTACTTATGCCACACAAAAGTTCCTAGAATATTGTGGACCACTAGAAGAGAAATACAGAAATTCTACACGACCTGAGTATGGGAGAAACCTGGCTCATACACAAGACCAGTCTCAGAAACTAACACACCTCGATCACATTACACATCACAGTGACATGGAGAGAACATCCATGGAAGGCCTGGTTCCTGGCAGAAAAGGCAAGGGCTGGCCAGTACAAAGTTGGACACGGGATACTGTAGACATCTTGGGCATGAAGTAGGAGACAGGATGCTGCAGACAGCTTGGTCACAAAGCAGGAGACAGGATGCTGCAGACAGCTTGGTCATGAAGTAGGAGACAGGACGCTGCAGACAGCTTGGTCACGAAGCAGGAGACAGGACGCTGCAGACAGCTTGGTCACGAAGTAGGAGACAGGACGCTGCAGACAGCTTGGTCACGAAGTAGGAGACAGGACGCTGCAGACAGCTTGGTCACGAAGCAGGAGACAGGACGCTGCAGACAGCTTGGTCACGAAGTAGGAGACAGGACGCTGCAGACAGCTTAGTCACGAAGTAGGAGACAGGAGGTGCAGACAGCTTGGTCACGAAGTAGGAGACAGGAGGTGCAGACAGCTTGGTCACGAAGTAGGAGACAGGACGCTGCAGACAGCTTGGTCACGAAGTAGGAGACAGGACGCTGCAGACAGCTTGGTCACGAAGTAGGAGACAGGACGCTGCAGACAGCTTGGGCACAAAATAGGAGACAGGAGGTGCAGACAGCTTGGTCACGAAGTAGGAGACAGGACGCTGCAGACAGCTTGGTCACGAAGCAGGAGACAGGACGCTGCAGACAGCTTGGTCACGAAGTAGGAGACAGGACGCTGCAGACAGCTTGGTCACAAAGTAGGAGACAGGACGCTGCAGACAGCTTGGTCACGAAGTAGGAGACAGGACGCTGCAGACAGCTTGGTCACGAAGTAGGAGACAGGACGCTGCAGACAGCTTGGTCACGAAGTAGGAGACAGGACGCTGCAGACAGCATGGTCACGAAGTAGGAGACAGGACGCTGCAGACAGCTTGGTCACGAAGTAGGAGACAGGAGGTGCAGACAGCTTGGTCACGAAGTAGGAGACAGGACGCTGCAGACAGCTTGGTCACGAAGTAGGAGACAGGACGCTGCAGACAGCTTGGTCACGAAGTAGGAGACAGGACGCTGCAGACAGCTTGGTCACGAAGTAGGAGACAGGACGCTGCAGACAGCTTGGGCACAAAATAGGAGACAGGAGGTGCAGACAGCTTGGTCACGAAGTAGGAGACAGGACGCTGCAGACAGCTTGGTCACGAAGTAGGAGACAGGACGCTGCAGACAGCTTGGTCACGAAGTAGGAGACAGGACGCTGCAGACAGCTTGGTCACGAAGTAGGAGACAGGACGCTGCAGACAGCTTGGTCACGAAGTAGGAGACAGGACGCTGCAGACAGCTTGGTCACGAAGTAGGAGACAGGACGCTGCAGACAGCTTGGTCACGAAGTAGGAGACAGGACGCTGCAGA
The DNA here is from genome assembly GCA_963921405.1 of Cepaea hortensis. Taxonomy (NCBI): domain Eukaryota; kingdom Metazoa; phylum Mollusca; class Gastropoda; order Stylommatophora; family Helicidae; genus Cepaea; species Cepaea hortensis. The sequence goes on along the minus strand of OY992881.1, from coordinate 132,096,557 downwards.
CAGCTTGGTCACGAAGTAGGAGACAGGACGCTGCAGACAGCTTGGTCACGAAGTAGGAGACAGGACGCTGCAGACAGCTTGGTCACGAAGTAGGAGACAGGACGCTGCAGACAGCTTGGTCACGAAGTAGGAGACAGGACGCTGCAGACAGCTTGGTCACGAAGTAGGAGACAGGACGCTGCAGACAGCTTGGTCACGAAGCAGGAGACAGGACGCTGCAGACAGCTTGGTCACGAAGCAGGAGACAGGACGCTGCAGACAGCTTGGTCACGAAGTAGGAGACAGGAGGTGCAGACAGCTTGGTCACGAAGTAGGAGACAGGACGCTGCAGACAGCTTGGTCACGAAGTAGGAGACAGGAGCTGCAGACAGCTTGGTCACGAAGTAGGAGACAGGAGCTGCAGACAGCTTGGTCACGAAGTAGGAGACAGGACGCTGCAGACAGCTTGGTCACGAAGTAGGAGACAGGAGGTGCAGACAGCTTGGTCACGAAGTAGGAGACAGGACGCTGCAGACAGCTTGGTCACGAAGTAGGAGACAGGAGCTGCAGACAGCTTGGTCACGAAGCAGGAGACAGGAGGTGCAGACAGCTTGGTCACGAAGTAGGAGACAGGAGGTTCAGACAGCTTGGTCACGAAGTAGGAGACAGGACGCTGCAGACAGCTTGGTCACGAAGTAGGAGACAGGAGCTGCAGACAGCTTGGTCATGAAGTAGGAGACAGGACGCTGCAGACAGCTTGGTCACGAAGTAGGAGACAGGAGGTGCAGACAGCTTGGACATGGGAATGCATGAGACAGGAGAAATGGAGACATTTTCTGGCGGCCATGATGATAGCCACCTTGTGCAAAGGGCCGACTACATCTCATGATATTTACTTGTGTTGTCCCTTGTTCATGACTACAAGCAATAACAGCCTTGTTGCAGCACTACACGACACCAGTTGTATACAAGGGCCTACTACATGATGATATTTACTTGTGTTGTCCCTTGTTCATGACTACAAGCAATAACAGCCTTGTTGCAGCACTACACGACACCAGTTGTATACAAGGGCCTACTACATGATGATATTTACTTGTGTTGTCCCTTGTTCATGACTACAAGCAATAACAGCCTTGTTGCAGCACTACACGACACCAGTTGTATACAAGGGCCTACTACATGATGATATTTACTTGTGTTGTCCCTTGTTCATGACTACAAGCAATAACAGCCTTGTTGCAGCACTACACGACACCAGTTGTATACAAGGGCCTACTACATAATGATATTTACTTGTGTTGTCCCTTGTTCATGACTACAAGCAATAACAGCCTTGTTGCAGCACTACACGACACCAGTTGTATACAAGGGCCTACTACATGATGATATTTACTTGTGTTGTCCCTTGTTCATGACTACAAGCAATAACAGCCTTGTTGCAGCACTACACGACACCAGTTGTATACAAGGGCCTACTACATAATGATATTTACTTGTGTTGTCCCTTGTTCATGACTACAAGCAATAACAGCCTTGTTGCAGCACTACACGACACCAGTTGTATACAAGGGCCTACTACATGATGATATTTACTTGTGTTGTCCCTTGTTCATGACTACAAGCAATAACAGCCTTGTTGCAGCACTACACGACACCAGTTGTATACAAGGGCCTACTACATAATGATATTTACTTGTGTTGTCCCTTGTTCATGACTACAAGCAATAACAACCTTGTTGCAGCACTACACGACACCAGTTGTATACAAGGGCCTACTACATAATGATATTTACTTGTGTTGTCCCTTGTTCATGACTACAAGCAATAACAGCCTTGTTGCAGCACTACACGACACCAGTTGTATACAAGGGCCTACTACATAATGATATTTACTTGTGTTGTCCCTTGTTCATGACTACAAGCAATAACAGCCTTGTTGCAGCACTACACGACACCAGTTGTATACAAGGGCCTACTACATAATGATATTTACTTGTGTTGTCCCTTGTTCATGACTACAAGCAATAACAGCCTTGTTGCAGCACTACACGACACCAGTTGTATACAAGGGCCTACTACATGATGATATTTACTTGTGTTGTCCCTTGTTCATGACTACAAGCAATAACAGCCTTGTTGCAGCACTACACGACACCAGTTGTATACAAGGGCCTACTACATAATGATATTTACTTGTGTTGTCCCTTGTTCATGACTACAAGCAATAACAACCTTGTTGCAGCACTACACGACACCAGTTGTATACAAGGGCCTACTACATAATGATATTTACTTGTGTTGTCCCTTGTTCATGACTACAAGCAATAACAGCCTTGTTGCAGCACTACACGACACCAGTTGTATACAAGGGCCTACTACATAATGATATTTACTTGTGTTGTCCCTTGTTCATGACTACAAGCAATAACAACCTTGTTGCAGCACTACACGACACCAGTTGTATACAAGGGCCTACTACATAATGATATTTACTTGTGTTGTCCCTTGTTCATGACTACAAGCAATAACAGCCTTGTTGCAGCACTACACGACACCAGTTGTATACAAGGGCCTACTACATAATGATATTTACTTGTGTTGTCCCTTGTTCATGACTACAAGCAATAACAGCCTTGTTGCAGCACTACACGACACCAGTTGTATACAAGGGCCTACTACATAATGATATTTACTTGTGTTGTCCCTTGTTCATGACTACAAGCAATAACAGCCTTGTTGCAGCACTACACGACACCAGTAGTATACAAGGGCCTACTACATGATGATATTTACTTGTGTTGTCCCTTGTTCATGACTACAAGCAATAACAGCCTTGTTGCAGCACTACACGACACCAGTTGTATACAAGGGCCTACTACATAATGATATTTACTTGTGTTGTCCCTTGTTCATGACTACAAGCAATAACAGCCTTGTTGCAGCACTACACGACACCAGTTGTATACAAGGGCCTACTACATGATGATATTTACTTGTGTTGTCCCTTGTTCATGACTACAAGCAATAACAGCCTTGTTGCAGCACTACACGACACCAGTTGTATACAAGGGCCTACTACATGATGATATTTACTTGTGTTGTCCCTTGTTCAGGACTACAAGCAATAACAGCCTTGTTGCAGCACTACACGACACCAGTTGTATACAAGGGCCTACTACATGATGATATTTACTTGTGTTGTCCCTTGTTCATGACTACAAGCAATAACAGCCTTGTTGCAGCACTACACGACACCAGTTGTATACAAGGGCCTACCACATGATGATATTTACTTGTGTTGTCCCTTGTTCATGACTACAAGCAATAACAGCCTTGTTGCAGCACTACCCGACACCAGTTGTATACAAGGGGCTTACCATAAGTCTTTACTCTGACTGTGAGGGGAGTCTCATAAAGAACTGAAATATTGTGTTGTGTTTATTCCAGTATAACTCCCACCTGAATTGACACTTATCAGATCTCCTGCACTGGCTAACTCTGGATTGTCATTTTTCAATCGTGGTCAGTGAAGCTCTTCACTCTTGCTGTATTCCCATCATTGCACTCTTCTTCTGTGTTCAACCAGTCTTTTCGGACGTGATTGCATTGTGCCTGTTTAAAGCAGAGCTGCGTTTTTGCGCCGTTAGGCACACATATCCGACTTCTGTGGGTGTTTGTTGACCGGGTTAACCTTCCTGGGTTCATTGCATTCTGAGGACAGTCTCCCTGATCCTTGCAGATTAGCATTATTTTGAACTGTGGCACTTAAAACCTGTTAAGCTAGTTTCTTACTAAAGATTATGAAGGGCAGGATGCATTAAACACTGGTTCCATCTGGCTGTATATTTCTCTAGGCGTTTTCCCTGTAACGTCAAGAATTTTATCACAGCCCTGGCCTCAGACTTCTCCATTGTTCAGAAAAATTGTTGCAGCAGCATTTCTGGTTCAATGGATATATTGCACAATGCACCAAAGTGGTAGAACCTATTGAAGAAACAATTGCACAATGCACCAAAGTGGTAGAACCTATTGAAGAAACAATTGCATATCTGACACATTCAGTGCAAGTATGAGGATCTTTCTTGACTTTGCCTCCTATTACTCCTTCACAGACAAGGTAAAGTTGTATGGCCAACCCCTTGTATTTACAGATGTAAAAAGACATGGTTTCCTGTCCACATCAATACACTTGGTCATGAGAAGGTGATCAGACTTGCTAACCAGGGAGGAAGAACAATTCAAATAAAATAAAATAACATATCTAGAGACAAACACATGTCAAACTCAATGACCCTGACCTGTGGTAGCTAGCTTAATGACCCTGACCTGTCATGGCTAGTTCAATTACCCTCACCTGCAGCGCAGTTTTAAAAGACTGGTGTCTTCCTGACCTGGCCTGACACACATCACCAAATGGCTGACATCACAATCAAAGAAACAAGACGACCCATATCAAATTAATTTACTGTTAGTCTGAGGAGAGTAATATAGATCAATGTGATAAATGTATCCACTGTACAAGAGTGACATAAGTCGATGTGATACAAGAGTGACATAAGTCGATGTGATACAAGAGTGACATAAATCGATGTGATACAAGAGTGGCTTCCCATTGTGTTCAATCATGGTAAGTGCTTTGGGAGTGTTTAAAAACAATCAGGAACAGACAGGGAACAAAGACAATCAGATCTACACTTCCATTCTGACATTCTCATCTCATCAGGTTCCTCTTGTACCTTGCGGTGTCGAGGTGATTCTGACATTAATGACATGTTTCCTGTTCTTGTCTCACCTCTTCAAATGTGTTTGTATATTTTCACGGCTGGCCAGCCAACTCTGATCTATTCTGTCACAATGAACTGTTGCTATGTGACCTCTGAACTATGTCTCAGTCTCAGAGCTCTTCCATAGTCAACTGAGCATTGAGCCCATAACAAGGCAGCTCTTCACTATAGATGTTACAAGTTGATTGCAAATCCTTTACAGGACGTCGCAGTCAACCCTAGAATTTTTTGGCTGTTTGTGATTTCTTGGCAAGTTTATGTTCAGTAGATTGCCACTGCTTTCTGAATTACCGGCACTCATACCATTTTATACAAACCAACACAAGCGGTCTGCTGCCAAATCATCATTATCAGCTGTGTTTGGAACACGGTATACGTTCGTAAGCCCTTCACCACAGAGTCAGCACACTACAGATGAGTAACCTTTATATATTTGTATATATATGTGTGTGTGTGTGTACATGTAGAGTTGTCCATGTTGTTGAATGAGTGTGTGTATGTTTGTGTGCTGTCGAGGGTTTTAGCCACAACGTCCATTTTGTTATTTGTTATCACATTCTAGTACAGGGGATATATATATATATATACATACACGAGGGTCGTCCAGTAAGTGTCAGGATAATGCAGAAGCAAAGACTATTACATTTAGTAACTACTCCAAAGTGAACACTATACATCTGACACTTGGTGGTGAAACAGAAAAGTATCAGCAGCTTTACCCATGCTTTGTGTTTTAAAAATGGTGTCAGACCAGTTGACTCCAGCGCAGGAACAGTGTGTTCTGATTACATTTTTGGTGAAAGAAGGTTGTCAAAGCTCATTTCGCTCCACGAAAAGTTAAGTCATACACAGCGTCGAAATGGTTTTAGATGACAAGTTACTTTATGTGGATATTGTGGACATTATTGTCAGGGATTACCTCAATTTTCCTGACTTGGCTCAGAATGATTCTCACCTTTTTGGCCCTCTGAAACAGCATCTCAGATGCTCGGACAGAAGTTTGATGTGGATGACGAAGTGCATCAGGCAGTTCTTCAATGACTCAAGGACCAAACAAAATAATTTAATGCTGCCGGAATACACAAGCTCATAGCCTGATGGGGAAAATGTGTTGCAGTGGCAGATAACTACATGGAAAAATAGGACAAGTCATTTCAGATCATCTCACATAGTTATCTAGAGATGACATCAGTCTGCACTTACTGGATGACCCTGGCTTATGTACACGTTATGTGTGTGTGTTCTGTGGGAAAATGCAAAGTACTGAAAGTGGTATCACAATCAACAAACGTGTTATATTGTCAGATATAAACAAACATACTGGCCAAATATTTACAGATTTCTATAGGCAATCTGGCAACCACATTGCACATTTCATTATTTGTATCAACAAAACAAGAGTATGTGACAACAACAACCACACAATGGAGACATTTCCCCCCCCCCCCCCCCCCAAACAAACAAAAACAAATGTCCAGGTCATGAACCTCCTAGATCTGTTTGCTGTCATCACGGCAGACACCAACATTTGCATATAACAATCCACATGTAATAATTTGCATATAACAGCCAAGATGAAACAAATTTGCATATAACAGTCCAGCAGTAAAACAGGTAGGCATTTTTTTAAAAAGCTTAGATCCCATTTTCACTCCTTGAGGTGATATATATATATACACACTAATACATAACGCATTATACACATGAAAATCACGAAACTAAGGAACAATATATGATCTCACTCTCTAACAAACACCAGGCCCTGTGACAGTTGCAGACGAGGTGAGGACAGGAGACTGCTGGAGAGGGCTAAAGCATCTGGAATGAATCATCTACATAAGTCCTTGCAAAAAGGGGATAAAGCATGGGTATCACTTGACATCCTTTGCAAGAATAGAAGATTTAAACAAGAGCATAACCTGAGCTACTGTGGAGCATGCAACAAATACATAGAAATAAATAAAGTTAGAACGTGGACGTGGACAGAAGGAAGACAATATTTAGAAGGCCTAGCAGGAGAGGCAGCAGTGAAAGGAACCCTTACAGACCTCTACAGCACCACAAAGAAAAATATGGTCACCCAAGTGGAACGATCACAAATAGTATTGGCAAAGTTCTCACCAAGATTAAAGATCAACTCAACACATGGGCCGAAAGATTAAAGATCAACTCAACACATGGGCCGAATACTTTGAGAAACTTCTCAACAGATAAGCCCACAAGACATTTCACTGCCCCTTCCCAATATCCAGCATGCAGAAGAAGATCTGGATATCAAATGTGAGAAACCATCTTTAGAAGAAATGAGAAAATCTACCAAACTAATGAAGGAGGGGAAAGCTGCTGGTCCAGATGGTATAAAAGCAAAAACTGTTAAAGTCAATATAAACATCTCAACTGAATTACTGTACAAATTAATTAGCAGGACACTGAAGAAAGACCAGAAGAGTACATAGAAGGATAACTGGTGAATCTGCAGGAATGCAACAATTATAGAGGGAAAATATGATGGTCATTTCCTGGGAACATATTCAGCAGGATGAATCTGGAGAGATGCCACTGAAAAACAACACAGGGACAACAGGGAAGCTTCCTACTAACATGATCCTGCACTGGCCAGATTGCCTCATAATACACAATAATAGAGGAAGTATTGACATGAATTTACTTGCTTGGTAAGATAGCCACATAACACACAATAACAGAGTAAGTATTGACATGGATTTACTTGGTAAGATAGCCACATAACACACAATAACAGAAGAAGTATTGACATGGATTCACTTGGTAAGATAGCCTCATAACACACAATAATAGATGAAGTATTGACATGGATTCACTTGGTAAGATAGCCTCATAACACACAATAATAGAGGAAGTATTGAGATGAATTCACTTGGTAAGACAGCCACATAATACACAATAATAGAGGAAGTATTGACATGGATTTACTTGGTAAGATAGCCACATAACAGAGTAAGTATTGACATGGATTTACTTGGTAAGATAGCCACATAACACACAATAACAGAGGAAGTATTGACATGGATTCACTTGGTAAGATAGCCACATAACACACAATAACAGAGGAAGTATTGACATGGATTCACTTGGTAAGATAGCCACATAATACACAATAACAGAGGAAGTATTGACATGGATTCACTTGGTAAGATAGCCACATAACACACAATAACAGAGGAAGTATTGACATGGATTCACTTGGTAAGATAGCCACATAACACACAATAACAGAGGAAGTATTGACATGGATTCACTTGGTAAGATAGCCACATAACACACAATAACAGAGGAAGTATTGACATGGATTCACTTGGTAAGATAGCCTCATAACACACAATAACAGAGGAAGTATTGACATGGATTCACTTGGTAAGATAGCCACATAACACACAATAACAGAGGAAGTATTGACATGGATTCACTTGGTAAGATAGCCACATAACACACAATAACAGAGGAAGTATTGACATGGATTCACTTGGTAAGATAGCCACATAACACACAATAACAGAGGAAGTATTGACATGGATTCACTTGGTAAGATAGCCACATAACACACAATAACAGAGGAAGTATTGACATGGATTCACTTGGTAAGATAGCCACATAACACACAATAACAGAGGAAGTATTGACATGGATTCACTTGGTAAGATAGCCACATAACACACAATAACAGAGGAAGTATTGACATGGATTCACTTGGTAAGATAGCCACATAATACACAATAACAGAGGAAGTATTGACATGGATTCACTTGGTAAGATAGCCACATAACACACAATAACAGAGGAAGTATTGACATGGATTCACTTGGTAATATAGCCACATAACACACAATAACAGAGGAAGTATTGACATGGATTCACTTGGTAAGATAGCCACATAACACACAATAACAGAGGAAGTATTGACATGGATTCACTTGGTAAGATAGCCTCATAACAGAGTAAGTATTGACATGGATTTACTTGGTAAGATAGCCTCATAACACACAATAACAGAGGAAGTATTGACATGGATTCACTTGGTAAGATAGCCACATAACACACAATAACAGAGGAAGTATTGACATGGATTCACTTGGTAAGATAGCCACATAACACACAATAACAGAGGAAGTATTGACATGGATTCACTTGGTAAGATAGCCACATAACACACAATAACAGAGGAAGTATTGACATGGATTCACTTGGTAAGATAGCCACATAACACACAATAACAGAGGAAGTATTGACATGGATTCACTTGGTAAGATAGCCACATAACACACAATAACAGAGGAAGTATTGACATGGATTCACTTGGTAAGATAGCCACATAATACACAATAACAGAGGAAGTATTGACATGGATTCACTTGGTAAGATAGCCACATAACACACAATAACAGAGGAAGTATTGACATGGATTCACTTGGTAATATAGCCACATAACACACAATAACAGAGGAAGTATTGACATGGATTCACTTGGTAAGATAGCCACATAACACACAATAACAGAGGAAGTATTGACATGGATTCACTTGGTAAGATAGCCTCATAACAGAGTAAGTATTGACATGGATTTACTTGGTAAGATAGCCTCATAACACACAATAACAGAGGAAGTATTGACATGGATTCACTTGGTAAGATAGCCACATAATACACAATAACAGAGGAAGTATTGACATGGATTCACTTGGTAAGATAGCCACATAACACACAATAACAGAGGAAGTATTGACATGGATTCACTTGGTAAGATAGCCTCATAACACACAATAACAGAGGAAGTATTGACATGGATTCACTTGGTAAGATAGCCACATAACACACAATAACAGAGGAAGTATTGACATGGATTCACTTGGTAAGATAGCCTCATAACAGAGTAAGTATTGACATGGATTTACTTGGTAAGATAGCCTCATAACACACAATAACAGAGGAAGTATTGACATGGATTCACTTGGTAAGATAGCCACATAACACACAATAACAGAGGAAGTATTGACATGGATTCACTTGGTAAGATAGCCACATAACACACAATAACAGAGGAAGTATTGACATGGATTCACTTGGTAAGATAGCCTCATAACAGAGTAAGTATTGACATGGATTTACTTGGTAAGATAGCCTCATAACACACAATAACAGAGGAAGTATTGACATGGATTCACTTGGTAAGATAGCCACATAACACACAATAACAGAGGAAGTATTGACATGGATTCACTTGGTAAGATAGCCACATAACACACAATAACAGAGGAAGTATTGACATGGATTCACTTGGTAAGATAGCCACATAACACACAATAACAGAGGAAGTATTGACATGGATTCACCAGTTTATGCTTTGATGAAACTGATAAGGAATTTCAGTGGAAATTGATGAGGCACAATGGGACCACACAGAAGATCATTAACCTAATTAAGGCAACATAGCAACATGAAATGCAGAGTTCTTCAAGGGGCAAATCCAACAGAAACTTTTAAAATGAGAACAGGAGTGCAGGAGGGATGTCTTTTGTTAACTTTATTAACCTTACTCACTATATACTGGATTATGCAGACGGCTACAGTTACCGCCAGAAACAGACTCAACTGGTATGAAAGAATCTCTAATGCAGAGCTTTTGGGGGGAACTAACCAGTTCTAGTGAAACAAAGCATGAGGATAAGATAACGCTAGACAGGACACACACGGAGAACACATGAGGATAAGACGGCGCTAGACAGGACACACACGGAGAACACATGAAGATAAGTCGGCGCTAGACAGAACACACACGGAGAACACATGAGGATAAGACGGTGCTAGACAGGACACACACGGAGAACACATGAGGATAAGACAGCACTAGACAGAACACACACGGAGAACACATGAGGATAAGATGGTGCTAGACAGGACATACACGAAGAACACATGAGGATAAGACAACGCTAGACAGGACATACACGGAGAACACATGAGGATAAGACAATGCTAGACAGGACATACACATGAGGATAAGACGGTGCTAGACAGGACACACACGGAGAACACATGAGGATAAGACAGCACTAGACAGAACACACACGGAGAACACATGAGGATAAGACAGCACTAGACAGAACACACACGGAGAACACATGAGGATAAGACGGTGCTAGACAGGACATACACGAAGAACACATGAGGATAAGACAACGCTAGACAGGACATACACGGAGAACACATGAGGATAAGACTGCGCTAGACAGGACATACACGGAGCTAGACAGGACATACACGGAGCTAGACAGGACATACACGGAGCTAGACAGGACATACACGGAGCTAGACAGGACATACACGGAGCTAGACAGGACATACACGGAGCTAGACAGGACATACACGGAGCTAGACAGGACATACACGGAGCTAGACAGGACATACACGGAGCTAGACAGGACATACACGGAGCTAGACAGGACATACACGGAGCTAGACAGGACATACACGGAGCTAGACAGGACATACACGGAGCTAGACAGGACATACACAGAGAACACTTGTTCGTGGTATGGCTAGAAGGTCCTGTCCTGGACCCTGCAGGGAGACTTAAAGACACCAGGAGACGATGTGGATATTATGGGAGGACATGGAGGAGCAGCAGGACAGCTGCAGCAGATAGGAGACACCAGGAGACGATGTGGATATTATGGGAGGACATGGAGGAGCAGCAGGACAGCTGCAGCAGATAGGAGACACCAGGAGACGATGTGGATATTATGGGAGGACATGGAGGAGCAGCAGGACAGCTGCAGCAGATAGGAGACACCAGGAGACGATGTGGATATTATGGGAGGACATGGAGGAGCAGCAGGACAGCTGCAGCAGATAGGAGACACCAGGAGACGATGTGGATATTATGGGAGGACATGGAGGAGCAGCAGGACAGCTGCAGCAGATAGGAGACACCAGGAGACGATGTGGATATTATGGGAGGACATGGAGGAGCAGCAGGACAGCTGCAGCAGATAGGAGACACCAGGAGACGATGTGGATATTATGGGAGGACATGGAGGAGCTGCAAAGAAACACAGGGAGACTTAAAGACACCAGGAGACGATGTGGATTTTATGGGAGGACATGGAGGAGCTGCAAAGAAACACAGGGAGACTTAAAGACACCAGGAGACGATGTGGATATTATGGGAGGACATGGAGGAGCTGCAGGACAGCTGCAGCAGATAGGAGGACTCGTGTGAGTAGGTTGAGGGCCCATGAGGGAGCTACCAGGCAGGAGCAATCAGCACCACATACACAAATATTGACAGATATTGCAAATATAACGTCAGATTACAGGTGATAGTCACAGATTAAATACTGCAACAAACTGGTAAACAGCCACATGCACAAACAATATATCCCATAGCCAACATATACAGTTCTTTCTCATGAGAATATTCTAATCACAACAACATAAGTACATTTTCTAACTTCAACAAAATGTTTTCCATGTAAATATTCTAATCACAACAACATTTCCCCATGCAAATATTCTAATTACATTTCCCAATGCAAATATTCTAATCACAACAACATTTCCGCATGTAAATATTCTAATCACAACATTTCCCCATGTAAATATTCTAATCACAACAACATTTCTCCATGTAAATATTCTAATCACAATAAAATTTCCCCATGTAAATATTCTAATCACAACAATATTTCCCTATGCAAATATTCTAATCACAACAATATGTTCTGTATGTAAATATTCTAACTACAACGTATTCAGTATATAAATTTTCTAGCCTCTACCAAATGTTTTCCAAGTAAATATTCTAATAAAAAAATTTCCCCATGTAAATATTCTAATCACAGCAACATTTCCCCATGTAACTATTCTAATCCCAACATGTCTCAATGTAAATGCTTTAATCATACGAAACGCCCCTCTTGTAAATGATCTGATCGCAACAAACTCCCCCATGTCTTAGCGTCTGCTGAATCCCAATCAGAAGGCACCAAGATCTGTGATACATAAGAAGTGTTATTCGTTATAAACATTATGCTACAGCACCAAAATATAACATACAACAACCTGCTGAAAGTGCAACCAGGCACATTCTCACACTTACAACAATGAAGTACAATAGTTGTATGCACCCAGCTTTACGTGAATACATCTGCAAAACTAAAAGACATGAAACACTTCAACAATAATGCATATTTGTTGGTTATTTGCAAGCACCATAAGACACAATGCATAGTTCCCTCACACTTGCACTCATCACGGGAACACACAAGCATCCAGCATTACTATCTTCTGCCAGCAAATTTGGGCCGTCGTCAGCCTTAGACCAGGCATGTTTTCCCAATGATCTTAGACCAGGTCTAGGTTCTTTTCCCAATGATCTCAGATCAGATATGTGTTCTTTACCCAACTATCTGGATCATGTTTGTGTTCTTTTTCCAATAATCTTAGACCAGGTCTATGTTCTTTTCCCAATAATCTTAGACCAGGTCTATGTTCTTTTTCCAATAATCTTAGACCAGGTCTATGTTCTTTTTCCAATAATCTTAGACCAGGTCTATGTTCTTTTTCCAATAATCTTAGACCAGGTCTATGTTCTTTTCCCAATAATCTTAGACCAGGTCTATGTTCTTTGTCCAATTATCTTAAACTGACACGAAGCCCACATTTCTCACCTTCAGTAACCAGGCACTATTGATGACATCGACCAGGAGTTAACAGCAATGCCTAGACCAGCAGACAGAACATCAACACACCGTAACATCATCATCACCAACTGCCTGGTCGACTGGCGTGGGTGACCATGATTCCCCACATCTTGCAGACATCAATAACATAAGTATACAATATACATCATCTAGTTTGTTCTATTTTACAATTGAATGGCCGGCAATAAAATGTCACAGTTAAATCAAGAGAATGTTGTCAAACAACAGGGACTAGCATCGTCGATGGATATACACATGAAAAACGTCACAGCTGTGAAATCCCTTCACCATGTCACAGGTCCCTGGATCTGAGGTGTGTTCCACTGCTGTGTTCCACTTATTTTATAGCGAGTGTGTCACATAGACACGTCGGTCTAGATGAGTCTGGTGTTCTTTAGGTACTGGATGAGTGTGTCATGGATGAAACGGTACTGGCCCATGGTTTGAACCATGTGCATCCGCTGGTTTCGGATTCCTGATAAGGCTTTTGGTAGGTCAACATTCTGTAGTTCAGAAAGAAAAAACATCAGGAAGGTCAACATTCTGTAGTTCAGACAGAAAAAAATCAGGTATGTCAAAATTCTGAAGTTCAGACAGAGAAAACATAGAAGTCAACATTCTGTAGTTTAAACAGACAAAAACATCAGGAAGGTCAACATTCTGTAGTTTAAACAGACAAAAACATCAGGAAGGTCAACATTCTGTAGTTTAAACAGTCAAAAACATCAGGAAGGTCAACATTCTGTAGTTCAGACAGAAAAAACATCAGGAAGGTCAACATTCTCTAGTTTAAACAGACAAATACATCAAGAAGGTCAACATTATATAGTTCAGACAGACAAAAACATAAGAGAGATCCACATTCTGTAGTTTAAACAGACAAAACCATCAGGGAGGTCAACATTCTGTAGTTTAGACAGAGAAAAACATCAGGGAGGTCAACATTCTGTGGTTCAGACCCAAAAAAAACATAGATATCAACATTCTGTAGTCAAAACAGACAAAACACTTAGATAAAAATTCTGTAGTTAAGACAGACAAAACATCAGAGAGGTCAACATTCTGTGGTTCAGACCAAAAAAAAAACATAGATATCAACATTCTGTAGTCAAAACAGACAAAACACTTAGATAAAAATTCTGTAGTTAAGACAGACAAAACATCAGAGAGGTCAACATTCTCTAGTTCAGACAGACAAAAACACTTAAGTCAAAATTCTGTAGTTAAGACAAACAAAACATCAGAGAGATCAACATTCTCTAGTTCAGACAGACAAAAACACTTAGGTCAAAATTCTGTAGTTAAGACAGACAAAACATCAAAGAGGTCATCATTCTCTAGTTCCGACAGACAAAAACACTTAGGTCAAAATTCTGTAGTTAAGACAAACAAAACATCAGAGAGGTCAACATTCTCTAGTTCAGACAGACAAAACACTTAGGTCAAAATTCTGTAGTTAAGACAGATAAAACATCAGAGAGGTCAACATTCTCTAGTTCAGACAGACAAAACAACAACGGACAAGCAGTGGGCACTGCCCAAACTCCCAGAACCCTCATGTAAAAGACATGAGAGAAAACTTAAGTGAGAAATTAACAGAAAAGAAACAAAACTGGAGACAAAACTCACAAAACAAAATTATAACAGGAGAAATATGATGGACAAAAGCAAAATTGTAGACAAAACTCACAGAACAAAATTAGAACAGGAGAAATGTGATGGACAAAAGCAAAATTGGAGACAAAACTCACAGAACAAAATTAGAACATGAGACATGTGACAGACAAAAGCAAACTTGGAGACAAAACTCACAGAACAAAATTAGAACAGGAGAAATGTGATGGACAAAAGCAAAATTGGAGACAAAACTCACAGAACAAAATTGGAACATGAGACATGTGATAGACAAAAGCAAACTTGGAGACAAAACTCACAGAACAAAATTAGAACAGGAGAAATGTGATGGACAAAAGCAAAATTGGAGACAAAACTCACAGAACAAAATTGGAACATGAGACATGTGATAGACAAAAGCAAACTTGGAGACAAAACTCACAGAACAAAATTAGAACAGGAGAAATGTGATGGACAAAAGCAAAATTAGAGACAAAACTCACAGAACAAAATTAGAACAGGAGAAATGTGATGGACAAAAGCAAAATTGGAGACAAAACTCATTGAACAAAATTAGAATAGGAAACATGTGATAGACAAAAGCAAACTTGGATACAAAACTCAAAGAACAAAGTTAGAACAGGAGAAATGTAATGGACAAAAGCAAAATTGGAGACAAAACTTACAGAACAAAATTATAACGGGAGAAATTGATGGACGAAAGCAAAATTGGAGACAAATCTCACAGAACAAAATGAAAAGAGGAAAAACGTGATGAGCAAAAGTAAAATTGGAGTCAAAACTCACAGAGAGAAATTAGCAGTGTCAGAAAATGAAGCAAACTTGAAGACAAAATTCACCAAGAGAAATTAGAAAATGTTGGGGAAAGACAAAAACTTGGAGACAAAACTCAATGAGAGAAATTAAAAAGTTAGTTGCATATCCATTACAGGACGTGGCAGTCAACACCAGCATATTTTGCTGCTGTGACTTCTTGGCAAATTTACGTTCAGTAGTTTGCCATTGCTTTCTGAACAACCGGCACCCATACCAATTTGTAAAAAACCAAAGCAATGCAGTCTGCTGCCAAATCATATGCAGCTGTGTTTCGAACGCGGGATGGGAGATCATGAATTGTGTGTTTAACTCCTTTGCCACAGAGCCGGTGAGAGAAATTAGCAGAGGAGACAAGTCAGAGATCTCAGATGTACAGGAAATGTCAACAGACAGTGGTTCATGAAAACTACCATACAGCACAACTAACAGGTTGGAGACAGTACATCTAACAGGTTGGAGACAGCACAACTAACTGGTTGGAGACAGCACAACTAACAGGTTGGAATCAGCACAACTAACAGATTGGAGACAGCACAACTAACAGATTGGAGGCAGCACAACTAACAGATTGGAAACAGCACAACTAACAGGTTGGAGACAGTACAACTAACAGGTTGGAGACAGCACAACTAACAGTTTGGAGACAGTACAACTAACAGGTTGGAGACAGCACAACTAACAGGTTGGAGACAGTACAACTAACAGGTTGGAGACAGCACAACTAACAGGTTGGAGACAGTACAACTAACAGGTTGGAGACTGCACAAAAAAACAGTTTGGAGACAGCACATCTAACAGTTTGGGGATAGATGGAGTAAAATCAATGGCAGAGACAGATGTAGTAAAATCAATAGTTCAGACAGATGTAGTAAAATCAATAGTTCAGACAGATGTAGTAAAATCAATGACTGAGACAGATGTAGTAAAATCAATGACTGAGACAGATGTAGTAAAATCAATGGCAGAGACAGATGTAGTAAAATCAATAGTTCAGACAGATGTAGTAAAATCAATAGTTCAGACAGATGTAGTAAAATCAATGACTGAGACAGATGTAGTAAAATCAATGACTGAAACAGATGTAGTAAAATCAATGACTGAGACAGATGTAGTAAAATCAATAGTTCAGACAGATGTAGTAAAATCAATGACTGAGACAGATGTAGTAAAATCAATGGCAGAGACAGATGTAGTAAAATCAACAACTGAGACAGGTGTAGTAAAATCAATGACTGAGACGGATGTAGTAAAATCAATGACTGAGACAGATGTAGTAAAATCAATAGTTCAGACAGATGTAGTAAAATCAATGGCTGAGACGGATGTAGTAAAATCAATGGCTGAGACAGATGTAGTAAAATCAATGGCTGAGACGGATGTAGTAAAATCAATGACTGAGACGGATGTAGTAAAATCAATGACTGAGACGGATGTAGTAAAATCAATGGCAGAGACAGATGTAGTAAAATCAATGACTGAGACAGATGTAGTAAAATCAATAGTTCTGACAGATGTAGTAAAATCAATGGCTGAGACGGATGTAGTAAAATCAATGACTGAGACAGATGTAGTAAAATCAATAGTTCAGACAGATGTAGTAAAATCAATGGCTGAGACGGATGTAGTAAAATCAATGACTGAGACAGATGTAGTAAAATCAATGACTGAGACGGATGTAGTAAAATCAATGACTGAGACAGATGTAGTAAAATCAATAGTTCAGACAGATGTAGTAAAATCAATGGCAGAGACAGATGTAGTAAAATCAATGACTGAGACAGATGTAGTAAAATCAATAGTTCAGACAGATGTAGTAAAATCAATGGCTGAGACGGATGTAGTAAAATCAATGACTGAGACAGATGTAGTAAAATCAATGACTGAGACGGATGTAGTAAAATCAATGACTGAGACAGATGTAGTAAAATCAATGGCAGAGACAGATGTAGTAAAATCAACAACTGAGACAGGTGTAGTAAAATCAATGACTGAGACAGATGTAGTAAAATCAATAGTTCAGACAGATGTAGAAAAATCAATGGCTGAGACAGATGTAGTAAAATCAATGGCTGAGACAGATGTAGTAAAATCAATGGCTGAGACGGATGTAGTAAAATCAATGACTGAGACGGATGTAGTAAAATCAATGACTGAGACGGATGTAGTAAAATCAATGGCAGAGACAGATGTAGTAAAATCAATGACTGAGACAGATGTAGTAAAATCAATAGTTCAGACAGATGTAGTAAAATCAATGGCTGAGAGATGTAGTAAAATCAATGACTGAGACAGATGTAGTAAAATCAACGACTGAGACAGGTGTAGTAAAATCAATGACTGAGACGGATGTAGTAAAATCAATGACTGAGACAGATGTAGTAAAATCAATGGCTGAGACTGATGTAGTAAAATCAATGGCTGAGACGGATGTAGTAAAATCAATGGCTGAGACAGATGTAGTAAAATCAATGGCTGAGACGGATGTAGTAAAATCAATGACTGAGACAGATGTAGTAAAATCAATGACTGAGACGGATGTAGTAAAATCAATGGCAGAGACAGATGTAGTAAAATCAATGACTGAGACAGATGTAGTAAAATCAATAGTTCAGACAGATGTAGTAAAATCAATGGCTGAGACGGATGTAGTAAAATCAATGACTGAGACAGATGTAGTAAAATCAATAGTTCAGACAGATGTAGTAAAATCAATGGCTGAGAGATGTAGTAAAATCAATGACTGAGACAGATGTAGTAAAATCAACGACTGAGACAGGTGTAGTAAAATCAATGACTGAGACGGATGTAGTAAAATCAATGACTGAGACAGATGTAGTAAAATCAATGGCTGAGACTGATGTAGTAAAATCAATGGCTGAGACGGATGTAGTAAAATCAATGGCTGAGACAGATGTAGTAAAATCAATGGCTGAGACGGATGTAGTAAAATCAATGACTGAGACAGATGTAGTAAAATCAATGACTGAGACGGATGTAGTAAAATCAATGGCAGAGACAGATGTAGTAAAATCAATGACTGAGACAGATGTAGTAAAATCAATAGTTCAGACAGATGTAGTAAAATCAATGGCTGAGACGGATGTAGTAAAATCAATGACTGAGACAGATGTAGTAAAATCAATAGTTCAGACAGATGTAGTAAAATCAATGGCTGAGACGGATGTAGTAAAATCAATGACTGAGACAGATGTAGTAAAATCAATGACTGAGACGGATGTAGTAAAATCAATGACTGAGACAGATGTAGTAAAATCAATAGTTCAGACAGATGTAGTAAAATCAATGGCAGAGACAGATGTAGTAAAATCAATGACTGAGACAGATGTAGTAAAATCAATAGTTCAGACAGATGTAGTAAAATCAATGGCTGAGACGGATGTAGTAAAATCAATGACTGAGACAGATGTAGTAAAATCAATGACTGAGACGGATGTAGTAAATTCAATGACTGAGACAGATGTAGTAAAATCAACGACTGAGACAGGTGTAGTAAAATCAATGACTGAGACGGATGTAGTAAAATCAATGACTGAGACAGATGTAGTAAAATCAATGACTGAAACAGATGTAGTAAAATCAATAGTTCAGACAGATGTAGTAAAATCAATAGTTCAGACAGATGTAGTAAAATCAATGGCTGAGAGATGTAGTAAAATCAATGACTGAGACAGATGTAGTAAAATCAACGACTGAGACAGGTGTAGTAAAAGCAATGACTGAGACGGATGTAGTAAAATCAATGACTGAGACAGATGTAGTAAAATCAATGGCTGAGACTGATGTAGTAAAATCAATGGCTGAGACGGATGTAGTAAAATCAATGGCTGAGACAGATGTAGTAAAATCAATGGCTGAGACGGATGTAGTAAAATCAATGACTGAGACAGATGTAGTAAAATCAATGACTGAGACGGATGTAGTAAAATCAATGGCAGAGACAGATGTAGTAAAATCAATAGTTCAGACAGATGTAGTAAAATCAATGGCTGAGAGATGTAGTAAAATCAATGACTGAGACAGATGTAGTAAAATCAACGACTGAGACAGGTGTAGTAAAATCAATGACTGAGACGGATGTAGTAAAATCAATGACTGAGACAGATGTAGTAAAATCAATGGCTGAGACTGATGTAGTAAAATCAATGGCTGAGACGGATGTAGTAAAATCAATGGCTGAGACAGATGTAGTAAAATCAATGGCTGAGACGGATGTAGTAAAATCAATGACTGAGACAGATGTAGTAAAATCAATGACTGAGACGGATGTAGTAAAATCAATGGCAGAGACAGATGTAGTAAAATCAATGACTGAGACAGATGTAGTAAAATCAATAGTTCAGACAGATGTAGTAAAATCAATGACTGATACGGATGTAGTAAAATCAATGGCTGAGACAGATGTAGTAAAATCAATGGCTGAGACAGATGTAGTAAAATCAATGACTGACAGATGTAGTAAAATCAATATAGACAGATGCAGTAAAATCAATTGTGACAGATGTAGAAAAATCAATAGCTGAGATAGATGTAGTAAAATCAATGAATGAGATTGATGTAATAATAAAATCAATTACTGAGACAGATGCTGTGAGATCAATGGCCGACACATTCTAAAATACAACTTACATGATTGTGAGATCAACGGCCGACACATTCTAACTACAACTTACATGGTTGTGTTCCAGACACCATTTCATCACCATGGTCAGAATGACAACCCCTGTCCTCCCAACACCAGCACTGCAGTGAACTACCACTGGCGACCGCTCGCTACGACCCGCTTCAGTTTCCGCTAGCCGAGCCACAGCCTCTATCTCATCCAAGAACCCTGCGATAATCAGCATACCACCTCAGTTCAAACATACCATGTCAGCAAAATCATACCGTATTAGTGCAATCATACAATTCATTCAGTAGCATGTCCTTTGCAAAACCTCGCTCCCATAACAACCTTCTGGAAACTTCTTGATTACAAGCGAGATGTACCGTGTCCGATACACCCATCATACCATGTCAGTGCAAACATACCACATCATCATATCAGTATATGCACACCATGTCAATACAAACACACCCTGTCAGCGCATCAGTACAAACATACCACGTCAGTACAAACATACCACATCAGAACAAGCATACCATGTCAGTACAAACATACCATGTCAGTACAAACATACCACATCAGTACAAACATACCATGTCAGTACAAACATACCATGTCAGTACAAACATACCACATCAGTACAAACATACCATGTCAGTACAAACATACCATGTCAGTACAAACATACCATGTCAGTACAAACATACCACATCAGTACAAACATACCATGTCAGTACAAACATACCATGTCAGTACAAACATACCATGTCAGTACAAACATACCATGTCAGTACAAACATACCATGTCAGTACAAACATACCATGTCAGTACAAACATACCATGTCAGTACAAACATACCACGTCAGTACAAACATACCATGTCAGTACAAACATACCATGTCAGTACAAACATACCACATCAGTACAAACATACCATGTCAGTACAAACATACCATGTCAGTACAAACATACCATGTCAGTACAAACATACCACATCAGTACAAACATACCATGTCAGTACAAACATACCACGTCAGTACAAACATACCACATCAGTACAAACATACCATGTCAGTACAAACATACCATGTCAGTACAAACATACCATGTCAGTACAAACATACCACATCAGTACAAACATACCATGTCAGTACAAACATACCATGTCAGTACAAACATACCATGTCAGTACAAACATACCACATCAGTACAAACATACCATGTCAGTACAAACATACCACATCAGTACAAACATACCATGTCAGTACAAACATACCACGTCAGTACAAACATACCACATCAGTACAAACATACCATGTCAGTACAAACATACCATGTCAGTACAAACATACCACATCAGTACAAACATACCATGTCATCATGTTAGTACAAACATACCATGTCATCATGTCAGTACATATATACCATGTCAGTACAAACTACCACATCAGTACAAACATACCATGTCATCATGTCAGTACATATATACCATGTCAGTACAAACATACCACATCAGTATAAACATACTGTGTCATCATGTCAGTACATACATACAATGTCAGTACAAACATACCACGTCAGTACAAACACACCATGTCAGTACAAACATACCACATCAGTACAAACACACCACGTCAGTACAAACACACCACGTCAGTACAAACACACTACGTCAGTACAAACATACCATGTCAGTACAAACATACCATGTCAGTACAAACATACCACGTCAGTACAAACATACCATGTCAGTACAAACATACCATGTCAGTACAAACATACCACATCAGTACAAACATACCATGTCAGTACAAACATACCATGTCAGTACAAACATACCACGTCAGTACAAACATACCACATCAGTACAAACATACCATGTCAGTACAAACATACCACATCAGTACAAACATACCATGTCATCATGTCAGTACATATATACCATGTCAGTACAAACATACCACATCAGTACAAACATACCATGTCATCATGTCAGTACATATATACCATGTCAGTACAAACATACCACATCAGTACAAACATACCATGTCATCATGTCAGTACATATATACCATGTCAGTACAAACATACCACATCAGTATAAACATACTGTGTCATCATGTCAGTACATACATACAATGTCAGTACAAACATACCACGTCAGTACAAACATACCACGTCAGTACAAACATACCACATCAGTACAAACATAACATGTCAGTACAAACATACCACGTCAGTACAAACATACCACGTCAGTACAAACATACCACGTCAGTACAAACATAACATGTCAGTACAAACATAACATGTCAGTACAAACATACCACGTCAGTACAAACATAACATGTCAGTACAAACATACCACGTCAGTACAAACATAACATGTCAGTACAAACATACCACGTCAGTACAAACATAACATGTCAGTACAAACACACCATGTCAGTACAAACACACCACGTCAGTACAAACACACCACGTCAGTACAAACATAACATGTCAGTACAAACACACCATGTCAGTACAAACACACCATGTCAGTACAAACATACCACATCAGTACAAACATACCATGTCAGTACAAACACACCATGTCAGTACAAACACACCATGTCAGTACAAACACACCATGTCAGTACAAACATACCACGTCAGTACAAACATACCACATCAGTACAAACATACCACGTCAGTACAAACATACCACGTCAGTACAAACATACCATGTCAGTACAAACATACCATGTCAGTACAAACATACCACGTCAGTACAAACATACCACGTCAGTACAAACATACCATGTCAGTACAAACATACCATGTCAGTACAAACATACCATGTCAGTACAAACATACCATGTCAGTACAAACATACCACGTCAGTACAAACATACCATGTCAGTACAAACACACCATGTCAGTACAAACATACCATGTCAGTACAAACATACCACGTCAGTACAAACATACCACGTCAGTACAAACATACCATGTCAGTACAAACATACCATGTCAGTACAAACATACCACGTCAGTACAAACATACCATGTCAGTACAAACATACCACATCAGTACAAACATACCACATCAGTACAAACATACCATGTCAGTACAAACATACCACGTCAGTACAAACATACCACGTCAGTACAAACATACCATGTCAGTACAAACATACCATGTCAGTACAAACATACCATGTCAGTACAAACATACCATGTCAGTACAAACATACCACATCAGTACAAACATACCATGTCAGTACAAACATAACATGTCAGTACAAACATACCACGTCAGTACAAACATACCATGTCAGTACAAACATAACATGTCAGTACAAACATACCATGTCAGTACAAACATACCATGTCAGTACAAACATACCACGTCAGTACAAACATACCACCTCAGTACAAACATACCATGTCAGTACAAACATAACATGTCAGTACAAACATACCATGTCAGTACAAACATAACATGTCAGTTCCCATGTATCACCTAATTATCCAATGCACTGCCATATATCTTTACCTCACATGTATATTTACCTAACATGTATATTTACCTAATACATATATTTACCTAACACGTATATTTACCTAACAATATATTAATACAGCTAAGTCCTATTAAAGGATACGCCAAAAAAAAAAAAAAAAAAAAAAAAAAAAAAAAAAAACATGTATGTTTACCTAACGTGTATCTTTACCTAACACGTGTATTTACCTAACATATCTTTTCCTAACTTGTATATTTACCTAACATGTATCTTTACCTAACATGTATATTTACATAACGTGTATCTTAACCTTTCCTCTGGAGTGAACTAGGCAGGCCGAGAGAGGGATCATGCTGCATGGGCAACACATGATCTCTATATTTTAGCCCAGGCTTTGTGCTATGGAGAGATCTCAGGGTCGGCCTCTACTACGATACAAAGATGTGTGTAAGCGGGACATGATTGATACAGGCATTGATAATGCACATTGGGAGCAAGTCGCCGCTGAACGTGTTGCATGGAGGGCAAATATCAGAAATGGAATAAAGTCAAAGGAGAAAATTATTGCAGAAAAGTCACACACCAAGCGTTTGAGACGTAAGATGGTGCATGATGGTGGAAATGACCACGTGTTCACATGCACCCACTGTGAACGGACATTTACAGCGCAAATTGGCCTTATCAGTCACACTCGCTACCGCCATAATTAAAAGTTATTATGCCTTTTTAGAGCACAAACTATCGTCTGTCAAGACGGCAAGGTGCCAATGAATGATCTTTACCTAACAGGTATCTTTATGTAACACGTATATTTACCTAAGAAGCCGTACGTATCCTCGGGACACCCATGATCTGGCCAGTCGGTGTACTGTAAGTGCCAGACCAAATGCTCCGAGCCGCCGTGACGAAGGATAATTCGACTGGTGAGGTAACACAGTGAGTCATCTGTAAACTGTAGCTCCACCTCGTACTACAAGAGAGCGATTAATAGTTGAGATAAACATACGGAGACAAGAGGCAGTTATAAATAGTTGACAGGAACATACAGAAACAAGTGGGTGCTGTAAATAGTTGACAGGAACATACAGAGACAAGAGTGAGCTATAAATAGTTGAAATGAACATACAGAGACAAGTGGGAGTTATAAATAGTTGACAGGAACATACAGAGACAAGTGGGAGCTATAAATAGTTGACAGGAACATACAGAGACAAGAGTGAGCTATAAATAGTTGACAGGAACATACAGAGACAAGTGGGAGCTATAAATAGTTGACAGGAACATACAGAGACAAGTGGGAGTTATAAATAGTTGATAGGAACATACAGAGACAAGTGGGAGTTATAAATAGTTGACAGGAACATACAGAGACAAGAGGGAGCTATAAATAGTTGACAGGAACATACAGAGACAAGTGGGAGCTGTAAATAGTTGACAGGAACATACAGAGACAAGTGGGAGCTATAAATAGTTGACAGGAACATACAGAGACAAGAGGGAGCTATAAATAGTTGACAGGAACATACAGAGACAAGTGGGAGCTATAAATAGTTAACAGGAACATACAGAGACAAGAGGGAGCTATAAATAGTTGACACGAACATACAGAGACAAGAGGGAGCTATAAATAGTTGGTGTACATTACAGATGAGATGAGGTAATGCACTACATTACAGGTGATGTAAGATACTGTACAATATTACAGATGACATAAGATACTGTACAATATTACAGATGACATAAGATACTGTACAATATTACAGATGACATAAGATACTGTACAATATTACAGATGATGTAAGATACTGTACAATATTACAGATGATGTAAGATACTGTACAATATTACAGACAACATAAGATACTGTACAATATTACAGATGATGTAAGATACTGTACAATATTACAGATGATGTAAGACTGTACAATATTACAGATGACATAAGATACTGTACAATATTACAGATGATGTAAGAATAGCAACACTGCATCCTACCATGCATGTCGTAAGAGGCGACTAAGGTGGCTTGATGGTTCCGTCGCCCTGCTACTGAGTGAGTGCGTGGCGCGACACTGTGAGCTGTGAGTTTCATGTGAAATGCTTTTTAATCTGCCCGAGGTTTTTTGGAACGTGACTGCATGTTCAGAGCAATGGCGGAAGGCTATGTCCCAGAGTTGACCGGTTTTTGCCTTATGCAGAAATGCGTGGCTGCTGGGCTTCTGGTTGACTGCCACTACCGTCGACGATGAACTGTATTTCGTGGACTGTGTGGGTGAACATCTAGGAAACATCCAGATGGGAAAATGACTGCTGATTCCATCAGAAATGAACTGGATGTTTTGTGGGGGACTATAGTGTTGACATTCTGGCGGCGGCATTATGCACAGAGATCTGTGCGGGCTGTTGTTTGTCGAGACTCCTGTCTTTTCCACTTTTCACATTGGGCAGTGGGGAGCATTTTGTGTGATATTCACTGGCACAGGAACGGAGCATAATGGGGACGACCTGTTGCTGTGAAGTTGGAACTGCGACTAACTAACTAACTAACTAACTAACTGTACAATATTACAGATAAAATAAGATACTGCACAATATTACAGATGACATAAGATACTGTACAATATTACAGATGACATAAGATACTGCACAATATAATAAAGAGATGAGATCAGATATGAAACAACAACAGAGATGGCACACATGGCTGGACTGTGAGCTATGCCCTACCTCCCCGTAAGTCTGCTTGTGCAGCACGCCACGTTCCTGAGGCCAGTAAACAAAACACTTGGACTTGCCCAACTCCTGTACAAATACAGAAACAAGTGCACACCAAATGTGATTTCCTTTTATATAAAACACAGAAACAAGTGTATGTCACATATCACTTCTTTATTCAATAAAAACACAGAAACAAGTGTTCATCACATATACCATCCATATACAACAGAATATTGGAATGTGAATAAAAGTGTTAGAAACTGAATTACAGCCCAAAGAAAAATGGTTAAATGAACAATACACAATCTGAGATCATCAATTTATAGGTATCAGGTGATAACAACAAGACAGCTGATGATGCATTAAGAAGACTAAACATTTAAAGGAAGAAAGTCATCAGGCACAGGCAACATTCCAGTAGATCTTTAGAATTATGAGGACCACAAATAGAGAACATCATGACAACCGTTTCCCAGAAGATACGGAATACACAACAGTTTGTGAAAGCTTTTGACCCAGTCTTTCTTCCACAGAAAGGAATCCAAAAATGTGTAAGAGCTACAGAAGCATTAGCCCTCAGCCATCCAAGTCAAGTCATGTTCAGTGATAATAAAAATGGAGCAAGCACGGCAGAAGGTTTATGATCATCAGGAAAGGTCCTCCTTCCCCGAATGTTTAGACCCTTTACCTTCCTAATATCAGGTTTTATCCATGGCACCTTCTTGGTGGTGGAGGGGAACTTGATCTCTACTCTGGGACTGTCAGAAGTGTACTTAAGCATGTCACATTAGCCATCGACAGGAATCTTCTCAGCTCTGTGGGGTTCTCCCTGGCTGAGACCTTCTAATGTCTTACCCGTCATAGCGGCACGCAGTCTATTCTCCTGTGATGCACTCGCACATTTCTTCAGCAATGTATGTAAATAATGTTAAGATTAATTTTTAAGACAATCAAGCAGAAATCAGAAGAAATCCTTTCTGAAGACCTAGTTGGTTTTAAACCACAAATAAGTACTTCAGAACAAACTGGCAATATCATAATCTGGATATGACACCTTGCCGTCTTGACAGATGATAGTTTGTTACATCAAAATTGGCATAATAACTACAACCGATGGCATGAACCAGGGATGGAGTTATAACTTTCCATAACACAAAGCCTGGGGTGTATTGTGGAGACCATGTGTTACTCATGCAAGTCTACCTACAGAGGAAAGGTAACACCAACACATCTGAAACAAAACATTCTGCAGAAGCTGCCCAACATTCTGCGCTAACAGAAAGCAGGTGGTACCGTCTACTGACATACGATTGCTCAGTCATATCTGACAAGACTCAACATTCTGTGCTAACAGAAAGCAGGTAGTACCATTTACTGTCATATGGTAACTCAGTCATATCTGACAAGACCCAACATTCTGCGCTAACAGACAGGCAGCTGGCCGAGTGGCTAGAATGTTGAGTTCTCCTCTGGGAGACCCAAGTTTGAAACCTCGGTAAGATGTGGATTTTTTTACGTCAGGGACAAAAATAAAACCCTAACCTGCACAGTTCGCGGCGACTGCTCTAGCCTGGCGGTCTTAATTCCTCAGGCTCAAGAACCCTCTGTCCTACACCACAAGGTACTATAGACAGTAGGCGACAGTGACAGTTTGACAGAAAGAAGACAGTACTGAAATATCAGAATACTGATTGAAAAACAGCTGCTGGTCTACCTGTATTATAGATTTCATACAGGCATCTAATGGAGTCTGGCAGAAGGCTTATAGCAAGTAATGGGAACATTCAACTTTCATACCAACATCATAGAAACCATTCAAATACTACATACAATTGCATACACTATAACAATCCCCAATCACAATGTTTCAGACTACAATATTTCAGAAATAAACACACATAGTATTGTTTGGCGCTCACAGAAGGAGAAGAAGAAAGTAGAGACCAGAGAATGCACTAGACAACATACAATTTGAAAGCTATAGTTGCCGACCGGGATCGAACCTGTCACCTTCAAATGACGACGGCGCCTCGCTGCAGGAACAAGTGTACTTCGACACATGACCAACTAGACACTCCAATACAGAATACATTTCAGACTATAATCATTCAGACATTTCCGACTATAACATTTCAGACAAGTACTTATTCTCGCCTTCAGCTCTCACACAAACACATCAGTTAGAAAACCACCTTTCTTCACAGGTGACTGATTGTACTTCCTTCTGTGTGTGAGTTCCAACTCACAAATAAGGAAACAAAACACCATAACTGCTGCCAGCCATGATGTAGAGAAACGTACCTCAAACGGTGTCAGCATGGCGATCACCACAACATTGTTCTCCCAAATCATCTGCCAGAAGTCCACGGCAGTGTTGTTCAATGGCGCCTGCGTTGCTATAAATAGCCACTTGGTATCATTGGCTGTCAGCTTAGAAAAGACCAAAACAAATTATTGTTTTTGTGAGATTTGATGATAGTAAATCAATCAACCAATCAGTCAATCAATCGATCAATTAGGTGCCATCTCCACAACGAAGATTGTCTGCAATGGATCTCCAACACTATCTGTCTCTCGCCCTGACTGTGCATTTTGTCAGATTGCTGTTCGTCCGTCTCTTCATGTTATCTTCCCACTTGTATCGTTGTCTACCTCTTGCTCGCTTGCCTTCAACTTTACCCTCCAGTATGGTTTTTATAAGAGTGCTATGTCTTGTAACAAGGCCAAAATATTTCACTTGTCTTGATGACAGTAAAACCGGATGGCAGACAGTACTTGCTCTCTTCCTGTCTGGTACCCCGCTGCGTGGCATAAGCCCTCAACATTTACATAGTTGAGAGGTAAATAGTAAAACGGCTATTTACATAGTTGAGAGGTAAATAGTAAATGAAACACATTTACATGGTTGAGAGAGAAATAGTAAAACAGCCATTAACATAGTTGAGTGGTAAATAGTAAAACAGACTTTTACATAGTTGAGTAATAAATAGTAGAACAGACACTTTTACATAGTTGAGAGGTAAATAGTAAAACAGCCATTTACATAGTTGAGAGGTAAATAGTAAACCATCCATTTACATAGTTGAGAGGTAAATAGTAAAACAGACACATTTACATAGTTGAGAGGTAAATAGTAAAACAGACACATTTACATAGCTAGAGGTAAATAGTAAAACAGACGTAATGAGATACCTCCTTGACTTCCCGACAATGGAACACAGGTTCAAGATCTGGAGAGCTCGTGCATACTTAAAAATAAGTGCAGATGAGCAGCACCCTCTGCACGACGCTATATTCAGAGAAAAGGGTGACAGGCTAAAGAGGGGTAAATAATTGATGGGTCGGGCGGAAGATGTCGTCAGACAGGTCTGCAGTCTTACCAGTATCAACCCCGGCAAGGAATGGGTGCCTGTGCCTCCAGCTTTTAAGTGCACTTTCTCCTGCATTATCACACTCGACAGACGGTGCAGAGAGCAGAACCCTGCCACTGTCAATGCAGAGGTTAACGCGCTCATCTATGAACACTCAGATAGCCCCGAAGTGCTCATCTATACAGATGGATCTGTTGTAAAGCAGCAGAGAAGTGCGTGGGCATTGACAGCCCGTTCAGCGGGCCGAACCGTTCAAGAATCCAGTTGTGCCCACTCTATGACCACGAGCAGCATGACGATGGAGGTGATGGCAGTTACACAGGCTTTCATATGGCTGGAAACACAGCATTATACCAACGTGTGTGTACTAAGTGATTCAATGAGCATGATTCAGAAGGTCGAAGCTGGATCTGTACGTAGACAGTGGACTGAGTCGCTGCGGAAGTCTGTTGTTCGTAAAGTCACCTTCATCTTCGTCCCGGGACATGCGGGAATCGAGGGAAATGAACGAGCTGATAAACTGGCTGGCTCTGCACCCCCTGTAGATGGCCAGCCCATGGATCGTGCCGATGTTATCAACGTCCTCAAAGATATGGCGAGAACAGAGAACTTTGATGTCAGTGAATCCACATCGCTGTCCAGGATGAAAGACTTGGGAGTAAGAATCGGCACAGCCAGACGCGAGAGGTACATCGGGAAAACAAGGTGCCTCGTCAACCAACACAGAACTGGCACTATTAGCCACCGGACGCTGATGCATATGCTGGGGGGAGGATCTGAGCACCTATGGACATGTCCGGAGTGCAATGAAGATACCCCAACTGATAACTGATAACTGATAACAGTAAAACAGACACATTTACATAGTTGAGAGGTAAATAGTAAACCAGCCATTTAAATAGTTGAGAGGTAAATAGTAAACCAGACTCTTACATAGTTTAGAGTAAATAGTAAAACAGACTCTTACATAATTGAGAGTAAATAGTAAAACAGACTCTTACATAATTGAGAGTAAATAGTAAAACAGACACATTTACATAGTTGAGAGGTAAACAGTAAAACAGCCTTCTCTACACACCTTCATATGTGAGGCATTAATGTAACCATCGGGGTTGTCTTTCCTTGGAGCTAGTTTGACCCGGGTGATGTCATACGGCAAGACGTCCTTGAACCTGTTACGTAAAGTGTTGTGTGGAGCCTTGGCCACCTCGCACTCCAGGGTCTCGGACTTCCTGGGAATCTGCTCAAACTCTGCGTAAACTTGGCCCTCTGAGATCTTGCTCTCCAGCATCTTCCGCTGCAAGAAAAAATATGACTAGATTTTGGGAGGTGTGTTTGGAAAGACAACAGTTTGATCCATAAATGCTCAGACCCCCTCTCCTGTATCTCCCTCAGCATGCAGTGACTGACAACACCATCTGTGTGAGTCAACTTTGCCTCCTCACATCTCTCATGTCTAGTCCCCCCCCCCCCCCCCCCCCTATGTCATCTGATGTTTATGTAGCAGGACTGTCACTAGGCGTCAAATCCATCATGTACTCGCCCTCCATCCCTGAGGGCATCCAGAATCTGGGTCTGATCCACTGTTTGTTTGCCCCCTGCAGTAACCAAACCAGCTCTTAAGTACTTCCTGAGGGCATTCAGGATCTGGGTTTGATCCTCTACTTGTCTGCCCCCTGCAGTAACCAGACCAGCTATTAAGTACTTCCTGAGGGAGTCTCCCCCACTACCTCCCAGCACAGACTCACAGCTGGTGCTGACAACACAGCCGTTCAGAGAAAGCCATGCCACAGCTGGTGCTGACAACACAGCCGTTCAGAGAAAGCCATGCCACAGATGCCTCTCCTGGCTTGACCAGTCCCCGCACCACCTGATATAAGAACACCTGTTCTGTCTGAAGTCCTCCCACTACCTGTTGCTCGTCCCGTCCTGATGAGACACTATGTGGTCAGCAAAAGGATGCTGTTCACCCCCATCCCAGGATCTGCTCAACTGTGATCCGTATTGATTAACCATTGAAAAACACAGACAACAAGTGAACCCTGCGGCAGCAGGGGTGTACTGATGTTGGTTTAGATCCAACGGCAAAAGAAAAATGTTACGTGTGGGTGGACAACGTTACATGTGGGTGGACAACATCAAGAGATGGACTGGAAGACAACATTACATGTGGGTGGACAACATCAAGAGATGGACAAGAAGACAATGTTACATGTGGGTGGACAACATCAAGAAATGGACTGGAAGACATTACATTGGGTGGACAACATCTAGAGATGGACTGGAAGAAGCCTCTATGACTGCACAATGAAGACACAGGACAGTGGCTTTTGGATACTCATGACAGCCGACCTTCATGTCATGTGATGATGTTAACATCCTTGGGGCCTTTATGTTGCACACATCCACAGCTAGATGTGCACCTGGCTTCCTCAAGTTGCAGGTGGACGCTATGGCGCACCAACTGGGTGGATGACCACTCTCAATATATGCTGTCACTGACCTGTGGGCCACAGGACTGTCATAGTCTTCTGTACTCACAAGTTATGACTCACACAGAGAACACAAATTCACCAAGAAATCTGTCCACATACCCTGTCGTCCGTTGGTGCCCTGCTGTCATCGTTCATCAGCGACAGCACCACAGATCTGGACAGTGTTAACCCATTCAATGCGGCCAGCTTCAAAGGTCCCATGTGGAGGTGAGCATTAGCAGCGTTCTGAAGTAGTTCACATTTAGAGAGTTAAACTGCCTGACCATCAAATGTCATGTCAAAATATTTAGAGAGTTAAACTGCCTGAACATCAAATGTCATGTCAAAATTATTTGATCTAGTCTTTCATTACTTAATGTTCTCATTCATTCATTCACTCATTCTCTCAATTATTTGTTCATTTAGCCAATAACTCAGTCATATATTCATTCACTCAAATCATTCAGTCACTCATTCATTCATTCATTCAATCATTAACTCTGGGATTCGTTCAATCACTCAGTTACGCATTCATTTCGTCATTCATTCTAGTGTTCATTCCTTCACTCACTAGCCTCACACAGATTTTCACTTCATGGAGGTACCCACTTGGGCACATCCCAGTCCTTCATGGCGGGACCCACCCAGGCACACCCCAGACCTTCATGGAGGGACCCCACCCGGGCACATCCCAGTCCTTCATGGCGGGACCCACCCAGGCACACCCCAGACCTTCATCACATAGTCCACATGATCACACATGACTAACAAGGTCCCTGAATGCAACAATCAGGATGTCACTGAATGCAACAATCAGGATGTCACTGAATGCAACAATCAGGATGTCACTGAACGCAACAATCAGGATGTCACTGAATGCAACAGCCATCATCCCACATCAACAAACATACCTGGTCATGATCGGAATCGCTGTCAGATCCAAGAGAGTACTCCTGCAAGCTGCTCACGTTGTCACTGACATCATCCTTGTCCTCGTGGGCCACATCCCGCTCACTCGCACTCACAGAGTCCTTATTGCTGAGACTTCTGGTGCTGTCAGCGTCATGGTCGACCGGCGGAAGCTTGCCCACCTCCGTCTTCAGCACTGAGGTCCCGTGGTCTGACTCCTTGTTGAAGAGCACCATGCCAGGTTTGGAGATGGGCACAACTGTGTCCAAGCTTAAAGTGTTCGTCTTCAACCTCGAAGCTGCTGAATCTTTCCTGGGGGGAAGCAGAGGGACATGTCTCACAGGAACCAGGCCTAGTGAGCTGGATCTTTTAAACTGAGTTTGCTTGTTCTGAGAAATGGCACTCACGTTCTGAACCCCACCGGTTGTGGAAGAGCTATCTCTGACCGCAGGTACATCCGATACTAAATCTGGCACTGCAGATTTCCCAGGGTAAGGCGGAGGAGCACCAAGTTTCTCTAACATTTCTTCCACTTCAGCAGTGGCATCTGTAGGGTTAACAGAAGCAGGTACTGAATGAGGGTTCTGGGGTTGTTGAGATGCAGTCAGATGAGGGTTTGGTGGTTGTGCTTCAGCTGCCTCTTTTAACCCACATAACGAGGACCTCCTCAAACCTGGTGCATCTTTGTTCAGCGAACTAGTCCGTGCAATTTTCATCCTCCGGAAACTTTCCCGCAGTGTGGCTTCCTCTTTGAATTTGGATGGAGGAGGTGCCTCCTGAGGGGTAAACATCCTGATGTGGATGTTAGAATCCTTCTTGGCTTGGGCAGACTTCAGTTTGGCTCCTTCTTCATCAGAGCTGTCATCAGACTCCTTGGCGTGGAAAGTTGAGTAAGAATGTTCACTGGAAGTGTCATCGAGGTCGTCGCGAAGCTTACCTGGGCTGTCCCCCACCAATGTGACATCATTGTCAGACACAACTGATTGGTTTGGAGTGTTCAGATTACTCTCTCTAGCAGCAGTTCTTTTGCTATATGTATCTGCCGCTTCGGAGGATCCAACATGGGGAGTCTGGTCATTCTTCCCAAAGACTGAAGACTTATTTGCCTCGTGAGCTAGTTCTGACATAGTCTGAGCCCCTCCTGTAGGGTAGGCCGTGCCAATCTGGAACGCTGAGAGGTCTTCCATACTTCTGTCCAGCCTCGACTGAATAATGAAGTCGTGGAGCCCTGGCTGGTCATGAGGGCCAGCCGAGTTTGGCAGAACTAGATCTGGCTGGTTGGAAACTAGGTTAGAAGCTGACTGAACTGCCAGATCAGGAGTACTACTGCTGGTTCGAGGATATGGTGGCGGCAGGCGGAAGTGGTAAGACATGGCCTCTTGAGCTGAAAATTCACTTTGAGCAAATGGGTCCTGCTGGCCGATCTGCGAGTTTAACTCTGGAGAGCTGTACGTTGGGTGCACTGCTAGATTATGTGCTCTGTCGCCCGATCGACCCGGATGATAATTCAGATTTTCCTGGAAGATATTTGCACAGATGGAGTGACTGAAATTTCGAAGCGCATCCACATTTGCATAATTACCATGTTCATCTGTGTAGGCAGTCATATTGTGGCTAATCTCAGGTTGAGCGTATCCAACTCCCTCTGCATGAACAAAGACTTGAGCCGTTCCCATGTGGGGTGTGATCTCATCAAAGTGAGACTGCAGATGTTGCTGTTGAATGATTCGTTGCTGCATGACGGCATCGTAATCTGGGCTGGGTCTGTACGCAGGCAGGAGTGCAGCCCTGTTCACATATACTGGGTCACCCTCGGGTGTTGGTGTCAGAGATTCGTGCCTCTGTAAGCAGGACAAGAATTGTTGACATTAGTTTAATACGCAGAAACAAAAAACTTTCGTTGTCATCAAGGGCAATTATGCTCCTACAATCATGGTCCAACAGTACCAACCACAACTGAGACAAAACTCACACCTGAGACATCACTAACACTTGTGACATGTCCCAAGATACACAAAACCTGCGTTGGTGTGTGCTACTTATAGCCACATCTGAGACATGTCCCAAGATACATACAACCTGACATCTGTACGTTGGTGTGTGCTACTTACAGCCACACCTGAGACATGTCCCAAGATACATACAACCTGACATATGTACGTTGGTGTGTGCTACTTACAGCCACACCTGAGACGTGTCCCAAGATACATACAACCTGACATCTGTACATTGGTGTGTGCTACTTACAGCCACACCTGAGACATGTCCCAAGATACATACAACATGACATCTGTATACTGGTGTGTGCTACTTACAGTGACATCTGAGACATGTCCCAACATACATACAACCTGACATCTGTACATTGGTGAGTGCTACTTACAGTGACATCTGAGACATGTCCCAAGATACATACAACCTGACATCTGTACGTTAGACATGTCCCAAGATACATACAACCTGACATCTGTACGTTAGACATGTCCCAAGATACACACAACCTGACATCTGTACGTTGGTGTGTGCTACTTACAGTGACACCTGAGACATGTCCCAAGATACATACAACCTGACATCTGTACGTTAGACATGTCCCAAGATACATACAACCTGACATCTGTACGTTAGACATGTCCCAAGATACACACAACCTGACATCTGTACGTTGGTGTGTGCTACTTACAGTGACACCTGAGACATGTCCCAAGATACATACAACATGACATCTGTATACTGGTGTGTGCTACTTACTGCCATCTGGTGGTGGAAGTGACCGTTCCCATCCGCCTCCACCTCAATTCCAGGCACTGATTGGAGATGAGGGTGACGTTGCTGATACACATGCTGGGATTCAGGCAATTCCACATTCTGGTCACAACTCTGAACAATTTCTGGAAATTACAAATGCATCAATCACCAACATGTGGGAACAAACGAACAAATGAACAAACTTTATTTTCAAAGGGTCACAAATTGGGCGTGTAGGCCTGTCTTACATTCGGCTCTTCCAACCACTCAATGTTCGTACAAGTATTATCTATTGTGTGTGCTACATTCACATTAGTTTAACAACCACAGTCAAATGAATGCTGTGAACATAAACGAACTATATTACCATGTTATGAGACAGGCACGTAGGCAGCCACACACACGTATACAAGTACACATGCATAAACACATACATACATACCTACCTACATACATACATTGACACAAACTCCCGAAACTATGAGACATTCACACATAAACATATACACACATACCTACATACACACTGATATCATTGACACAAACTCCCACAGCTGTGCAGCCAAACAGAGATGTGAGAAGGGAAAGCATGAGCTCAAGTGTGTGAGGTGGAAATACTTTGTTTCTAATGAATCCAGAGAAAGATTTTATTTAAATTATGTGGCATACAAAGACCTTGTTTGAAATATGTGAAAAGTTGTGTTATTTAAATGTTGTGGTTACGATGTTTAATGGTGTGAAATGATAAGTATAGACATGTACTTTGAAATGTCATGATGATGATGTGAAAATACACAAATACACAAAAGAAAGACTGACTCCAAGATACTGACCTTGTGTGTATCTTTGTTCTTGTGAATGAGTCAGCGATGTCTGTGAGTGACCCTGGCAACATATGATCAAATTTGTTATAGCACTGACAGTAAAACAAATGTTGTGAATGAGTCAGCAATGTCTATGAGTGACCCTGGCAACATATGATCAAATTTGTTATAGCACTGACAGTAAAACAAATGTTGTGAATGAGTCAGCGACGTCTGTGAGTGACCCTTGCAACATATAATCAAATTTGTTATAGCACTGACAGTAAAACAAATGTTGTGAATGAGTCAGCGACGTCTGTGAGTAACCCTGGCAACATATAATCAAATTTGTTATAGCACTGACAGTAAAACAAATGTTGTTGTGAATGAGTCAGCGACGTCTGTGAGTGACCCTTGCAACATCATCATCATCATCATCATCATCTTCCACTTCTGCCGTCAAGCGTCGTGGGGAGGAATAATTTGCGTTCCAGCGCCCGGTGGACGGCACTGGATAGTGTCATTCCGTGAGGTTGTACAATGTCTCTGATGTCGTCAATCCATTTTCTTCTTGGACGTCCTCGTGGTCTCGTCGCAGATGATCTTTGATGTAAGGCCAGTGATGGTAGTTGCTGATGTTGCATTCTAATGACATGGCCAAACCACTTGATCTTCTGTCTGTCAATAAATGTGGCACAAGGTGTTGATCCCACAGTCTGTCTGATAGTAGCATTTCTTACTCGGTCTCGGATTGTTAAGTTGGCAGCTCTCCTCAGGCATCTCATTTCGCAGGTGTTGCAACATATAATCAAATTTGTTAAAGCACTGACAGTAAAACAAATGTTGTTGTGAATGAGTCAGCGACGTCTGTGAGTGACCCTTGCAACATAATCAAAGTCTTTATTTATTAATCCAGCAACCGGTCGTGTACAGAACCTTTACCCCCAAACAGTCTTGATGTGTCTGTCATCATCCAGACAACACAGATAGTACATATACACACTATAGCATGGACAGTACATATACAAAGTATAGCATGGACAGTACATATACACACTATAGCACAGTCTGTACATATACACTCTATATCATGGACAGTACATATACACACAATAGCACGGACAGTGTATATATACACACTATAGCATGGACAGTTCATATACACACTATAGCACGGACAGTACATATACACACTATTGCATGGGCAGTACATATACAAACTACTGATCAATGAATCACCATCATGACAATTATTAAATCAAACAAATCTATCATTTCAAGAAGACTAACTCACTAAACACTAGTTCCTGGCTCAATCAATCAACCAAACACTAGTTCCTGGCTCAATCAATCAACCAGACACTAGTTCCTGGCTCAATCAATCAACCAGACACTAGTTCCTGGCTCAATCAATCAACCAGACACTAGTTCCTGGCTCAATCAATCAACCAGACACTATCCTAGCTCAATCTATCAACCAGACACAAGTTCCTGGCTAAATAATTTCAAAGTGATACCAGTTCCTGACACAATCAATGAAACAAATATGCATTAACTAGTTCCTGACTCAATTACTGTAAGAAATACACACTTACCAGCTACTAACTTAATCAAATCTCCAGAAACTAGTTCCTGACTCAAGAAAACTTTATACTAACTAGTTCATGATTCAATAAAACAATCAGACTTTAGCTCCTGACTCAATCTAACTAAACTCTATTTCTAGGCTCAATCAAATAAACAGAAATTAGTTACTGACTCAGTCAAACAGACATTAGTTCTTAACAGAATCAAACAACCAGACATCAGTCCTTGGCTCAATCAATCAAACATTAGTTCCTAACTCAAGCAAACTAAACAAAAGTTCTAGGCTCAAACAAACAACCAGTGACTAGTTCTTGAATCAGTCAAACAACCAGAAACCAGCTGTTAACTGAATCAATCAACTAGACATTAATTCTTGATGCCACCAACCTGACAACAGTTCCTGATTGAATCAATCAACCTGACATTAGTTCTTGACTCCACCAACCTGACAATAGTTCCTGACTGATTCATTCAACCAGACATTAGTTCTTGACTCCACCAACCTGACAATAGTTCCTGACAATCCATCAACCAGAAACTAGTTAAGTGAATCAATCAACCAGACATTAGTTCTTGATTCCACCGACCTGACAATAGTTCCTGACTGAATCAATCAACCAGACATTAGCTCTTGACTTCACCAACCTGACAATAGTTCCTGACTGAATCAATCAACCAGACACTAGTTCTTGAATCAGTCACACAACCAGAAACTTGGTATTAACTGAATCAATCAACAAGACATTAGCTCTTGATTTCACCAACCTGACAATAGTTCCTG
Source organism: Cepaea hortensis (assembly GCA_963921405.1). Classification (NCBI taxonomy): domain Eukaryota; kingdom Metazoa; phylum Mollusca; class Gastropoda; order Stylommatophora; family Helicidae; genus Cepaea; species Cepaea hortensis. The sequence continues at coordinate 132,057,077 of OY992881.1, read as the reverse complement.
ACTGAATTCCAGACATTAGCTCTTGATTTCACCAACCTGACAATAGTTCCTGACTGAATCAATCAACCAGACACTAGTTCTTGAATCAGTCACACAACCAGAAACTAGGTATTAACTGAATCAATCAACCAGACATTAGTTCTTGACTCCACAAACCTGACAATAGTTCCTGACTGAATCAATCAACCAGACATTAGTTCTTGAATCAATCACACAACCAGAAACTAGTTGTTAACTGAATCAAACAACTAGACATTGATTCTTGACTAAATCAAGTAATAGGACACTAATTACTGACTCACATAAACTAGTTCTTGAGTCCAATTATAGCACCCAACATGAATGTAACAAATATACATTTACTAATACCTAGCTTAATCAATTTAAACACTACCCATTAGTTCCTGGGACAATCAACAACCAGATACTAGTTTCTGGAACAATCAAAAACTGGACATTACTTCCTGAGGCAATCAACAACTAGATATTAGTTCCTGGGACAATCAACAACTAGACATTAGTTCCTGAGACAATCAACAACTAGACATTAGTTCCTGGGACAATCAACAACTAGACATTAGTTCCTGGGACAATGAACAACTAGAAATTAGTTCCTGAGAGAATGAACAACTAGGCATTAGTTCCTGAGAGAATGAACAACTAGGCATTAGTTCTTGGCACAATCAACAACTAGAAATTAGTTCCTGAGACAATGAACAACTAGACATTAATTCCTGGGACAATCAACAACTAGACATTAGTTCCTGAGACAATGAACAACTAGACATTAGTTCCTGGGACAATCAACAACTAGACATTAGTTCCTGAGACAATGAACAACTAGACATTAGTTCCTGGGACAATCAACAACTAGACATTAGTTCCTGAGACAATGAACAACTAGACATTAGTTCCTGAGACAATCAACAACTAGACATTAGTTCCTGAGACAATGAACAACTAGACATTAGTTCCTGGGACAATCAACAACTAGACATTAGTTCCTGAGACAATGAACAACCAGAATAAACTCACTAGTTCCTGCGATGAGTTGGAGGACTCCACTGGAGGTATGTACACTTGTTGAGCATCTCTGTGGCAGAAATACACAAATATCAAGGCAATATCTCAACATCTCTGTGGCAGAAATACACAAATATCAAGGCAATATCTCAACATCTCTGTGGCAGAAATACACAAATATCAAGGCAATATCTCAACATCTCTGTGGCAGAAATACACAAATATCAAAGCAATATCTGAACATCTCTGTGGCAGAAATACACAAATATCAAGGCAATATCTCAACATCTCTGTGGCAGAAATACACAAATATCAAAGCAATATCTCAACATCTCTGTGGCAGAAATACACAAATATCAAGGCAATATCTCAACATCTCTGTGGCAGAAATACACAAATATCAAGGCAATATCTAAACTCATGAAGCTACAGATTTCTGTGGTCAATATATGCTCAGGACAACACAGAATGTTCTATATAGATACAATAGATCAGTTATAGACTTCTCAATTTTAGTGAAAGAGTGAGAGACAGAAAGTGAGAAAAAGAGGGGATGAGAAAAAGAGAGAATGACAAAAAGAGCATGAAATAGAGAAAGAATGAGAGAGAGAGAGAGAGAGAGAGAGAGAGAGAGAGAGAGAGAGAGAGAGAGAGAGAGAGAGAGAGAGAGAGAGAGAGAGAGATGCATAATCTCTGTCCCAATTTGTGGTAACTATAAAAACAAAAACAAGTCCCGTGGCAGGAAGCTGCTGTGGGTGTGTGAAGTGTTGGGACCATCACGTTTAGTAGGCCTGGGTGCACGGCGGAATACCTGGCTGGTCCAACCTGGCCCAGGCACTGTCAGCGTAACATCCTGGCCATGACATACCTGGCTGGTCCAACCTGGCTCATGGCACTGTCAGTGTAGCATCGTGGCCATGACATACCTGGCTGGTCCAACCTGGCCCAGGCACTGTCAGCGTAACATCCTGGCCATGACATACCTGGCTGGTCCAACCTGGCTGATGGCACTGTCAGTGTAACATCCTGGCCATGGTATACCTGGCTGATGGCACTGTCAGTGTAACATCCTGGCCATGACATACCTGGCTGATGGCACTGTCAGTGTAACATCCTGGCCATGGTATACTTGGCTGATGGCACTGTCAGTGTAACATCCTGGCCATGGTATACCTGGCTGATGGCACTGTCAGTGTAACATCCTGGCCATGGTATACCTGGCTGGTCCAACCTGGTTCATGGCACTGTCAGTGTAACATCCTGGCCATGACATACCTGGCTGATGGCACTGTCAGTGTAACATCCTGGCCATGGTATACCTGGCTGATGGCACTGTCAGTGTAACATCCTGGCCATGACATACCTGGCTGGTCCAACCTGGCTGATGGCACTGTCAGTGTAACATCCTGGCCATGGCATACCTGGCTGGTCCAACCTGGTTCATGGCACTGTCAGTTTAACATCCTGGCCATGGCATACCTGGCTGATGGCACTGTCAGTGTAACATCCTGGCCATGGTATACCTGGCTGATGGCACTGTCAGTGTAACATCCTGGCCATGGCATACCTGGCTGGTCCAACCTGGTTCATGGCACTGTCAGTGTAACATCCTGGCCATGACATACCTGGCTGATGGCACTGTCAGTGTAACATCCTGGCCATGGTATACCTGGCTGATGGCACTGTCAGTGTAACATCCTGGCCATGGTATACCTGGCTGATGGCACTGTCAGTGTAACATCCTGGCCATGGCATACCTGGCTGGTCCAACCTGGTTCATGGCACTGTCAGTGTAACATCCTGGCTATGGTATACCTGGCTGATGGCACTGTCAGTGTAATATCCTGGCCATGGTATACCTGGCTGATGGCACTGTCAGTGTAACATCCTGGCCATGACATACCTGGCTGATGGCACTGTCAGTGTAACATCCTGGCCATGGCATACCTGGCTGGTCCAACCTGGTTCATGGCACTGTCAGTGTAACATCCTGGCCATGACATACCTGGCTGATGGCACTGTCAGTGTAACATCCTGGCCATGGTATACCTGGCTGGTCCAACCTGGTTCATGGCACTGTCAGTGTAACATCCTGGCCATGGTATACCTGGCTGATGGCACTGTCAGTGTAACATCCTGGCCATGGTATACCTGGCTGATGGCACTGTCAGTGTAACATCCTGGCCATGGTATACCTGGCTGATGGCACTGTCAGTGTAACATCCTGGCCATGGTATACCTGGCTGATGGCACTGTCAGTGTAACATCCTGGCCATGACATACCTGGCTGATGGCACTGTCAGTGTAACATCCTGGCCATGGCATACCTGGCTGGTCCAACCTGGTTCATGGCACTGTCAGTGTAACATCCTGGCCATGACATACCTGGCTGATGGCACTGTCAGTGTAACATCCTGGCCATGGTATACCTGGCTGGTCCAACCTGGTTCATGGCACTGTCAGTGTAACATCCTGGCCATGGTATACCTGGCTGATGGCACTGTCAGTGTAACATCCTGGCCATGGTATACCTGGCTGATGGCACTGTCAGTGTAACATCCTGGCCATGGTATACCTGGCTGATGGCACTGTCAGTGTAACATCCTGGCCATGACATACCTGGCTGATGGCACTGTCAGTGTAACATCCTGGCCATGGCATACCTGGCTAGTCCAACCTGGTTCATGGCACTGTCAGTGTAACATCCTGGCCATGACATACCTGGCTGATGGCACTGTCAGTGTAACATCCTGGCCATGGTATACCTGGCTGGTCCAACCTGGTTCATAGCACTGTCAGTATAACATCCTGGCCATGGTATACCTGGCTGATGGCACTGTCAGTGTAACATCCTGGCCATGACATACCTGGCTGATGGCACTGTCAGTGTAACATCCTGGCCATGACATACCTGGCTGATGGCACTGTCAGTGTAACATCCTGGCCATGGTATACCTGGCTGATGGCACTGTCAGTGTAACATCCTGGCCATGGCATACCTAGCTGGTCCAACCTGGTTCATGGCACTGTCAGTGTAACATCCTGGCCATGACATACCTGGCTGATGGCACTGTCAGTGTAACATCCTGGCCATGGTATACCTGGCTGGTCCAACCTGGTTCATGGCACTGTCAGTGTAACATCCTGGCCATGGTATACCTGGCTGATGGCACTGTCAGTGTAACATCCTGGCCATGACATACCTGGCTGGTCCAACCTGGCTGATGGCACTGTCAGTGTAACATCCTGGCCATGGTATACCTGGCTGGTCCAACCTGGTTCATAGCACTGTCAGTATAACATCCTGGCCATGGTATACCTGGCTGATGGCACTGTCAGTGTAACATCCTGGCCATGACATACCTGGCTGGTCAAACCTGGCTGATGGCACTGTCAGTGTAACATCCTGGCCATGGCATACCTGGCTGGTCCAACCTGGCCCATGCACTGTCAGTGTAACATCCTGGCCATGACATACCTGGCTGATGGCACTGTCAGTGTAACATCCTGGCCATGGTATACCTGGCTGATGGCACTGTCAGTGTAACATCCTGGCCATGGCATACCTGGCTGGTCCAACCTGGTTCATGGCACTGTCAGTGTAACATCCTGGCCATGACATACCTGGCTGATGGCACTGTCAGTGTAACATCCTGGCCATGACATACCTGGCTGATGGCACTGTCAGTGTAACATCCTGGCCATGGCATACCTGGCTGGTCCAACCTGGTTCATGGCACTGTCAGTGTAACATCCTGGCCATGACATACCTGGCTGATGGCACTGTCAGTGTAACATCCTGGCCATGGTATACCTGGCTGGTCCAACCTGGTTCATGGCACTGTCAGTGTAACATCCTGGCCATGGTATACCTGGCTGATGGCACTGTCAGTGTAACATCCTGGCCATGGTATACCTGGCTGATGGCACTGTCAGTGTAACATCCTGGCCATGGTATACCTGGCTGATGGCACTGTCAGTGTAACATCCTGGCCATGACATACCTGGCTGATGGCACTGTCAGTGTAACATCCTGGCCATGGCATACCTGGCTGGTCCAACCTGGTTCATGGCACTGTCAGTGTAACATCCTGGCCATGACATACCTGGCTGATGGCACTGTCAGTGTAACATCCTGGCCATGGTATACCTGGCTGGTCCAACCTGGTTCATAGCACTGTCAGTATAACATCCTGGCCATGGTATACCTGGCTGATGGCACTGTCAGTGTAACATCCTGGCCATGACATACCTGGCTGATGGCACTGTCAGTGTAACATCCTGGCCATGACATACCTGGCTGATGGCACTGTCAGTGTAACATCCTGGCCATGACATACCTGGCTGATGGCACTGTCAGTGTAACATCCTGGCCATGGCATACCTGGCTGGTCCAACCTGGTTCATGGCACTGTCAGTGTAACATCCTGGCCATGACATACCTGGCTGATGGCACTGTCAGTGTAACATCCTGGCCATGGTATACCTGGCTGGTCCAACCTGGTTCATGGCACTGTCAGTGTAACATCCTGGCCATGGTATACCTGGCTGATGGCACTGTCAGTGTAACATCCTGGCCATGGTATACCTGGCTGATGGCACTGTCAGTGTAACATCCTGGCCATGGTATACCTGGCTGATGGCACTGTCAGTGTAACATCCTGGCCATGACATACCTGGCTGATGGCACTGTCAGTGTAACATCCTGGCCATGGCATACCTGGCTGGTCCAACCTGGTTCATGGCACTGTCAGTGTAACATCCTGGCCATGACATACCTGGCTGATGGCACTGTCAGTGTAACATCCTGGCCATGGTATACCTGGCTGGTCCAACCTGGTTCATAGCACTGTCAGTATAACATCCTGGCCATGGTATACCTGGCTGATGGCACTGTCAGTGTAACATCCTGGCCATGACATACCTGGCTGATGGCACTGTCAGTGTAACATCCTGGCCATGGCATACCTAGCTGGTCCAACCTGGTTCATGGCACTGTCAGTGTAACATCCTGGCCATGACATACCTGGCTGATGGCACTGTCAGTGTAACATCCTGGCCATGGTATACCTGGCTGGTCCAACCTGGTTCATGGCACTGTCAGTGTAACATCCTGGCCATGACATACCTGGCTGATGGCACTGTCAGTGTAACATCCTGGCCATGGTATACCTGGCTGGTCCAACCTGGTTCATGGCACTGTCAGTGTAACATCCTGGCCATGGTATACCTGGCTGATGGCACTGTCAGTGTAACATCCTGGCCATGGTATACCTGGCTGATGGCACTGTCAGTGTAACATCCTGGCCATGGTATACCTGGCTGATGGCACTGTCAGTGTAACATCCTGGCCATGACATACCTGGCTGATGGCACTGTCAGTGTAACATCCTGGCCATGGCATACCTGGCTGGTCCAACCTGGTTCATGGCACTGTCAGTGTAACATCCTGGCCATGACATACCTGGCTGATGGCACTGTCAGTGTAACATCCTGGCCATGGTATACCTGGCTGGTCCAACCTGGTTCATAGCACTGTCAGTATAACATCCTGGCCATGGTATACCTGGCTGATGGCACTGTCAGTGTAACATCCTGGCCATGACATACCTGGCTGATGGCACTGTCAGTGTAACATCCTGGCCATGACATACCTGGCTGATGGCACTGTCAGTGTAACATCCTGGCCATGGTATACCTGGCTGATGGCACTGTCAGTGTAACATCCTGGCCATGGCATACCTAGCTGGTCCAACCTGGTTCATGGCACTGTCAGTGTAACATCCTGGCCATGACATACCTGGCTGATGGCACTGTCAGTGTAACATCCTGGCCATGGTATACCTGGCTGGTCCAACCTGGTTCATGGCACTGTCAGTGTAACATCCTGGCCATGGTATACCTGGCTGATGGCACTGTCAGTGTAACATCCTGGCCAAGACATACCTGGCTGGTCCAACCTGGCTGATGGCACTGTCAGTGTAACATCCTGGCCATGGTATACCTGGCTGGTCCAACCTGGTTCATAGCACTGTCAGTATAACATCCTGGCCATGGTATACCTGGCTGATGGCACTGTCAGTGTAACATCCTGGCCATGACATACCTGGCTGGTCAAACCTGGCTGATGGCACTGTCAGTGTAACATCCTGGCCATGGCATACCTGGCTGGTCCAACCTGGCCCATGCACTGTCAGTGTAACATCCTGGCCATGACATACCTGGCTGATGGCACTGTCAGTGTAACATCCTGGCCATGGTATACCTGGCTGATGGCACTGTCAGTGTAACATCCTGGCCATGGTATACCTGGCTGATGGCACTGTCAGTGTAACATCCTGGCCATGGTATACCTGGCTGATGGCACTGTCAGTGTAACATCCTGGCCATGACATACCTGGCTGATGGCACTGTCAGTGTAACATCCTGGCCATGGCATACCTGGCTGGTCCAACCTGGTTCATGGCACTGTCAGTGTAACATCCTGGCCATGACATACCTGGCTGATGGCACTGTCAGTGTAACATCCTGGCCATGGTATACCTGGCTGGTCCAACCTGGTTCATGGCACTGTCAGTGTAACATCCTGGCCATGGTATACCTGGCTGATGGCACTGTCAGTGTAACATCCTGGCCATGGTATACCTGGCTGATGGCACTGTCAGTGTAACATCCTGGCCATGGTATACCTGGCTGATGGCACTGTCAGTGTAACATCCTGGCCATGGTATACCTGGCTGATGGCACTGTCAGTGTAACATCCTGGCCATGACATACCTGGCTGATGGCACTGTCAGTGTAACATCCTGGCCATGGCATACCTGGCTGGTCCAAACTGGTTCATGGCACTGTCAGTGTAACATCCTGGCCATGACATACCTGGCTGATGGCACTGTCAGTGTAACATCCTGGCCATGGTATACCTGGCTGGTCCAACCTGGTTCATGGCACTGTCAGTGTAACATCCTGGCCATGGTATACCTGGCTGATGGCACTGTCAGTGTAACATCCTGGCCATGGTATACCTGGCTGATGGCACTGTCAGTGTAACATCCTGGCCATGGTATACCTGGCTGATGGCACTGTCAGTGTAACATCCTGGCCATGACATACATGGCTGATGGCACTGTCAGTGTAACATCCTGGCCATGGCATACCTGGCTGGTCCAACCTGGTTCATGGCACTGTCAGTGTAACATCCTGGCCATGACATACCTGGCTGATGGCACTGTCAGTGTAACATCCTGGCCATGGTATACCTGGCTGGTCCAACCTGGTTCATAGCACTGTCAGTATAACATCCTGGCCATGGTATACCTGGCTGATGGCACTGTCAGTGTAACATCCTGGCCATGACATACCTGGCTGATGGCACTGTCAGTGTAACATCCTGGCCATGACATACCTGGCTGATGGCACTGTCAGTGTAACATCCTGGCCATGGTATACCTGGCTGATGGCACTGTCAGTTTACCAACCTGGCCATGGCATACCTGGCTGGTCCAACCTGGTTCATGGCACTGTCAGTGTAACATCCTGGCCATGACATACCTGGCTGATGGCACTGTCAGTGTAACATCCTGGCCATGGTATACCTGGCTGGTCCAACCTGGTTCATGGCACTGTCAGTGTAACATCCTGGCCATGGTATACCTGGCTGATGGCACTGTCAGTGTAACATCCTGGCCATGACATACCTGGCTGGTCAAACCTGGCTGATGGCACTGTCAGTGTAACATCCTGGCCATGGTATACCTGGCTGGTCCAACCTGGTTCATAGCACTGTCAGTATAACATCCTGGCCATGGTATACCTGGCTGATGGCACTGTCAGTGTAACATCCTGGCCATGACATACCTGGCTGGTCCAACCTGACTGATGGCACTGTCAGTGTAACATCCTGGCCATGGCATACCTGGCTGGTCCAACCTGGCCCATGCACTGTCAGTGTAACATCCTGGCCATGGCATACCTGGCTGGTCCAACCTGGCCCATGCACTGTCAGTGTAACATCCTGGCCATGACATACCTGGCTGATGGCACTGTCAGTGTAACATCCTGGCCATGGTATACCTGGCTGATGGCACTGTCAGTGTAACATCCTGGCCATGGTATACCTGGCTGATGGCACTGTCAGTGTAACATCCTGGCCATGGTATACCTGGCTGATGGCACTGTCAGTGTAACATCCTGGCCATGACATACCTGGCTGATGGCACTGTCAGTGTAACATCCTGGCCATGGCATACCTGGCTGGTCCAACCTGGTTCATGGCACTGTCAGTGTAACATCCTGGCCATGACATACCTGGCTGATGGCACTGTCAGTGTAACATCCTGGCCATGGTATACCTGGCTGGTCAACCTGGTTCATGGCACTGTCAGTGTAACATCCTGGCCATGGTATACCTGGCTGATGGCACTGTCAGTGTAACATCCTGGCCATGGTATACCTGGCTGATGGCACTGTTAGTGTAACATCCTGGCCATGGTATACCTGGCTGATGGCACTGTCAGTGTAACATCCTGGGCATGGTATACCTGGCTGATGGCACTATCAGTGTAACATCCTGGCCATGACATACCTGGCTGATGGCACTGTCAGTGTAACATCCTGGCCATGGCATACCTGGCTGGTCCAACCTGGTTCATGGCACTGTCAGTGTAACATCCTGGCCATGACATACCTGGCTGATGGCACTGTCAGTGTAACATCCTGGCCATGGTATACCTGGCTGGTCCAACCTGGTTCATGGCACTGTCAGTGTAACATCCTGGCCATGGTATACCTGGCTGATGGCACTGTCAGTGTAACATCCTGGCCATGGTATACCTGGCTGATGGCACTGTCAGTGTAACATCCTGGCCATGGTATACCTGGCTGATGGCACTGTCAGTGTAACATCCTGGCCATGGTATACCTGGCTGATGGCACTGTCAGTGTAACATCCTGGCCATGGTATACCTGGCTGATGGCACTGTCAGTGTAACATCCTGGCCATGGTATACCTGGCTGATGGCACTATCAGTGTAACATCCTGGCCATGACATACCTGGCTGATGGCACTGTCAGTGTAACATCCTGGACATGGCATACCTGGCTGGTCCAACCTGGTTCATGGCACTGTCAGTGTAACATCCTGGCCATGACATACCTGGCTGATGGCACTGTCAGTGTAACATCCTGGCCATGGTATACCTGGCTGGTCCAACCTGGTTCATGGCACTGTCAGTGTAACATCCTGGCCATGGTATACCTGGCTGATGGCACTGTCAGTGTAACATCCTGGCCATGGTATACCTGGCTGATGGCACTGTCAGTGTAACATCCTGGCCATGGTATACCTGGCTGATTGCACTGTCAGTGTAACATCCTGGCCATGGTATACCTGGCTGATGGCACTATCAGTGTAACATCCTGGCCATGACATACCTGGCTGATGGCACTGTCAGTGTAACATCCTGGCCATGGCATACCTGGCTGGTCCAACCTGGTTCATGGCATTGTCAGTGTAACATCCTGGCCATGACATACCTGGCTGATGGCACTGTCAGTGTAACATCCTGGCCATGGTATACCTGGCTGGTCCAACCTGGTTCATGGCACTGTCAGTGTAACATCCTGGCCATGGTATACCTGGCTGATGGCACTGTCAGTGTAACATCCTGGCCATGACATACATGGCTGATGGCACTGTCAGTGTAACATCCTGGCCATGACATACCTGGCTGGTCCAACCTGGCTGATGGCACTGTCAGTGTAACATCCTGGCCATGGCATACCTGGCTGGTCCAACCTGGCCCATGCACTGTCAGTGTAACATCCTGGCCATGGTATACCTGGCTGATGGCACTGTCAGTGTAACATCCTGGCCATGACATACCTGGCTGGTCCAACCTGGCTGATGGCACTGTCAGTGTAACATCCTGGCCATGGCATACCTGGCTGGTCCAACCTGGCCCATGCACTGTCAGTGTAACATCCTGGCCATGGTATACCTGGCTGATGGCACTGTCAGTGTAACATCCTGGCCATGACATACCTGGCTGATGGCACTGTCAGTGTAACATCCTGGCCATGACATACCTGGCTGGTCCAACCTGGCTGATGGCACTGTCAGTGTAACATCCTGGCCATGGCATACCTGGCTGGTCCAACCTGGCCCATTCACTGTCAGTGTAACATCCTGGCCATGGTATACCTGGCTGATGGCACTGTCAGTGTAATATCCTGGCCATGGTATACCTGGCTGGTCCAACCTGGTTCATGGCACTGTCAGTGTAACATCCTGGCCATGACATACCTGGCTGATGGCACTGTCAGTGTAACATCCTGGCCATGGCATACCTGGCTGGTCCAACCTGGCCCATGCACTGTCAGCGCAACATCCTGGCCATGACATACCTGGCTGGTCCAAATTAGCCCATGCACTACCAGCACAACATCCTGGCCATGACATACCTGGCTGGTCCAACCTAGCCCATGGCACTGTCAGCAAAACATCCTGGCCATGACATACCTGGCTGGTCCAACCTGGCCCAGGCACTATCAGCGCAACATCCTGGCCATGACATACCTGGCTGGTCCAACCTGGCTCATGGCACTGTCAGCACAACATCCTGGCCATGACTGGCTGCTGTCAGTGCAACATCCTGGCCATGACATACCTGGCTGGTCCAACCTGGCTCATGGCACTGTCAGCATAACATCCTGGCCATGACATACCTGGCTGGTCCAAACTGGCTCATGGCACTGTCAGCGCAACATCCTGGCCATGACATACCTGGCTGGTCCAACCTGGCTCATGGCACTGTCAGCGCAACATCCTGGCCATGACATACCTGGCTGGTCCAACCTGGCTCATGGCACTGTCAGCGCAACATCCTGGCCATGACATACCTGGCTGGTCCAACCTGGCTCATGGCACTGTCAGCGCAACATCCTGGCCATGACATACCTGGCTGGTCCAACCTGGCTCATGGCACTGTCAGCGCAACATCCTGGCCATGACATACCTGGCTGGTCCAACCTGGCTCATGGCACTGTCAGCATAACATCCTGGCCATGACATACCTGGCTGGTCCAACCTAGCTCATGGCACTGTCAGCGCAACATCCTGGCCATGACATACCTGGCTGGTCCAACCTGGCTCATGGCACTGTCAGCGCAACATCCTGGCCATGACATACCTGGCTGGTCCAACCTGGCTCATGGCACTGTCAGCGCAACATCCTGGCCATGACATACCTGGCTGGTCCAACCTGGCCCACGCAGTCAGCGCAACATCCTGGCCATGACATACCTGGCTGGTCCAACCTGGCTCATGGCACTGTCAGCGCAACATCCTGGCCATGACATACCTGGCTGGTCCAACCTGGCCCACGCAGTCAGCGCAACATCCTGGCCATGACATACCTGGCTGGTCCAACCTGGCTCATGGCACTGTCAGCGCAACATCCTGGCCATGACATACCTGGCTGATCCAACCTGGCTCATGGCACTGTCAGCGCAACATCCTGGCCATGACATACCTGGCTGGTCCAACCTGGCTCATAGCACTGTCAGCGCAACATCCTGGCCATGACATACCTGGCTGGTCCAACCTGGCTCATGGCACTGTCAGCATAACATCCTGGCCATGACATACCTGGCTGGTCCAACCTAGCCCATGGCACTGTCAGCAAAACATCCTGGCCATGACATACCTGGCTGGTCCAACCTGGCCCAGGCACTATCAGCGCAACATCCTGGCCATGACATACCTGGCTGGTCCAACCTGGCTCATGGCACTGTCAGCACAACATCCTGGCCATGACTGGCTGCTGTCAGTGCAACATCCTGGCCATGACATACCTGGCTGGTCCAACCTGGCTCATGGCACTGTCAGCATAACATCCTGGCCATGACATACCTGGCTGGTCCAAACTGGCTCATGGCACTGTCAGCGCAACATCCTGGCCATGACATACCTGGCTGGTCCAACCTGGCTCATGGCACTGTCAGCGCAACATCCTGGCCATGACATACCTGGCTGGTCCAACCTGGCTCATGGCACTGTCAGCGCAACATCCTGGCCATGACATACCTGGCTGGTCCAACCTGGCTCATGGCACTGTCAGCGCAACATCCTGGCCATGACATACCTGGCTGGTCCAACCTGGCTCATGGCACTGTCAGCGCAACATCCTGGCCATGACATACCTGGCTGGTCCAACCTGGCTCATGGCACTGTCAGCATAACATCCTGGCCATGACATACCTGGCTGGTCCAACCTAGCTCATGGCACTGTCAGCGCAACATCCTGGCCATGACATACCTGGCTGGTCCAACCTGGCTCATGGCACTGTCAGCGCAACATCCTGGCCATGACATACCTGGCTGGTCCAACCTGGCTCATGGCACTGTCAGCGCAACATCCTGGCCATGACATACCTGGCTGGTCCAACCTGGCCCACGCAGTCAGCGCAACATCCTGGCCATGACATACCTGGCTGGTCCAACCTGGCTCATGGCACTGTCAGCGCAACATCCTGGCCATGACATACCTGGCTGGTCCAACCTGGCCCACGCAGTCAGCGCAACATCCTGGCCATGACATACCTGGCTGGTCCAACCTGGCTCATGGCACTGTCAGCGCAACATCCTGGCCATGACATACCTGGCTGATCCAACCTGGCTCATGGCACTGTCAGCGCAACATCCTGGCCATGACATACCTGGCTGGTCCAACCTGGCTCATAGCACTGTCAGCGCAACATCCTGGCCATGCATACCTGGCTGGTCCAAGCCTGGCTCATGGCACTGTCAGCATAACATCCTGGGCCATGACATACCTGGCTGGTCCAACCTGGCTCATGGCACTGTCAGCGCAACATCCTGGCCATGACATACCTGGCTGGTCCAACCTGGCTCATGGCACTGTCAGCGCAACATCCTGGCCATGACATACCTGGCTGGTCCAACCTGGCCCACGCATGTCAGCGCAACATCCTGGCCATGACATACCTGGCTGGTCCAACCTGGCTCATGGCACTGTCAGCGCAACATCCTGGCCATGACATACCTGGCTGGTCCAACCTGGCTCCATGGCACTGTCAGCGCAACATCCTGGCCATGACATACCTGGCTGGTCCAACCTGGCTCATGGCACTGTCAGCGCAACATCCTGGCCATGACATACCTGGCTGGTCCAACCTGGCTCATGGCACTGTCAGCGCAACATCCTGGCCATGACATACCTGGCTGGTCCAACCTGGCCCACGCAGTCAGCGCAACATCCTGGCCATGACATACCTGGCTGGTCCAACCTGGCTCATGGCACTGTCAGCACAACATCCTGGCCATGACTGGCTGCCGCAACATCCTGGCCATGACATACCTGGCTGGTCCAACCTGGCTCATGGCACTGTCAGCGCAACATCCTGGCCATGACATACCTGGCTGGTCCAACCTGGCTCATGGCACTGTCAGCGCAACATCCTGGCCATGACATACCTGGCTGGTCCAACCTGGCTCATGGCACTGTCAGCGCAACATCCTGGCCATGACATACCTGGCTGGTCCAACCTGGCTCATGGCACTGTCAGCGCAACATCCTGGCCATGACATACCTGGCTGGTCCAACCTGGCTCATGGCACTGTCAGCGCAACATCCTGGCCATGACATACCTGGCTGGTCCAACCTGGCTCATGGCACTGTCAGCGCAACATCCTGGCCATGACATACCTGGCTGGTCCAACCTGGCTCATGGCACTGTCAGCATAACATCCTGGCCATGACATACCTGGCTGGTCCAACCTAGCTCATGGCACTGTCAGCGCAACATCCTGGCCATGACATACCTGGCTGGTCCAACCTGGCTCATGGCACTGTCAGCGCAACATCCTGGCCATGACATACCTGGCTGGTCCAACCTGGCTCATGGCACTGTCAGCGCAACATCCTGGCCATGACATACCTGGCTGGTCCAACCTGGCCCACGCAGTCAGCGCAACATCCTGGCCATGACATACCTGGCTGGTCCAACCTGGCCCACGCAGTCAGCGCAACATCCTGGCCATGACATACCTGGCTGGTCCAACCTGGCTCATGGCACTGTCAGCGCAACATCCTGGCCATGACATACCTGGCTGGTCCAACCTGGCCCACGCAGTCAGCGCAACATCCTGGCCATGACATACCTGGCTGGTCCAACCTGGCTCATGGCACTGTCAGCGCAACATCCTGGCCATGACATACCTGGCTGGTCCAACCTGGCTCATGGCACTGTCAGCGCAACATCCTGGCCATGACATACCTGGCTGGTCCAACCTGGCTCATGGCACTGTCAGCGCAACATCCTGGCCATGACATACCTGGCTGGTCCAACCTGGCTCATGGCACTGTCAGCATAACATCCTGGCCATGACATACCTGGCTGGTCCAACCTAGCTCATGGCACTGTCAGCGCAACATCCTGGCCATGACATACCTGGCTGGTCCAACCTGGCTCATGGCACTGTCAGCGCAACATCCTGGCCATGACATACATGGCTGGTCCAACCTGGCTCATGGCACTGTCAGCGCAACATCCTGGCCATGACATACCTGGCTGGTCCAACCTGGCTCATGGCACTGTCAGCGCAACATCCTGGCCATGACATACCTGGCTGGTCCAACCTGGCCCACGCAGTCAGCGCAACATCCTGGCCATGACATACCTGGCTGGTCCAACCTGGCTCATGGCACTGTCAGCGCAACATCCTGGCCATGACATACCTGGCTGGTCCAACCTGGCCCACGCAGTCAGCGCAACATCCTGGCCATGACATACCTGGCTGGTCCAACCTGGCTCATGGCACTGTCAGCGCAACATCCTGGCCATGACATACCTGGCTGGTCCAACCTGGCTCATGGCACTGTCAGCGCAACATCCTGGCCATGACATACCTGGCAGGTCCAACCTGGCTCATGGCACTGTCAGCATAACATCCTGGCCATGACATACCTGGCTGGTCCAACCTAGCTCATGGCACTGTCAGCGCAACATCCGGGCCATGACATACCTGGCTGGTCCAACCTGGCTCATGGCACTGTCAGCGCAACATCCTGGCCATGACATACCTGGCTGGTCCAACCTGGCTCATGGCACTGTCAGCGCAACATCCTGGCCATGACATACCTGGCTGGTCCAACCTGGCTCATGGCACTGTCAGCGCAACATCCTGGCCATGACATACCTGGCTGGTCCAACCTGGCCCACGCAGTCAGCGCAACATCCTGGCCATGACATACCTGGCTGGTCCAACCTGGCTCATGGCACTGTCAGCGCAACATCCTGGCCATGACATACCTGGCTGGTCCAACCTGGCTCATGGCACTGTCAGCGCAACATCCTGGCCATGACATACCTGGCTGGTCCAACCTGGCCCACGCAGTCAGCGCAACATCCTGGCCATGACATACCTGGCTGGTCCAACCTGGCCCACGCAGTCAGCGCAACATCCTGGCCATGACATACCTGGCTGGTCCAACCTGGCCCACGCAGTCAGCGCAACATCCTGGCCATGACATACCTGGCTGGTCCAACCTGGCTCATGGCACTGTCAGCGCAACATCCTGGCCATGACATACCTGGCTGGTCCAACCTGGCTCATGGCACTGTCAGCGCAACATCCTGGCCATGACATACCTGGCTGGTCCAACCTGGCTCATGGCACTGTCAGCGCAACATCCTGGCCATGACATACCTGGCTGGTCCAACCTGGCCCACGCAGTCAGCGCAACATCCTGGCCATGACATACCTGGCTGGTCCAACCTGGCTCATGGCACTGTCAGCGCAACATCCTGGCCATGACATACCTGGCTGGTCCAACCTGGCCCACGCAGTCAGCGCAACATCCTGGCCATGACATACCTGGCTGGTCCAACCTGGCTCATGGCACTGTCAGCGCAACATCCTGGCCATGACATACCTGGCTGGTCCAACCTGGCTCATGGCACTGTCAGCGCAACATCCTGGCCATGACATACCTGGCTGGTCCAACCTGGCCCACGCAGTCAGCGCAACATCCTGGCCATGACATACCTGGCTGGTCCAACCTGGCTCATGGCACTGTCAGCACAACATCCTGGCCATGACTGGCTGCTGTCAGTGCAACATCCTGGCCATGACATACCTGGCTGGTCCAACCTGGCTCATGGCACTGTCAGCATAACATCCTGGCCATGACATACCTGGCTGGTCCAAACTGGCTCATGGCACTGTCAGCGCAACATCCTGGCCATGACATACCTGGCTGGTCCAACCTGGCTCATGGCACTGTCAGCGCAACATCCTGGCCATGACATACCTGGCTGGTCCAACCTGGCTCATGGCACTGTCAGCGCAACATCCTGGCCATGACATACCTGGCTGGTCCAACCTGGCTCATGGCACTGTCAGCGCAACATCCTGGCCATGACATACCTGGCTGGTCCAACCTGGCTCATGGCACTGTCAGCGCAACATCCTGGCCATGACATACCTGGCTGGTCCAACCTGGCTCATGGCACTGTCAGCATAACATCCTGGCCATGACATACCTGGCTGGTCCAACCTAGCTCATGGCACTGTCAGCGCAACATCCTGGCCATGACATACCTGGCTGGTCCAACCTGGCTCATGGCACTGTCAGCGCAACATCCTGGCCATGACATACCTGGCTGGTCCAACCTGGCTCATGGCACTGTCAGCGCAACATCCTGGCCATGACATACCTGGCTGGTCCAACCTGGCCCACGCAGTCAGTGCAACATCATGGCCATGACATACCTGGCTGGTCCAACCTGGCCCACGCAGTCAGCGCAACATCCTGGCCATGACATACCTGGCTGGTCCAACCTGGCTCATGGCACTGTCAGCGCAACATCCTGGCCATGACATACCTGGCTGGTCCAACCTGGCCCACGCAGTCAGCGCAACATCCTGGCCATGACATACCTGGCTGGTCCAACCTGGCTCATGGCACTGTCAGCGCAACATCCTGGCCATGACATACCTGGCTGGTCCAACCTGGCTCATGGCACTGTCAGCGCAACATCCTGGCCATGACATACCTGGCTGGTCCAACCTGGCTCATGGCACTGTCAGCGCAACATCCTGGCCATGACATACCTGGCTGGTCCAACCTGGCTCATAGCACTGTCAGCGCAACATCCTGGCCATGACATACCTGGCTGGTCCAACCTGGCTCATGGCACTGTCAGCATAACATCCTGGCCATGACATACCTGGCTGGTCCAACCTGGCTCATGGCACTGTCAGCGCAACATCCTGGCCATGACATACCTGGCTGGTCCAACCTGGCTCATGGCACTGTCAGCGCAACATCCTGGCCATGACATACCTGGCTGGTCCAACCTGGCCCACGCAGTCAGCGCAACATCCTGGCCATGACATACCTGGCTGGTCCAACCTGGCTCATGGCACTGTCAGCGCAACATCCTGGCCATGACATACCTGGCTGGTCCAACCTGGCCCACGCAGTCAGCGCAACATCCTGGCCATGACATACCTGGCTGGTCCAACCTGGCTCATGGCACTGTCAGCGCAACATCCTGGCCATGACATACCTGGCTGGTCCAACCTGGCTCATGGCACTGTCAGCGCAACATCCTGGCCATGACATACCTGGCTGGTCCAACCTGGCCCACGCAGTCAGCGCAACATCCTGGCCATGACATACCTGGCTGGTCCAACCTGGCTCATGGCACTGTCAGCACAACATCCTGGCCATGACTGGCTGCTGTCAGTGCAACATCCTGGCCATGACATACCTGGCTGGTCCAACCTGGCTCATGGCACTGTCAGCATAACATCCTGGCCATGACATACCTGGCTGGTCCAAACTGGCTCATGGCACTGTCAGCGCAACATCCTGGCCATGACATACCTGGCTGGTCCAACCTGGCTCATGGCACTGTCAGCGCAACATCCTGGCCATGACATACCTGGCTGGTCCAACCTGGCTCATGGCACTGTCAGCGCAACATCCTGGCCATGACATACCTGGCTGGTCCAACCTGGCTCATGGCACTGTCAGCGCAACATCCTGGCCATGACATACCTGGCTGGTCCAACCTGGCTCATGGCACTGTCAGCGCAACATCCTGGCCATGACATACCTGGCTGGTCCAACCTGGCTCATGGCACTGTCAGCATAACATCCTGGCCATGACATACCTGGCTGGTCCAACCTAGCTCATGGCACTGTCAGCGCAACATCCTGGCCATGACATACCTGGCTGGTCCAACCTGGCTCATGGCACTGTCAGCGCAACATCCTGGCCATGACATACCTGGCTGGTCCAACCTGGCTCATGGCACTGTCAGCGCAACATCCTGGCCATGACATACCTGGCTGGTCCAACCTGGCCCACGCAGTCAGCGCAACATCCTGGCCATGACATACCTGGCTGGTCCAACCTGGCCCACGCAGTCAGCGCAACATCCTGGCCATGACATACCTGGCTGGTCCAACCTGGCTCATGGCACTGTCAGCGCAACATCCTGGCCATGACATACCTGGCTGGTCCAACCTGGCCCACGCAGTCAGCGCAACATCCTGGCCATGACATACCTGGCTGGTCCAACCTGGCTCATGGCACTGTCAGCGCAACATCCTGGCCATGACATACCTGGCTGGTCCAACCTGGCTCATGGCACTGTCAGCGCAACATCCTGGCCATGACATACCTGGCTGGTCCAACCTGGCTCATGGCACTGTCAGCGCAACATCCTGGCCATGACATACCTGGCTGGTCCAACCTGGCTCATGGCACTGTCAGCATAACATCCTGGCCATGACATACCTGGCTGGTCCAACCTAGCTCATGGCACTGTCAGCGCAACATCCTGGCCATGACATACCTGGCTGGTCCAACCTGGCTCATGGCACTGTCAGCGCAACATCCTGGCCATGACATACATGGCTGGTCCAACCTGGCTCATGGCACTGTCAGCGCAACATCCTGGCCATGACATACCTGGCTGGTCCAACCTGGCTCATGGCACTGTCAGCGCAACATCCTGGCCATGACATACCTGGCTGGTCCAACCTGGCCCACGCAGTCAGCGCAACATCCTGGCCATGACATACCTGGCTGGTCCAACCTGGCTCATGGCACTGTCAGCGCAACATCCTGGCCATGACATACCTGGCTGGTCCAACCTGGCCCACGCAGTCAGCGCAACATCCTGGCCATGACATACCTGGCTGGTCCAACCTGGCTCATGGCACTGTCAGCGCAACATCCTGGCCATGACATACCTGGCTGGTCCAACCTGGCTCATGGCACTGTCAGCGCAACATCCTGGCCATGACATACCTGGCAGGTCCAACCTGGCTCATGGCACTGTCAGCATAACATCCTGGCCATGACATACCTGGCTGGTCCAACCTAGCTCATGGCACTGTCAGCGCAACATCCGGGCCATGACATACCTGGCTGGTCCAACCTGGCTCATGGCACTGTCAGCGCAACATCCTGGCCATGACATACCTGGCTGGTCCAACCTGGCTCATGGCACTGTCAGCGCAACATCCTGGCCATGACATACCTGGCTGGTCCAACCTGGCTCATGGCACTGTCAGCGCAACATCCTGGCCATGACATACCTGGCTGGTCCAACCTGGCCCACGCAGTCAGCGCAACATCCTGGCCATGACATACCTGGCTGGTCCAACCTGGCTCATGGCACTGTCAGCGCAACATCCTGGCCATGACATACCTGGCTGGTCCAACCTGGCTCATGGCACTGTCAGCGCAACATCCTGGCCATGACATACCTGGCTGGTCCAACCTGGCCCACGCAGTCAGCGCAACATCCTGGCCATGACATACCTGGCTGGTCCAACCTGGCCCACGCAGTCAGCGCAACATCCTGGCCATGACATACCTGGCTGGTCCAACCTGGCCCACGCAGTCAGCGCAACATCCTGGCCATGACATACCTGGCTGGTCCAACCTGGCTCATGGCACTGTCAGCGCAACATCCTGGCCATGACATACCTGGCTGGTCCAACCTGGCTCATGGCACTGTCAGCGCAACATCCTGGCCATGACATACCTGGCTGGTCCAACCTGGCTCATGGCACTGTCAGCGCAACATCCTGGCCATGACATACCTGGCTGGTCCAACCTGGCCCACGCAGTCAGCGCAACATCCTGGCCATGACATACCTGGCTGGTCCAACCTGGCTCATGGCACTGTCAGCGCAACATCCTGGCCATGACATACCTGGCTGGTCCAACCTGGCCCACGCAGTCAGCGCAACATCCTGGCCATGACATACCTGGCTGGTCCAACCTGGCTCATGGCACTGTCAGCGCAACATCCTGGCCATGACATACCTGGCTGGTCCAACCTGGCTCATGGCACTGTCAGCGCAACATCCTGGCCATGACATACCTGGCTGGTCCAACCTGGCCCACGCAGTCAGCGCAACATCCTGGCCATGACATACCTGGCTGGTCCAACCTGGCTCATGGCACTGTCAGCACAACATCCTGGCCATGACTGGCTGCTGTCAGTGCAACATCCTGGCCATGACATACCTGGCTGGTCCAACCTGGCTCATGGCACTGTCAGCATAACATCCTGGCCATGACATACCTGGCTGGTCCAAACTGGCTCATGGCACTGTCAGCGCAACATCCTGGCCATGACATACCTGGCTGGTCCAACCTGGCTCATGGCACTGTCAGCGCAACATCCTGGCCATGACATACCTGGCTGGTCCAACCTGGCTCATGGCACTGTCAGCGCAACATCCTGGCCATGACATACCTGGCTGGTCCAACCTGGCTCATGGCACTGTCAGCGCAACATCCTGGCCATGACATACCTGGCTGGTCCAACCTGGCTCATGGCACTGTCAGCGCAACATCCTGGCCATGACATACCTGGCTGGTCCAACCTGGCTCATGGCACTGTCAGCATAACATCCTGGCCATGACATACCTGGCTGGTCCAACCTAGCTCATGGCACTGTCAGCGCAACATCCTGGCCATGACATACCTGGCTGGTCCAACCTGGCTCATGGCACTGTCAGCGCAACATCCTGGCCATGACATACCTGGCTGGTCCAACCTGGCTCATGGCACTGTCAGCGCAACATCCTGGCCATGACATACCTGGCTGGTCCAACCTGGCCCACGCAGTCAGTGCAACATCATGGCCATGACATACCTGGCTGGTCCAACCTGGCCCACGCAGTCAGCGCAACATCCTGGCCATGACATACCTGGCTGGTCCAACCTGGCTCATGGCACTGTCAGCGCAACATCCTGGCCATGACATACCTGGCTGGTCCAACCTGGCCCACGCAGTCAGCGCAACATCCTGGCCATGACATACCTGGCTGGTCCAACCTGGCTCATGGCACTGTCAGCGCAACATCCTGGCCATGACATACCTGGCTGGTCCAACCTGGCTCATGGCACTGTCAGCGCAACATCCTGGCCATGACATACCTGGCTGGTCCAACCTGGCTCATGGCACTGTCAGCGCAACATCCTGGCCATGACATACCTGGCTGGTCCAACCTGGCTCATGGCACTGTCAGCATAACATCCTGGCCATGACATACCTGGCTGGTCCAACCTAGCTCATGGCACTGTCAGCGCAACATCCTGGCCATGACATACCTGGCTGGTCCAACCTGGCTCATGGCACTGTCAGCGCAACATCCTGGCCATGACATACATGGCTGGTCCAACCTGGCTCATGGCACTGTCAGCGCAACATCCTGGCCATGACATACCTGGCTGGTCCAACCTGGCTCATGGCACTGTCAGCGCAACATCCTGGCCATGACATACCTGGCTGGTCCAACCTGGCCCACGCAGTCAGCGCAACATCCTGGCCATGACATACCTGGCTGGTCCAACCTGGCTCATGGCACTGTCAGCGCAACATCCTGGCCATGACATACCTGGCTGGTCCAACCTGGCCCACGCAGTCAGCGCAACATCCTGGCCATGACATACCTGGCTGGTCCAACCTGGCTCATGGCACTGTCAGCGCAACATCCTGGCCATGACATACCTGGCTGGTCCAACCTGGCTCATGGCACTGTCAGCGCAACATCCTGGCCATGACATACCTGGCTGGTCCAACCTGGCTCATGGCACTGTCAGCATAACATCCTGGCCATGACATACCTGGCTGGTCCAACCTAGCTCATGGCACTGTCAGCGCAACATCCGGGCCATGACATACCTGGCTGGTCCAACCTGGCTCATGGCACTGTCAGCGCAACATCCTGGCCATGACATACCTGGCTGGTCCAACCTGGCTCATGGCACTGTCAGCGCAACATCCTGGCCATGACATACCTGGCTGGTCCAACCTGGCTCATGGCACTGTCAGCGCAACATCCTGGCCATGACATACCTGGCTGGTCCAACCTGGCCCACGCAGTCAGCGCAACATCCTGGCCATGACATACCTGGCTGGTCCAACCTGGCTCATGGCACTGTCAGCGCAACATCCTGGCCATGACATACCTGGCTGGTCCAACCTGGCCCACGCAGTCAGCGCAACATCCTGGCCATGACATACCTGGCTGGTCCAACCTGGCTCATGGCACTGTCAGCGCAACATCCTGGCCATGACATACCTGGCTGGTCCAACCCGGCCCACGCAGTCAGCGCAACATCCTGGCCATGACATACCTGGCTGGTCCAACCTGGCTCATGGCACTGTCAGCGTAACATCCTGGCCAAGACACCACCAGGTGTCATATTGTTGACTATGCTGTAACACACTGAATAGGTCAGATTGATATACATGTCTGCCATGTTTCTACCTGACAGTGGTTTAGAGATGTGTGTGTGTGTTCCAATGACCCCAAGAGATGCCGATGGTAGCGCAGCTACTGGTAGGGCCTCCATTGTCTCACAGGTCAAGGGATAGGAACCAGACAAGGAGAGACACAAACCTTGTAGGTAAGCTGGGAAGAGTCAAGCTGGGAACAGTCAAAGGCTAAGAAAAGCAAACCTGGAACGGAGCTTGTCGAAGTCTGATGTACTGAGCCACAGACTGACGAAACAATGCAACGCAATTCATTTTATGATGTCATATACAACTGAATATTACTGCCAGGAGAAAGTAGAATTTGACAGTTAAGATGTCTAAACGATGTGCTTGTGTATTCAGTCCATCGCTGGAGTGTCAGCTCATGGCAAATGATGCATTATTGACAAGCACCTCAAATTCTCAGAAACTGGTAACCATAAATTAGTTATACGAGTTATATGTTACCAAACTCTCGCTTAATCTGTCTCAACTTGTCTGTAGCCCTTCTGTCTTAATCTCTGTCTTAACCCCAGTCTTATCCACAGTAAAGGTTCATGAGCAGTGTTTGGTGCAAGGAAGCCTGACATACGGCCACACTAGAGAATAGAGATGGAGGCAGTCAGTGCAGCATCTCCCTGGCTGGAGGACAAACACTTGTGTGGTCAGAGACTCACAGAGCATGCTAAAACAGTGAAGACAGGCATGCTTCGTGCAGAGTGGCAGGTATCAATTAAAACTTCAACCATATGGAGCATCCGTTGGGTCTGTTATCTGGGGCATGCTGGTACAGTGGGGGAACGAACAGCCAGACATATTCACTCAGTCTCCACCACTGGGTGAGGTACTCGTGCACGGTCAGGCAAATCTTGACAGGGCCCTTAGGGGTCATGTGAACTGTTTGTGTCAGAATAAACAGATCAACATAGCCTGTAGAGAATGGTATGGCAGGAAGTGACCAGAGGACTGCTTACTGTTCTAACCAATGTCCAACTTCCCTGTCTTAATGTCCCCCTGTTGTAGCAAATATTATCCTGCTGCATTGCATTATTATACTTTAAGATATTTTTTTTAAAGTTGACAGGGTTGATTTCACTGCACCAGGTTATTATCTCATATAGCTCAGTCTCTTTCCGTACAAAGCACAAACCCCTTAGCTCCAGCGACAAAACCCAGGAGTCTCTGAACAAATGCACTTGTGAACCTAAGGACGCGGCCCGGAATCAAACCCACAACCTTCGGAGCCCGAGTCAAACGGCTTGACCACTTCGCTACGGAGATTCCCATACTTGAAGATATGCAATGTATATTATAACATATATTTCCATTTTTGTGTGGATGCTCATGACAGTTGTCAGTGTATGTGTTTAAAGTGTGGGAGTTTGTGTATATTTCGGTTGAGTGACTGTGTGAAGGGGAGTGTGTATACATGCATGGTTTAATGTATGACTGAATATATATGGGCGAGGCAGAGAGAGAGAGTATGAATGAGTCAATGATTTAGTGTTTGTGACTGTGAGTGGGTATATGTGTGTGTATGTAAGGAAGTGTGTGTGGATGTACGACTGTGAGTGCTTGTGTATCATCTGCATGTTTGAAAGTGTGTATGTGTCGATTATGTGTATATGGGAAGGAGTGTATGTATTTGCCTTGCTGTATGTATGAATGAGGATATATGGGCCTGAGTGAGTGAGTGAGTGAGTGAGTGAGAGAGAGAGAGGAGAGAGAGAGAGAGAGAGAGAGAGAGAGAGAGAGGAGAGAGAGAGAGAGGAGAGAGAGAGAGAGAGAGAGGGAGAGAGAGAGAGAGAGAGAGAGAGAGAGGGAGAGAGAGAGAGAGAGAGAGAGAGAGAGAGAGAGAGAGAGGGGGGGGGGGGGTCTGTCGGTCTGTCTGGTCTGTCTGTCTGTCTGTCTGTCTGTCTGTCTGTCTGTCTGTCTGTCTGTCGGTCTGTCTGTATGGATGGATGTATAAGTAAATTTTTGGTGAGTTTGTGATTGTGAGTTTATGTGTATGCGAGGGAGTGTGTATTTGTATGTTATTGAGTGCGTGCATAACTGTGAGAGTTTGTGTAAATTATGTAAGTATGTATACAATTATTTATGTATGTATTTACGCATGTGAATGCTGCCTGTTTCATAACATAGTAATATGCATTGCTTATGTTTACAACTTTCATTTGACAGATTTTTGTCCTATGTGAATGTATCATGCACAATAGATAATTGATGTATGAAAGATGATTGTATGACCAGCTTGCATGCCCAATTTGTGACCCTTTGAAAATAAAGTTTGTTTGTTTGTTCGTCCATCATAGCCTATACTCCATAGCCTGTCTGAAGTCTGTAGTTGCATTCTCTCAAGTATCTTGTCTGCGTTTTTATGTCACTATGGGTCTGATATATCATTTTCAGTTTGTTATGTCATTGTGGGTCTGATATGTCATCATGGATCTGATATGTCATCATGGATCTGATATGTCATCATGGGTTGTATATGCCATGGGTCTATGTCATCATGGGTCTGATGTGTCATTGTGGGTCTGTCATTGTGGGTCTGATATGTCATCATGGGTCTGATATGTCATCATGGGTCTGATATGTCATTGTGTGTCTATGTCATCATGGGTCTGATATGTCATCATCTGTCATATATGTCATAGATCTGATGTCATCATGGGTCTGATATGTCATCATGGGTCTGATATGTCATCATGGATTCGTTATATCATTACTCATGGGTCTAATATGTCATCATGGGTCTGATATGTCATCATGGATTCGTTATATCATTACTCATGGGTCTAATATGTCATCATGGGTCTGATATGTCATCATGGGTCTGATATGTTATTGTGGGCCTGATATGTCATGGGTAAGATGTCATCATCGGCCAGATAAGTCATTGCAGGTCTGATATGTCATCATAAGGGTCAGATGTCATAATAGGTATTGTCATCGCGAATCTGATATGTCATCATAAGTCTGATATGTCATCATTGGTCTGTTATCGTGGGTCTGTTGTCATCATAGGTCAGATATGTCATCATGGGTCTGGTATGCCATCATGGGTCTGATATGTCATTGTGGGTCTGATATGTCATTGTGGGTCTGATGTGTCATTGTGTGTCTATGTCATCATGGGTCTGATGTCATCATCTGTCATATATGTCATGGATATGATGTCATCATGGGTCTGATATGTCACCATGGGTATGATATGTCATTGTGGGTTAGATGTCATGATGGGTGTGATATGTCATCATGGGGTCTGTTATGTCATCATTGGTCTGTTATATCATCATAGGTATGATATGTCATCATGGATCTGTTATGTCATCTTCAGTCTGATATGTCATCATGGGTCTGATGTCGACAGCTGTGAAAGAACATCAGTGTATGTGAGACTACTACATACATGTACGGGCGGGTGTCCACATCTTCACCGAGGCTGACTTCTGGGAGGCAGGCGCTGAAACAGAACGGTGCAACATGATGCAACAACCAGGCATGCTGCAGCTCTACACCAACATGTGGCATGATGCAACAACAACAACAACAACAACAACAACAACAACAACAACAACAACAAAGCATTCTTGGAGACTGGGGGGAATAACACATGCACAACTCACTGTAGCAAACAAATGCATGCAAGGCGGAGAGAGGAGAAACAATGAGTAAGAGAGTGGGAAGGAGGGAGTGAGAGAGAGAAGTCAAGAGTGAGGGTATGATGAGGGAGTGAGAGAGAGAAGTCAAGAGTGAGGGTATGATGAGGGAGTGAGAGAGAGAAGTCAAGAGTGAGGGTATGATGAGGGAGTGAGAGAGAGAAGTCAAGAGTGAGGGTATGATGAGGGAGTGAGAGAGAGAAGTCAAGAGTGAGGGTATGATGAGGGAGTGAGAGAGAGAAGTCAAGAGTGAGGGTATGATGAGGGAGTGAGAGAGAGAAGTCAAGAGTGAGGGTATGATGAGGGAGTGAGAGAGAGAAGTCAAGAGTGAGGGTATGATGAGGGAGTGAGAGAGAGAAGTCAAAAGAGTGAGGGTATGATGAGGGAGTGAGAGAGAGAAGTCAAGAGTGAGGGTATGATGAGGGAGTGAGAGAGAGAAGTCAAGAGTGAGGGTATGATGAGGGAGTGAGAGAGAGAAGTCAAGAGTGAGGGTATGATGAGGGAGTGAGAGAGAGAAGTCAAGAGTGAGGGTATGATGAGGGAGTGAGAGAGAGAAGTCAAGAGTGAGGGTATGATGAGGGAGTGAGAGAGAGAAGTCAAGAGTGAGGGTATGATGAGGGAGTGAGAGAGAGAAGTCAAGAGTGAGGGTATGATGAGGGAGTGAGAGAGAGAAGTCAAGAGTGAGGGTATGATGAGGGAGTGAGAGAGAGAAGTCAAGAGTGAGGGTATGATGAGGGAGTGAGAGAGAGAAGTCAAGAGTGAGGGTATGATGAGGGAGTGAGAGAGAGAAGTCAAGAGTGAGGGTATGATGAGGGAGTGAGAGAGAGAAGTCAAGAGTGAGGGTATGATGAGGGAGTGAGAGAGAGAAGTCAAGAGTGAGGGTATGATGAGGGAGTGAGAGAGAGAAGTCAAGAGTGAGGGTATGATGAGGGAGTGAGAGAGAGAAGTCAAGAGTGAGGGTATGATGAGGGAGTGAGAGAGAGAAGTCAAGAGTGAGGGTATGATGAGGGAGTGAGAGAGAGAAGTCAAGAGTGAGGGTATGATGAGGGAGTGAGAGAGAGAAGTCAAGAGTGAGGGTATGATGAGGGAGTGAGAGAGAGAAGTCAAGAGTGAGGGTATGATGAGGGAGTGAGAGAGAGAAGTCAAGAGTGAGGGTATGATGAGGGAGTGAGAGAGAGAAGTCAAGAGTGAGGGTATGATGAGGGAGTGAGAGAGAGAAGTCAAGAGTGAGGGTATGATGAGGGAGTGAGAGAGAGAAGTCAAGAGTGAGGGTATGATGAGGGAGTGAGAGAGAGAAGTCAAGAGTGAGGGTATGATGAGGGAGTGAGAGAGAGAAGTCAAGAGTGAGGGTATGATGAGGGAGTGAGAGAGAGAAGTCAAGAGTGAGGGTATGATGAGGGAGTGAGAGAGAGAAGTCAAGAGTGAGGGTATGATGAGGGAGTGAGAGAGAGAAGTCAAGAGTGAGGGTATGATGAGGGAGTGAGAGAGAGAAGTCAAGAGTGAGGGTATGATGAGGGAGTGAGAGAGAGAAGTCAAGAGTGAGGGTATGATGAGGGAGTGAGAGAGAGAAGTCAAGAGTGAGGGTATGATGAGGGAGTGAGAGAGAGAAGTCAAGAGTGAGGGTATGATGAGGGAGTGAGAGAGAGAAGTCAAGAGTGAGGGTATGATGAGGGAGTGAGAGAGAGAAGTCAAGAGTGAGGGTATGATGAGGGAGTGAGAGAGAGAAGTCAAGAGTGAGGGTATGATGAGGGAGTGAGAGAGAGAAGTCAAGAGTGAGGGTATGATGAGGGAGTGAGAGAGAGAAGTCAAGAGTGAGGGTATGATGAGGGAGTGAGAGAGAGAAGTCAAGAGTGAGGGTATGATGAGGGAGTGAGAGAGAGAAGTCAAGAGTGAGGGTATGATGAGGGAGTGAGAGAGAGAAGTCAAGAGTGAGGGTATGATGAGGGAGTGAGAGAGAGAAGTCAAGAGTGAGGGTATGATGAGGGAGTGAGAGAGAGAAGTCAAGAGTGAGGGTATGATGAGGGAGTGAGAGAGAGAAGTCAAGAGTGAGGGTATGATGAGGGAGTGAGAGAGAGAAGTCAAGAGTGAGGGTATGATGAGGGAGTGAGAGAGAGAAGTCAAGAGTGAGGGTATGATGAGGGAGTGAGAGAGAGAAGTCAAGAGTGAGGGTATGATGAGGGAGTGAGAGAGAGAAGTCAAGAGTGAGGGTATGATGAGGGAGGAGAGAGAGAAGTCAAGAGTGAGGGTATGATGAGGGAGGAGAGAGAGAAGTCAAGAGTGAGGGTATGATGAGGGAGTGAGAGAGAGAAGTCAAGAGTGAGGGTATGATGAGGGAGTGAGAGAGAGAAGTCAAGAGTGAGGGTATGATGAGGGAGTGAGAGAGAGAAGTCAAGAGTGAGGGTATGATGAGGGAGTGAGAGAGAGAAGTCAAGAGTGAGGGTATGATGAGGGAGTGAGAGAGAGAAGTCAAGAGTGAGGGTATGATGAGGGAGTGAGAGAGAGAAGTCAAGAGTGAGGGTATGATGAGGGAGTGAGAGAGAGAAGTCAAGAGTGAGGGTATGATGAGGGAGTGAGAGAGAGAAGTCAAGAGTGAGGGTATGATGAGGGAGTGAGAGAGAGAAGTCAAGAGTGAGGGTATGATGAGGGAGTGAGAGAGAGAAGTCAAGAGTGAGGGTATGATGAGGGAGTGAGAGAGAGAAGTCAAGAGTGAGGGTATGATGAGGGAGTGAGAGAGAGAAGTCAAGAGTGAGGGTATGATGAGGGAGTGAGAGAGAGAAGTCAAGAGTGAGGGTATGATGAGGGAGTGAGAGAGAGAAGTCAAGAGTGAGGGTATGATGAGGGAGTGAGAGAGAGAAGTCAAGAGTGAGGGTATGATGAGGGAGTGAGAGAGAGAAGTCAAGAGTGAGGGTATGATGAGGGAGTGAGAGAGAGAAGTCAAGAGTGAGGGTATGATGAGGGAGTGAGAGAGAGAAGTCAAGAGTGAGGGTATGATGAGGGAGTGAGAGAGAGAAGTCAAGAGTGAGGGTATGATGAGGGAGTGAGAGAGAGAAGTCAAGAGTGAGGGTATGATGAGGGAGTGAGAGAGAGAAGTCAAGAGTGAGGGTATGGTGAGGGAGTGAGAGAGAGAAGTCAAGAGTGAGGGTATGATGAGGGAGTGAGAGAGAGAAGTCAAGAGTGAGGGTATGATGAGGGAGTGAGAGAGAGAAGTCAAGAGTGAGGGTATGATGAGGGAGTGAGAGAGAGAAGTCAAGAGTGAGGGTATGATGAGGGAGTGAGAGAGAGAAGTCAAGAGTGAGGGTATGATGAGGGAGTGAGAGAGAGAAGTCAAGAGTGAGGGTATGATGAGGGAGTGAGAGAGAGAAGTCAAGAGTGAGGGTATGATGAGGGAGTGAGAGAGAGAAGTCAAGAGTGAGGGTATGATGAGGGAGTGAGAGAAGTCAAGAGTGAGGGTATGATGAGGGAGTGAGAGAGAGAAGTCAAGAGTGAGGGTATGATGAGGTTGTGAGAGAGAGAAGTCAAGAGTGAGGGTATGATGAGGGAGTGAGAGAGAGAAGTCAAGAGTGAGGGTATGATGAGGGAGTGAGATAGAGAAGTCAAGAGTGAGGGTATGATGAGGGAGTGAGAGAGAGAAGTCAAGAGTGAGGGTATGATGAGGGAGTGAGAGAGAGAAGTCAAGAGTGAGGGTATGATGAGGGAGTGAGAGAGAGAAGTCAAGAGTGAGGGTATGATGAGGGAGTGAGAGAGAGAAGTCAAGAGTGAGGGTATGATGAGGGAGTGAGAGAGAGAAGTCAAGAGTGAGGGTATGATGAGGGAGTGAGAGAGAGAAGTCAAGAGTGAGGGTATGATGAGGGAGTGAGAGAGAGAAGTCAAGAGTGAGGGTATGATGAGGGAGTGAGAGAGAGAAGTCAAGAGTGAGGGTATGATGAGGGAGTGAGAGAGAGAAGTCAAGAGTGAGGGTATGATGAGGGAGTGAGAGAGAGAAGTCAAGAGTGAGGGTATGATGAGGGAGTGAGAGAGAGAAGTCAAGAGTGAGGGTATGATGAGGGAGTGAGAGAGAGAAGTCAAGAGTGAGGGTATGATGAGGGAGTGAGAGAGAGAAGTCAAGAGTGAGGGTATGATGAGGGAGTGAGAGAGAGAAGTCAAGAGTGAGGGTATGATGAGGGAGTGAGAGAGAGAAGTCAAGAGTGAGGGTATGATGAGGGAGTGAGAGAGAGAAGTCAAGAGTGAGGGTATGATGAGGGAGTGAGAGAGAGAAGTCAAGAGTGAGGGTATGATGAGGGAGTGAGAGAGAGAAGTCAAGAGTGAGGGTATGATGAGGGAGTGAGAGAGAGAAGTCAAGAGTGAGGGTATGATGAGGGAGTGAGAGAGAGAAGTCAAGAGTGAGGGTATGATGAGGGAGTGAGAGAGAGAAGTCAAGAGTGAGGGTATGATGAGGGAGTGAGAGAGAGAAGTCAAGAGTGAGGGTATGATGAGGGAGTGAGAGAGAGAAGTCAAGAGTGAGGGTATGATGAGGGAGTGAGAGAGAGAAGTCAAGAGTGAGGGTATGATGAGGGAGTGAGAGAGAGAAGTCAAGAGTGAGGGTATGATGAGGGAGTGAGAGAGAGAAGTCAAGAGTGAGGGTATGATGAGGGAGTGAGAGAGAGAAGTCAAGAGTGAGGGTATGATGAGGGAGTGAGAGAGAGAAGTCAAGAGTGAGGGTATGATGAGGGAGTGAGAGAGAGAAGTCAAGAGTGAGGGTATGATGAGGGAGTGAGAGAGAGAAGTCAAGAGTGAGGGTATGATGAGGGAGTGAGAGAGAGAAGTCAAGAGTGAGGGTATGATGAGGGAGTGAGAGAGAGAAGTCAAGAGTGAGGGTATGATGAGGGAGTGAGAGAGAGAAGTCAAGAGTGAGGGTATGATGAGGGAGTGAGAGAGAGAAGTCAAGAGTGAGGGTATGATGAGGGAGTGAGAGAGAGAAGTCAAGAGTGAGGGTATGATGAGGGAGTGAGAGAGAGAAGTCAAGAGTGAGGGTATGATGAGGGAGTGAGAGAGAGAAGTCAAGAGTGAGGGTATGATGAGGGAGTGAGAGAGAGAAGTCAAGAGTGAGGGTATGATGAGGGAGTGAGAGAGAGAAGTCAAGAGTGAGGGTATGATGAGGGAGTGAGAGAGAGAAGTCAAGAGTGAGGGTATGATGAGGGAGTGAGAGAGAGAAGTCAAGAGTGAGGGTATGATGAGGGAGTGAGAGAGAGAAGTCAAGAGTGAGGGTATGATGAGGGAGTGAGAGAGAGAAGTCAAGAGTGAGGGTATGATGAGGGAGTGAGAGAGAGAAGTCAAGAGTGAGGGTATGATGAGGGAGTGAGAGAGAGAAGTCAAGAGTGAGGGTATGATGAGGGAGGAGAGAGAGAAGTCAAGAGTGAGGGTATGATGAGGGAGGAGAGAGAGAAGTCAAGAGTGAGGGTATGATGAGGGAGTGAGAGAGAGAAGTCAAGAGTGAGGGTATGATGAGGGAGTGAGAGAGAGAAGTCAAGAGTGAGGGTATGATGAGGGAGTGAGAGAGAGAAGTCAAGAGTGAGGGTATGATGAGGGAGTGAGAGAGAGAAGTCAAGAGTGAGGGTATGATGAGGGAGTGAGAGAGAGAAGTCAAGAGTGAGGGTATGATGAGGGAGTGAGAGAGAGAAGTCAAGAGTGAGGGTATGATGAGGGAGTGAGAGAGAGAAGTCAAGAGTGAGGGTATGATGAGGGAGTGAGAGAGAGAAGTCAAGAGTGAGGGTATGATGAGGGAGTGAGAGAGAGAAGTCAAGAGTGAGGGTATGATGAGGGAGTGAGAGAGAGAAGTCAAGAGTGAGGGTATGATGAGGGAGGAGAGCAGAAAGGAGAGAAAGAGAATGAGCAAGAATTAAAAAGTAAAAATCTAAGTAATGGGCCATGTTACATTCCTTGAGATGTACTGGGCATATGGTAAATAGTAACTTCTTACATTCCTTGAGATGTACTGGGCAGATGGTAAATTGTAAGAACTTCCTTACATTCCTTAAGACATATTCCATCCATCCATCATGTGCCATGCCGATAAGCGTGGGCAGTCATGTTCTGCCATCTCACTCGATCACCAGAGTCGTGGATCAGCTCCGTGTTTCTGTCTCGACCATGCCAAGTGGCCAAGCCATCCAGGTATTTGCTTCTAGGTCTTCCCCTTGGTCTCCTCCCTTCGATCTTGCCAGTTGTCACCAAGTTCTCCAATTAATTTCTTTTCATAACATGCCCATAAAATTTTGACTGTCTACGTCTAATGACTAATCAGTTTACGATCTTCATTTGTTTCTTGAAGGACTTGTTCATTAGTTTTTCTGTCTGTCCATGATATTCTTTGCATTTTCCTCAGAAACGACATTTCCACAGCCATCAGATGTTATTCAGCTTGTCTGCTCATTGTCCACGCCTCACATTCATATAAAAGTATAAGTTCTATGTAGCACTTCAACACTCTTTTTCTCGTTTCAATTGATATCTTTTTATTGGTCAGTATGTTTTTCATCTTGCAAAAGGCTACCTTTGCCATGGCGATTCTTGTTCTAATCTCTACAAGGCATCTCACATCAGATGTTATGACTGTTCCAAGATAATTGTACCGATTCACTTGCTTAAGAATATTCCCATTTACTTGTATATCACATTGTGATATTTCCTTCATGCCAGTGACGCCCATAATCTGCGTCTTCTTACAATTCAATCCTAACCTTAGTTGTTCACTGTGTGAATGAGACATATTGGGCATATGGCAAAATGTCAAGGGTCTCCTTACATTCCAGGCAATAAACCATGCAACAGCATGTTTGAGGCGTCAGTGTTTTAATTCTCTGAGGGAGTTCACTCTGTTATGTTCAAGTGTCTTTCCATCCACTATCATTTCCACAACTGGCTGGGAGTTATCTTCACATTAAAACACACATTCATATGCAGGCAAGCAAACACAATTAATGCAAAATGCATAACAACTTCAAATAAAATAAAATACCAAAATGTCAAATAAAATACCACGCAACTGAATATTTGTAAAACAATCATGCACAAACAAAAAAAAGAATGCCATTGTGAATAATCTGATCACAACAACAACAACCAGATCAACACACGAGAATATGAAACAATAATAATGAGGTCAGCATGGCCGAATGGATAAAAGTGCTCGTTCTTAAACATCCAATGTGCTGATACTGAGGTAGCGGGTTCAACCCCTAAACCAGCCAGTTGGACTAAAATGTTGACTTCTCATCCTTGACCTCGGGATGTAAATTACAAGAGCCTCTTAAGGTGGAGTGGGTTCACCTGATGGCGAGGGACACGGGACACGTGTAATAGGGAAAGCTAATCCACACGCAAAATTCAGTTCAGTGCTACTGCAAGTAGCATGTATGGACTAGGCTTGTGTTCAAAAGAAACAACAACAATAATCTGATGACAACAACCAGACAGATGAGCGGACAAGAAGATGAAACAACCAGACAGTGTGTGTTACCTCAAGCTACCCTTGCTGGACTTGTAGAACTGGCCCTGGAGCTGTGCCAGCCTGGAGACATACTTGGCCGTGTCTGTGTCCTCCTGTGGACAACAAACATATACAGGTTGGGCTGCTTGATTCACACACGTTGAACAGCATAGGTTTGACAATATTCAACAAACTTGGATGTTTAACAACATAGGTTCTACAAAATTCTACAAACATGGATGTTTATTAACATAGATTCTACAATATTCAACAAGCATGGATGTTTATAAACATAGATTCTACAATATTCAACAAACATGGATGTTTAACATAAACATGATTGGCACCTTGCCGTCTTGACAGACAATAGTTTGTTACATTGTGCTTCAAAAACGGCATAATAACTACAATCCATGACTGTTGTGGATGTGACTGATCAGACCAATTCATATGGAAAATTTCATCCACAATGGATGCATGTTAACACATGGTCATTTCCACCATCCCGCACCATCTTACATCTCACACGCTTGGTGTCTGACCTATCTGCAATCATTTTCTCCTTTGTCTTTATTCCATTTCTGATCTGTTCTCCATGCAACACGATCAGCAGCGACTTGCTCCCAATGTGCATTATCAATGCCGGTATCAATCATGTCCGACTTACACATATCTTTGTACCATAATAGAGGCCGACCCCGAGATCTCTTACCCATCTGTAATTCACCAAAAAAGATCATCTTTGGTATTCTACCATCGTTCATCGTAATAATGTGTCCTATCCATCTAAGTCTACTATGACTAAGCATAGAACAAATACCATCACTCAACCTGATCTTTCCAATACTTCAGTATTTGTGATTTTATCTTGCCACTTAATATCAAGTATTCTTGTCAGACACCGCATATGAAAGCTGTTTAAACGTTTCTCTCAATGTAATATACAGTAACAAATGTTACAGTGAAAGCTGGCATAAGACCCACATCTGACCACACTCACGCAGGACACACGAGGCACACATGACCTGTAGATCTCAAGGTCGACCTGCTGATGCAGCAATTCAATGGCAGTTTGTGATTCATTGGGCAGTGTTAATCCAGTAGTTTCCCATTGCTTTCTAAACGGCCGACACCTCACACCATCAGAATCAACGCAAAGTGGTCTGCTTCCAACTTGCCCATGGCAGATTTCAAATCCTGGAGTCGGTGTGACGGGGAATTATGAAACTTAGTCGCACTACCCCCAAGTCACAGTTCCAGCTGCCATAGTATAACCACTGTATCTAAATACCCGTACAACTTTTACCCATACATGTATCACCTGTGTATAAGCAACACAACTGAGGTAGCCGTACACATCACTGCCAAAGTATAATACTGTATCTATATGCCCGTACAACTGTTACACCATACATGTATCACCTGTGTATAAACAGCACAATCGATGTAGCAGTACACATCACTGCCACAGTATAACTGCTGAATCTATATGCTCGTACAACTGTTACCCCACAAATGTATCATTTGTGTATAATCAACACAACTGACGTTGCCGTACACATCAAACTATCGTTAACAAAAGCAGACTGTGGCACTGACCAGCTGAAACTGCACAGAGCTCTTGGGAGTATCGACCTCTAATGTTTTCTTGTTCTGTGTGACCTTGGCAATCTCTGCCCACCTGTATGGGACAGCAAAATGACAGTCAATTCACTCATTTCACAGATTGAATGTTCACAATTTGCTGACATTTCAGAATGTTCATTGGGGATTCATTTCAGAATGTTACCTATACGGAATAACAAAATTACAATTGATTCGATTATTTCACACATGCCAATGTTCACCCACTGCTTACATTTCAGAATGTTAATTTCAGAATATCACCTATACAGAACACCAAACTATGGTCCAACAATTAGTTTCACACATGCAATGTTGACAATTTCAGAATGTTCTTTTCAGAATGTTACCTACACATAATAACAAAAGAACAATCCACCTATTAATTTCACACTCTGCTGACATTTAAAAATGGTTTCCTCATAAGATGAGAACTTTATTTGCGCTACATGCTGTTCATAATATGATTATATTAAAATCAAGGACCATCTCCATGACACTGTTAAACAATCCACAGTGTTCTGATCTTCTCCTTCAGATCATTCTAGGAGTATCTCAGCTTAGTACACAAACTCTGTAGTGCCTGCCAATGTTTTTCCGTCGGCTAGGTCAAGTAACATTGACAAGTTGTCACGACACATTAATGCAGACTGAAGAATAAGTACAGAACTCTGGCATCCTTGTGTCAACACTTGTTTATTCGGAATCTATACAACAGCATGTACGCAATCACAGACATCTCTGTTCCAGTTTGGAGGATGGCATGGAACATCCTATTAATTATTGTGATTGTCGACATAAATAGTAATTTAGTCCCAAATGCTGACAGCAATCGTTACAGGGGTGCACATGATTCTAAAGTCACACACGATGAGTTACTCTTAATTCCTATACCAACTTACTTAGGTCCTTGATGTGGACGACTAGCCCTTGATGCATGATAACTGTCTCAACCACTGGGCATACTTTCTGAAACTTCTTTGCTGTTTAATATGACAGAAATCTCTTTGCGTCCTTCCAAGTTTCACACCGCTGGCTTGACTACCTTCGTGATGTTTTTCCACCGTGACGTCACCCTGCGGTATTCACGTGAGATTCTCGAGGTGACAACCTTGCCTACTTTCACTTTCACTTTCCGTGTCTCAATGCTGAATTCTATTCACCCTTTCTGCGTGTTCCATCTTCTACCACGATTGTGTGGAGAATGTTACTGTTCTCTCATATAATATAATAATACTAATCTAGCTCGTTCTTATTGACAATTGCTACATTGGCAGTGCCAGCGTGTATGCCAGAATCTATGCATTCTATAAATATTTTAACATTCTTCTTCTTCTTCTGCTGCGTTCATCCGGACTTTTTTTCTGGACGTGATTGCGTCTTGCCTGTTTACAGCAGAGCTGCGTTCTTGCCCCGTTAGGCCGACACATCCGACTTCTGCGGGCATTTGTTGACCTGGTTAACCTTCCCGGGGTTTTAACATTCTACCGGTGCAGTGGCCCTACAGCCTACCCTTTATCAGTTCCAACTTGCCTACTGATCTAGTAGATATATGTTCCATGGGCTCGCTTGCCTACTGATCTAGTAGATATATGTTCCATGGGCTCGCTTGCCTACTGATCTAGTAGATATCTGTTCCATGGGCTGGCTTGCCTACTGATCTAGTAGATATATGTTCCATGGGCTGGCTTGCCTACTGATCTAGTAGATATATGTTCCATGGGCTGGCTTGCCTACTGATCTAGTAGATATATGTTCCATGGGCTGGCTTGCCTACTGATCTAGTAGATATATGTTCCATGGGCTCGCTTGCCTACTGATCTAGTAGATATATGTTCCATGGGCTGGCTTGCCTACTGATCTAGTAGATATATGTTCCATGGGCTGGCTTGCCTACTGATCTAGTAGATATATGTTCCATGGGCTGGCTTGCCTACTGATCTAGTAGATATATGTTCCATGGGCTCGCTTGCCTACTGATCTAGTAGATATATGTTCCATGGGCTCGCTTGCCTACTGATCTAGTAGATATATGTTCCATGGGCTCGCTTGCCTACTGATCTAGTAGATATATGTTCCATGGGCTGGCTTGCCTACTGATCTAGTAGATATATGTTCCATGGGCTGG
Organism: Cepaea hortensis; assembly: GCA_963921405.1. Taxonomy (NCBI): domain Eukaryota; kingdom Metazoa; phylum Mollusca; class Gastropoda; order Stylommatophora; family Helicidae; genus Cepaea; species Cepaea hortensis. The sequence continues at coordinate 132,018,353 of OY992881.1, read as the reverse complement.
CTTGCCTACTGATCTAGTAGATATATGTTCCATGGGCTGGCTTGCCTACTGATCTAGTAGATATATGTTCCATGGGCTGGCTTGCCTACTGATCTAGTAGATATATGTTCCATGGGCTCGCTTGCCTACTGATCTAGTAGATATATGTTCCATGGGCTGGCTTGCCTACTGATCTAGTAGATATATGTTCCATGGGCTGGCTTGCCTACTGATCTAGTAGATATATGTTCCATGGGCTCGCTTGCCTACTGATCTAGTAGATATATGTTCCATGGGCTGGCTTGCCTACTGATCTAGTAGATATATGTTCCATGGGCTGGCTTGCCTACTGATCTAGTAGATATATGTTCCATGGGCTGGCTTGCCTACTGATCTAGTAGATATATGTTCCATGGGCTTGCCTACTGATCTAGTAGATATATGTTCCATGGGCTGGCTTGCCTACTGATCTAGTAGATATATGTTCCATGGGCTGGCTTGCCTACTGATCTAGTAGATATATGTTCCATGGGCTGGCTTGCCTACTGATCTAGTAGATATATGTTCCATGGGCTCGCTTGCCTACTGATCTAGTAGATATATGTTCCATGGGCTCGCTTGCCTACTGATCTAGTAGATATATGTTCCATGGGCTCGCTTGCCTACTGATCTAGTAGATATATGTTCCATGGGCTCGCTTGCCTACTGATCTAGTAGATATATGTTCCATGGGCTCGCTTGCCTACTGATCTAGTAGATATATGTTCCATGGGCTCGCTTGCCTACTGATCTAGTAGATATATGTTCCATGGGCTCGCTTGCCTACTGATCTAGTAGATATATGTTCCATGGGCTCGGCTTGCCTACTGATCTAGTAGATATATGTTCCATGGGCTGGCTTGCCTACTGATCTAGTAGATATATGTTCCATGGGCTCGCTTGCCTACTGATCTAGTAGATATATGTTCCATGGGCTCGCTTGCCTACTGATCTAGTAGATATATGTTCCATGGGCTGGCTTGCCTACTGATCTAGTAGATATATGTTCCATGGGCGCTCCGCTTGCCTACTGATCTAGTAGATATATGTTCCATGGGCTGGCTTGCCTACTGATCTAGTAGATATATGTTCCATGGGCTGGCTTGCCTACTGATCTAGTAGATATATGTTCCATGGGCTGGCTTGCCTACTGATCTAGTAGATATATGTTCCATGGGCTGGCTTGCCTACTGATCTAGTAGATATATGTTCCATGGGCTGGCTTGCCTACTGATCTAGTAGATATATGTTCCATGGGCTGGCTTGCCTACTGATCTAGTAGATATATGTTCCATGGGCTGGCTTGCCTACTGATCTAGTAGATATATGTTCCATGGGCTGGCTTGCCTACTGATCTAGTAGATATATGTTCCATGGGCTGGCTTGCCTACTGATCTAGTAGATATATGTTCCATGGGCTGGCTTGCCTACTGATGTAGTAGAGATATGTTCCATGGGCTGGCTTGCCTACTGATGTAGTAGAGATATGTTCCATGGGCTGGCTTGCCTACTGATGTAGTAGAGATATGTTCCATGGGCTGGCTTGCCTACTGATCTAGTAGATATATGTTCCATGGGCTGGCTTGCCTACTGATGTAGTAGAGATATGTTCCATGGGCTGGCTTGCCTACTGATGTAGTAGAGATATGTTCCATGGGCTGGCTTGCCTACTGATGTAGTAGAGATATGTTCCATGGGCTGGCTTGCCTACTGATGTAGTAGAGATATGTTCCATGGGCTGGCTTGCCTACTGATCTAGTAGATATATGTTCCATGGGCTGGCTTGCCTACTGATCTAGTAGATATATGTTCCATGGGCTGGCTTGCCTACTGATCTAGTAGATATATGTTCCATGGGCTGGCTTGCCTACTGATCTAGTAGATATATGTTCCATGGGCTGGCTTGCCTACTGATCTAGTAGATATATGTTCCATGGGCTGGCTTGCCTACTGATCTAGTAGATATATGTTCCATGGGCTGGCTTGCCTACTGATCTAGTAGATATATGTTCCATGGGCTGGCTTGCCTACTGATCTAGTAGATATATGTTCCATGGGCTGGCTTGCCTACTGATCTAGTAGATATATGTTCCATGGGCTGGCTTGCCTACTGATGTAGTAGAGATATGTTCCATGGGCTGGCTTGCCTACTGATCTAGTAGATATATGTTCCATGGGCTGGCTTGCCTACTGATCTAGTAGATATATGTTCCATGGGCTGGCTTGCCTACTGATCTAGTAGATATATGTTCCATGGGCTGGCTTGCCTACTGATCTAGTAGATATATGTTCCATGGGCTCGCTTGCCTACTGATCTAGTAGATATATGTTCCATGGGCTGGCTTGCCTACTGATCTAGTAGATATATGTTCCATGGGCTGGCTTGCCTACTGATCTAGTAGAGATATGTTCCATGGGCTGGCTTGCCTACTGATCTAGTAGATATATGTTCCATGGGCTGGCTTGCCTACTGATCTAGTAGATATATGTTCCATGGGCTGGCTTGCCTACTGATCTAGTAGATATATGTTCCATGGGCTGGCTTGCCTACTGATCTAGTAGAGATATGTTCCATGGGCTGGCTTGCCTACTGATCTAGTAGAGATATGTTCCATGGGCTGGCTTGCCTACTGATCTAGTAGAGATATGTTCCATGGGCTGGCTTGCCTACTGATCTAGTAGAGATATGTTCCATGGGCTGGCTTGCCTACTGATCTAGTAGATATATGTTCCATGGGCTGGCTTGCCTACTGATCTAGTAGAGATATGTTCCATGGGCTGGCTTGCCTACTGATCTAGTAGATATATGTTCCATGGGCTGGCTTGCCTACTGATCTAGTAGATATATGTTCCATGGGCTGGCTTGCCTACTGATCTAGTAGATATATGTTCCATGGGCTGGCTTGCCTACTGATCTAGTAGATATATGTTCCATGGGCTGGCTTGCCTACTGATCTAGTAGAGATATGTTCCATGGGCTGGCTTGCCTACTGATCTAGTAGAGATATGTTCCATGGGCTGGCTTGCCTACTGATCTAGTAGATATATGTTCCATGGGCTGGCTTGCCTACTGATCTAGTAGATATATGTTCCACGGGCTGGCTTGCCTACTGATCTAGTAGAGATATGTTCCATGGGCTGGCTTGCCTACTGATCTAGTAGATATATGTTCCATGGGCTGGCTTGCCTACTGATCTAGTAGATATATGTTCCATGGGCTGGCTTGCCTACTGATCTAGTAGATATATGTTCCATGGGCTGGCTTGCCTACTGATCTAGTAGAGATATGTTCCATGGGCTGGCTTGCCTACTGATCTAGTAGAGATATGTTCCATGGGCTGGCTTGCCTACTGATCTAGTAGATATATGTTCCATGGGCTGGCTTGCCTACTGATCTAGTAGAGATATGTTCCATGGGCTGGCTTGCCTACTGATCTAGTAGAGATATGTTCCATGGGCTGGCTTGCCTACTGATCTAGTAGAGATATGTTCCATGGGCTGGCTTGCCTACTGATCTAGTAGATATATGTTCCATGGGCTGGCTTGCCTACTGATCTAGTAGAGATATGTTCCACGGGCTGGCTTGCCTACTGATCTAGTAGAGATATGTTCCATGGGCTGGCTTGCCTACTGATCTAGTAGAGATATGTTCCATGGGCTGGCTTGCCTACTGATCTAGTAGATATATGTTCCATGGGCTGGCTTGCCTACTGATCTAGTAGATATATGTTCCATGGGCTGGCTTGCCTACTGATCTAGTAGATATATGTTCCATGGGCTGGCTTGCCTACTGATCTAGTAGATATATGTTCCATGGGCTGGCTTGCCTACTGATCTAGTAGATATATGTTCCATGGGCTCGCTTGCCTACTGATCTAGTAGAGATATGTTCCATGGGCTGGCTTGCCTACTGATCTAGTAGAGATATGTTCCATGGGCTGGCTTGCCTACTGATCTAGTAGATATATGTTCCACGGGCTGGCTTGCCTACTGATCTAGTAGAGATATGTTCCATGGGCTGGCTTGCCTACTGATCTAGTAGATATATGTTCCATGGGCTGGCTTGCCTACTGATCTAGTAGATATATGTTCCATGGGCTGGCTTGCCTACTGATCTAGTAGATATATGTTCCATGGGCTGGCTTGCCTACTGATCTAGTAGATATATGTTCCATGGGCTGGCTTGCCTACTGATCTAGTAGATATATGTTCCATGGGCTGGCTTGCCTACTGATCTAGTAGATATATGTTCCATGGGCTGGCTTGCCTACTGATCTAGTAGAGATATGTTCCATGGGCTGGCTTGCCTACTGATCTAGTAGATATATGTTCCATGGGCTGGCTTGCCTACTGATCTAGTAGAGATATGTTCCATGGGCTGGCTTGCCTACTGATCTAGTAGATATATGTTCCATGGGCTGGCTTGCCTACTGATCTAGTAGAGATATGTTCCATGGGCTGGCTTGCCTACTGATCTAGTAGATATATGTTCCATGGGCTGGCTTGCCTACTGATCTAGTAGAGATATGTTCCATGGGCTGGCTTGCCTACTGATCTAGTAGATATATGTTCCATGGGCTGGCTTGCCTACTGATCTAGTAGATATATGTTCCATGGGCTGGCTTGCCTACTGATCTAGTAGATATCTGTTCCATGGGCTGGCTTGCCTACTGATCTAGTAGATATATGTTCCATGGGCTGGCTTGCCTACTGATCTAGTAGATATCTGTTCCATGGGCTGGCTTGCCTACTGATCTAGTAGATATATGTTCCATGGGCTGGCTTGCCTACTGATCTAGTAGATATATGTTCCATGGGCTGGCTTGCCTACTGATCTAGTAGATATATGTTCCATGGGCTGGCTTGCCTACTGATCTAGTAGATATATGTTCCATGGGCTGGCTTGCCTACTGATCTAGTAGATATATGTTCCATGGGCTGGCTTGCCTACTGATCTAGTAGATATATGTTCCATGGGCTGGCTTGCCTACTGATCTAGTAGATATATGTTCCATGGGCTGGCTTGCCTACTGATCTAGTAGATATATGTTCCATGGGCTGGCTTGCCTACTGATCTAGTAGATATATGTTCCATGGGCTGGCTTGCCTACTGATCTAGTAGATATATGTTCCATGGGCTGGCTTGCCTACTGATCTAGTAGATATATGTTCCATGGGCTGGCTTGCCTACTGATCTAGTAGATATATGTTCCATGGGCTGGCTTGCCTACTGATCTAGTAGATATATGTTCCATGGGCTGGCTTGCCTACTGATCTAGTAGATATATGTTCCATGGGCTGGCTTGCCTACTGATCTAGTAGATATATGTTCCATGGGCTGGCTTGCCTACTGATCTAGTAGATATATGTTCCATGGGCTGGCTTGCCTACTGATCTAGTAGATATATGTTCCATGGGCTGGCTTGCCTACTGATCTAGTAGAGATATGTTCCATGGGCTGGCTTGCCTACTGATCTAGTAGAGATATGTTCCATGGGCTGGCTTGCCTACTGATCTAGTAGATATATGTTCCATGGGCTGGCTTGCCTACTGATCTAGTAGATATATGTTCCATGGGCTGGCTTGCCTACTGATCTAGTAGATATATGTTCCATGGGCTCGCTTGCCTACTGATCTAGTAGATATATGTTCCATGGGCTGGCTTGCCTACTGATCTAGTAGATATATGTTCCATGGGCTGGCTTGCCTACTGATCTAGTAGATATATGTTCCATGGGCTGGCTTGCCTACTGATCTAGTAGATATATGTTCCATGGGCTGGCTTGCCTACTGATCTAGTAGATATATGTTCCATGGGCTGGCTTGCCTACTGATCTAGTAGATATATGTTCCATGGGCTGGCTTGCCTACTGATCTAGTAGATATATGTTCCATGGGCTGGCTTGCCTACTGATCTAGTAGATATATGTTCCATGGGCTCACTTGCCTACTGATCTAGTAGATATATGTTCCATGGGCTGGCTTGCCTACTGATCTAGTAGATATATGTTCCATGGGCTGGCTTGCCTACTGATCTAGTAGATATATGTTCCATGGGCTCGCTTGCCTACTGATCTAGTAGATATATGTTCCATGGGCTGGCTTGCCTACTGATCTAGTAGATATATGTTCCATGGGCTGGCTTGCCTACTGATCTAGTAGATATATGTTCCATGGGCTCGCTTGCCTACTGATCTAGTAGATATATGTTCCATGGGCTGGCTTGCCTACTGATCTAGTAGATATATGTTCCATGGGCTGGCTTGCCTACTGATCTAGTAGATATATGTTCCATGGGCTGGCTTGCCTACTGATCTAGTAGATATATGTTCCATGGGCTGGCTTGCCTACTGATCTAGTAGATATATGTTCCATGGGCTGGCTTGCCTACTGATCTAGTAGATATATGTTCCATGGGCTGGCTTGCCTACTGATCTAGTAGATATATGTTCCATGGGCTGGCTTGCCTACTGATCTAGTAGATATATGTTCCATGGGCTGGCTTGCCTACTGATCTAGTAGATATATGTTCCATGGGCTCGCTTGCCTACTGATCTAGTAGATATATGTTCCATGGGCTGGCTTGCCTACTGATCTAGTAGATATATGTTCCATGGGCTGGCTTGCCTACTGATCTAGTAGATATATGTTCCATGGGCTGGCTTGCCTACTGATCTAGTAGATATATGTTCCATGGGCTGGCTTGCCTACTGATCTAGTAGATATATGTTCCATGGGCTGGCTTGCCTACTGATCTAGTAGATATATGCAAGAGAGCACTCCATGGGCTCGCTTGCCTACTGATCTAGTAGATATATGTTCCATGGGCTCGCTTGCCTACTGATCTAGTAGATATATGTTCCATGGGCTGGCTTGCCTACTGATCTAGTAGATATATGTTCCATGGGCTGGCTTGCCTACTGATCTAGTAGATATATGTTCCATGGGCTCGCTTGCCTACTGATCTAGTAGATATATGTTCCATGGGCTGGCTTGCCTACTGATCTAGTAGATATATGTTCCATGGGCTGGCTTGCCTACTGATCTAGTAGATATATGTTCCATGGGCTCGCTTGCCTACTGATCTAGTAGATATATGTTCCATGGGCTCGCTTGCCTACTGATCTAGTAGATATATGTTCCATGGGCTCGCTTGCCTACTGATCTAGTAGATATATGTTCCATGGGCTCGCTTGCCTACTGATCTAGTAGATATATGTTCCATGGGCTGGCTTGCCTACTGATCTAGTAGATATCTGTTCCATGGGCTCGCTTGCCTACTGATCTAGTAGATATATGTTCCATGGGCTGGCTTGCCTACTGATCTAGTAGATATATGTTCCATGGGCTGGCTTGCCTACTGATCTAGTAGATATATGTTCCATGGGCTGGCTTGCCTACTGATCTAGTAGAGATATGTTCCATGGGCTCGCTTGCCTACTGATCTAGTAGATATATGTTCCATGGGCTCGCTTGCCTACTGATCTAGTAGATATATGTTCCATGGGCTGGCTTGCCTACTGATCTAGTAGATATATGCAAGAGAGCACTCCATGGGCTCGCTTGCCTACTGATCTAGTAGATATATGTTCCATGGGCTCGCTTGCCTACTGATCTAGTAGATATATGTTCCATGGGCTGGCTTGCCTACTGATCTAGTAGATATCTGTTCCATGGGCTCGCTTGCCTACTGATCTAGTAGATATATGTTCCATGGGCTGGCTTGCCTACTGATCTAGTAGATATATGCAAGAGAGCACTCCATGGGCTCGCTTGCCTACTGATCTAGTAGATATATGTTCCATGGGCTGGCTTGCCTACTGATCTAGTAGAGATATGTTCCATGGGCTGGCTTGCCTACTGATCTAGTAGATATATGTTCCATGGGCTCGCTTGCCTACTGATCTAGTAGATATATGTTCCATGGGCTGGCTTGCCTACTGATCTAGTAGATATATGCAAGAGAGCACTCCATGGGCTCGCTTGCCTACTGATCTAGTAGATATATGTTCCATGGGCTCGCTTGCCTACTGATCTAGTAGATATATGTTCCATGGGCTGGCTTGCCTACTGATCTAGTAGATATCTGTTCCATGGGCTCGCTTGCCTACTGATCTAGTAGATATATGTTCCATGGGCTGGCTTGCCTACTGATCTAGTAGATATATGTTCCATGGGCTGGCTTGCCTACTGATCTAGTAGATATATGCAAGAGAGCACTCCATGGGCTCGCTTGCCTACTGATCTAGTAGATATATGTTCCATGGGCTCGCTTGCCTACTGATCTAGTAGATATCTGTTCCATGGGCTCGCTTGCCTACTGATCTAGTAGATATATGTTCCATGGGCTCGCTTGCCTACTGATCTAGTAGATATATGTTCCATGGGCTCGCTTGCCTACTGATCTAGTAGATATATGTTCCATGGGCTCGCTTGCCTACTGATCTAGTAGATATATGTTCCATGGGCTCGCTTGCCTACTGATCTAGTAGATATATGTTCCATGGGCTGGCTTGCCTACTGATCTAGTAGATATATGTTCCATGGGCTGGCTTGCCTACTGATCTAGTAGAGATATGTTCCATGGGCTGGCTTGCCTACTGATCTAGTAGATATATGTTCCATGGGCTCGCTTGCCTACTGATCTAGTAGATATATGTTCCATGGGCTGGCTTGCCTACTGATCTAGTAGATATATGCAAGAGAGCACTCCATGGGCTCGCTTGCCTACTGATCTAGTAGATATATGTTCCATGGGCTCGCTTGCCTACTGATCTAGTAGATATATGTTCCATGGGCTGGCTTGCCTACTGATCTAGTAGATATCTGTTCCATGGGCTCGCTTGCCTACTGATCTAGTAGATATATGTTCCATGGGCTGGCTTGCCTACTGATCTAGTAGATATATGTTCCATGGGCTGGCTTGCCTACTGATCTAGTAGATATATGCAAGAGAGCACTCCATGGGCTCGCTTGCCTACTGATCTAGTAGATATATGTTCCATGGGCTCGCTTGCCTACTGATCTAGTAGATATCTGTTCCATGGGCTCGCTTGCCTACTGATCTAGTAGATATATGTTCCATGGGCTCGCTTGCCTACTGATCTAGTAGATATATGTTCCATGGGCTCGCTTGCCTACTGATCTAGTAGATATATGTTCCATGGGCTCGCTTGCCTACTGATCTAGTAGATATATGTTCCATGGGCTCGCTTGCCTACTGATCTAGTAGATATATGTTCCATGGGCTCGCTTGCCTACTGATCTAGTAGATATATGTTCCATGGGCTGGCTTGCCTACTGATCTAGTAGATATATGTTCCATGGGCTCGCTTGCCTACTGATCTAGTAGATATATGTTCCATGGGCTGGCTTGCCTACTGATCTAGTAGATATATGTTCCATGGGCTCGCTTGCCTACTGATCTAGTAGATATATGTTCCATGGGCTGGCTTGCCTACTGATCTAGTAGATATATGCAAGAGAGCACTCCATGGGCTCGCTTGCCTACTGATCTAGTAGATATATGCAAGAGAGCACTCCATGGGCTCGCTTGCCTACTGATCTAGTAGATATATGTTCCATGGGCTGGCTTGCCTACTGATCTAGTAGATATCTGTTCCATGGGCTCGCTTGCCTACTGATCTAGTAGATATATGTTCCATGGGCTCGCTTGCCTACTGATCTAGTAGATATATGTTCCATGGGCTGGCTTGCCTACTGATCTAGTAGATATATGCAAGAGAGCACTCCATGGGCTCGCTTGCCTACTGATCTAGTAGATATATGCAAGAGAGCACTCCATGGGCTCGCTTGCCTACTGATCTAGTAGATATCTGTTCCATGGGCTCGCTTGCCTACTGATCTAGTAGATATATGTTCCATGGGCTCGCTTGCCTACTGATCTAGTAGATATATGTTCCATGGGCTTGCTTGCCTACTGATCTAGTAGATATATGTTCCATGGGCTGGCTTGCCTACTGATCTAGTAGATATATGTTCCATGGGCTCGCTTGCCTACTGATCTAGTAGATATATGTTCCATGGGCTCGCTTGCCTACTGATCTAGTAGATATATGCAAGAGAGCACTCCATGGGCTCGCTTGCCTACTGATCTAGTAGATATATGTTCCATGGGCTGGCTTGCCTACTGATCTAGTAGATATATGTTCCATGGGCTGGCTTGCCTACTGATCTAGTAGAGATATGTTCCATGGGCTGGCTTGCCTACTGATCTAGTAGATATATGTTCCATGGGCTCGCTTGCCTACTGATCTAGTAGATATATGTTCCATGGGCTGGCTTGCCTACTGATCTAGTAGATATATGCAAGAGAGCACTCCATGGGCTCGCTTGCCTACTGATCTAGTAGATATATGTTCCATGGGCTCGCTTGCCTACTGATCTAGTAGATATATGTTCCATGGGCTGGCTTGCCTACTGATCTAGTAGATATCTGTTCCATGGGCTCGCTTGCCTACTGATCTAGTAGATATATGTTCCATGGGCTGGCTTGCCTACTGATCTAGTAGATATATGTTCCATGGGCTGGCTTGCCTACTGATCTAGTAGATATATGCAAGAGAGCACTCCATGGGCTCGCTTGCCTACTGATCTAGTAGATATATGTTCCATGGGCTCGCTTGCCTACTGATCTAGTAGATATCTGTTCCATGGGCTCGCTTGCCTACTGATCTAGTAGATATATGTTCCATGGGCTCGCTTGCCTACTGATCTAGTAGATATATGTTCCATGGGCTCGCTTGCCTACTGATCTAGTAGATATATGTTCCATGGGCTCGCTTGCCTACTGATCTAGTAGATATATGTTCCATGGGCTCGCTTGCCTACTGATCTAGTAGATATATGTTCCATGGGCTGGCTTGCCTACTGATCTAGTAGATATATGTTCCATGGGCTGGCTTGCCTACTGATCTAGTAGAGATATGTTCCATGGGCTGGCTTGCCTACTGATCTAGTAGATATATGTTCCATGGGCTCGCTTGCCTACTGATCTAGTAGATATATGTTCCATGGGCTGGCTTGCCTACTGATCTAGTAGATATATGCAAGAGAGCACTCCATGGGCTCGCTTGCCTACTGATCTAGTAGATATATGTTCCATGGGCTCGCTTGCCTACTGATCTAGTAGATATATGTTCCATGGGCTGGCTTGCCTACTGATCTAGTAGATATCTGTTCCATGGGCTCGCTTGCCTACTGATCTAGTAGATATATGTTCCATGGGCTGGCTTGCCTACTGATCTAGTAGATATATGTTCCATGGGCTGGCTTGCCTACTGATCTAGTAGATATATGCAAGAGAGCACTCCATGGGCTCGCTTGCCTACTGATCTAGTAGATATATGTTCCATGGGCTCGCTTGCCTACTGATCTAGTAGATATCTGTTCCATGGGCTCGCTTGCCTACTGATCTAGTAGATATATGTTCCATGGGCTCGCTTGCCTACTGATCTAGTAGATATATGTTCCATGGGCTCGCTTGCCTACTGATCTAGTAGATATATGTTCCATGGGCTCGCTTGCCTACTGATCTAGTAGATATATGTTCCATGGGCTCGCTTGCCTACTGATCTAGTAGATATATGTTCCATGGGCTCGCTTGCCTACTGATCTAGTAGATATATGTTCCATGGGCTGGCTTGCCTACTGATCTAGTAGATATATGTTCCATGGGCTCGCTTGCCTACTGATCTAGTAGATATATGTTCCATGGGCTGGCTTGCCTACTGATCTAGTAGATATATGTTCCATGGGCTCGCTTGCCTACTGATCTAGTAGATATATGTTCCATGGGCTCGCTTGCCTACTGATCTAGTAGATATATGTTCCATGGGCTGGCTTGCCTACTGATCTAGTAGATATATGCAAGAGAGCACTCCATGGGCTCGCTTGCCTACTGATCTAGTAGATATATGCAAGAGAGCACTCCATGGGCTCGCTTGCCTACTGATCTAGTAGATATATGTTCCATGGGCTGGCTTGCCTACTGATCTAGTAGATATCTGTTCCATGGGCTCGCTTGCCTACTGATCTAGTAGATATATGTTCCATGGGCTCGCTTGCCTACTGATCTAGTAGATATATGTTCCATGGGCTGGCTTGCCTACTGATCTAGTAGATATATGCAAGAGAGCACTCCATGGGCTCGCTTGCCTACTGATCTAGTAGATATATGCAAGAGAGCACTCCATGGGCTCGCTTGCCTACTGATCTAGTAGATATCTGTTCCATGGGCTCGCTTGCCTACTGATCTAGTAGATATATGTTCCATGGGCTCGCTTGCCTACTGATCTAGTAGATATATGTTCCATGGGCTTGCTTGCCTACTGATCTAGTAGATATATGTTCCATGGGCTGGCTTGCCTACTGATCTAGTAGATATATGTTCCATGGGCTCGCTTGCCTACTGATCTAGTAGATATATGTTCCATGGGCTCGCTTGCCTACTGATCTAGTAGATATATGTTCCATGGGCTGGCTTGCCTACTGATCTAGTAGATATATGCAAGAGAGCACTCCATGGGCTCGCTTGCCTACTGATCTAGTAGATATATGTTCCATGGGCTGGCTTGCCTACTGATCTAGTAGATATATGTTCCATGGGCTGGCTTGCCTACTGATCTAGTAGAGATATGTTCCATGGGCTGGCTTGCCTACTGATCTAGTAGATATATGTTCCATGGGCTCGCTTGCCTACTGATCTAGTAGATATATGTTCCATGGGCTGGCTTGCCTACTGATCTAGTAGATATATGCAAGAGAGCACACCATGGGCTCGCTTGCCTACTGATCTAGTAGATATATGTTCCATGGGCTCGCTTGCCTACTGATCTAGTAGATATATGTTCCATGGGCTGGCTTGCCTACTGATCTAGTAGATATCTGTTCCATGGGCTCGCTTGCCTACTGATCTAGTAGATATATGTTCCATGGGCTGGCTTGCCTACTGATCTAGTAGATATATGTTCCATGGGCTCGCTTGCCTACTGATCTAGTAGATATATGCAAGAGAGCACTCCATGGGCTCGCTTGCCTACTGATCTAGTAGATATATGTTCCATGGGCTCGCTTGCCTACTGATCTAGTAGATATCTGTTCCATGGGCTCGCTTGCCTACTGATCTAGTAGATATATGTTCCATGGGCTCGCTTGCCTACTGATCTAGTAGATATATGTTCCATGGGCTCGCTTGCCTACTGATCTAGTAGATATATGTTCCATGGGCTCGCTTGCCTACTGATCTAGTAGATATATGTTCCATGGGCTCGCTTGCCTACTGATCTAGTAGATATATGTTCCATGGGCTCGCTTGCCTACTGATCTAGTAGATATATGTTCCATGGGCTGGCTTGCCTACTGATCTAGTAGATATATGTTCCATGGGCTCGCTTGCCTACTGATCTAGTAGATATATGTTCCATGGGCTGGCTTGCCTACTGATCTAGTAGATATATGTTCCATGGGCTCGCTTGCCTACTGATCTAGTAGATATATGTTCCATGGGCTCGCTTGCCTACTGATCTAGTAGATATATGTTCCATGGGCTGGCTTGCCTACTGATCTAGTAGATATATGCAAGAGAGCACTCAATGGGCTCGCTTGCCTACTGATCTAGTAGATATATGCAAGAGAGCACTCCATGGGCTCGCTTGCCTACTGATCTAGTAGATATGCAAGAGAGCACTCCATGGGCTCGCTTGCCTACTGATCTAGTAGATATATGCAAGAGAGCACTCCATGGGCTCGCTTGCCTACTGATCTAGTAGATATATGTTCCATGGGCTGGCTTGCCTACTGATCTAGTAGATATCTGTTCCATGGGCTCGCTTGCCTACTGATCTAGTAGATATATGTTCCATGGGCTCGCTTGCCTACTGATCTAGTAGATATATGTTCCATGGGCTGGCTTGCCTACTGATCTAGTAGATATATGCAAGAGAGCACTCCATGGGCTCGCTTGCCTACTGATCTAGTAGATATATGCAAGAGAGCACTCCATGGGCTCGCTTGCCTACTGATCTAGTAGATATCTGTTCCATGGGCTGGCTTGCCTACTGATCTAGTAGATATCTGTTCCATGGGCTCGCTTGCCTACTGATCTAGTAGATATATGTTCCATGGGCTCGCTTGCCTACTGATCTAGTAGATATATGTTCCATGGGCTGGCTTGCCTACTGATCTAGTAGATATATGCAAGAGAGCACTCCATGGGCTCGCTTGCCTACTGATCTAGTAGATATATGCAAGAGAGCACTCCATGGGCTCGCTTGCCTACTGATCTAGTAGATATCTGTTCCATGGGCTCGCTTGCCTACTGATCTAGTAGATATATGTTCCATGGGCTCGCTTGCCTACTGATCTAGTAGATATATGTTCCATGGGCTTGCTTGCCTACTGATCTAGTAGATATATGTTCCATGGGCTGGCTTGCCTACTGATCTAGTAGATATATGTTCCATGGGCTCGCTTGCCTACTGATCTAGTAGATATATGTTCCATGGGCTCGCTTGCCTACTGATCTAGTAGATATATGTTCCATGGGCTGGCTTGCCTACTGATCTAGTAGATATATGCAAGAGAGCACTCCATGGGCTCGCTTGCCTACTGATCTAGTAGATATATGTTCCATGGGCTGGCTTGCCTACTGATCTAGTAGATATATGTTCCATGGGCTGGCTTGCCTACTGATCTAGTAGATATATGTTCCATGGGCTGGCTTGCCTACTGATCTAGTAGATATATGTTCCATGGGCTGGCTTGCCTACTGATCTAGTAGATATATGTTCCATGGGCTCGCTTGCCTACTGATCTAGTAGATATATGTTCCATGGGCTCGCTTGCCTACTGATCTAGTAGATATATGTTCCATGGGCTGGCTTGCCTACTGATCTAGTAGATATATGCAAGAGAGCACTCCATGGGCTCGCTTGCCTACTGATCTAGTAGATATATGCAAGAGAGCACTCCATGGGCTCGCTTGCCTACTGATCTAGTAGATATCTGTTCCATGGGCTCGCTTGCCTACTGATCTAGTAGATATATGTTCCATGGGCTCGCTTGCCTACTGATCTAGTAGATATATGTTCCATGGGCTCGCTTGCCTACTGATCTAGTAGATATATGTTCCATGGGCTCGCTTGCCTACTGATCTAGTAGATATATGTTCCATGGGCTCGCTTGCCTACTGATCTAGTAGATGTATGTTCCATGGGCTCGCTTGCCTACTGATCTAGTAGATATATGTTCCATGGGCTCGCTTGCCTACTGATCTAGTAGATATCTGTTCCATGGGCTCGCTTGCCTACTGATCTAGTAGATATATGCAAGAGAGCACTCCATGGGCTCGCTTGCCTACTGATCTAGTAGATATCTGTTCCATGGGCTCGCTTGCCTACTGATCTAGTAGATATCTGTTCCATGGGCTCGCTTGCCTACTGATCTAGTAGATATATGTTCCATGGGCTCGCTTGCCTACTGATCTAGTAGATATATGTTCCATGGGCTCGCTTGCCTACTGATCTAGTAGATATATGCAAGAGAGCACTCCATGGGCTCGCTTGCCTACTGATCTAGTAGATATCTGTTCCATGGGCTCGCTTGCCTACTGATCTAGTAGATATATGTTCCATGGGCTCGCTTGCCTACTGATCTAGTAGATATATGTTCCATGGGCTCGCTTGCCTACTGATCTAGTAGATATCTGTTCCATGGGCTCGCTTGCCTACTGATCTAGTAGATATATGTTCCATGGGCTCGCTTGCCTACTGATCTAGTAGATATATGTTCCATGGGCTCGCTTGCCTACTGATCTAGTAGATATCTGTTCCATGGGCTCGCTTGCCTACTGATCTAGTAGATATATGTTCCATGGGCTCGCTTGCCTACTGATCTAGTAGATATCTGTTCCATGGGCTCGCTTGCCTACTGATCTAGTAGATATATGTTCCATGGGCTCGCTTGCCTACTGATCTAGTAGATATATGTTCCATGGGCTCGCTTGCCTACTGATCTAGTAGATATATGTTCCATGGGCTCGCTTGCCTACTGATCTAGTAGATATATGTTCCATGGGCTCGCTTGCCTACTGATCTAGTAGATATATGTTCCATGGGCTTGCTTGCCTACTGATCTAGTAGATATATGTTCCATGGGCTCGCTTGCCTACTGATCTAGTAGATATATGTTCCATGGGCTGGCTTGCCTACTGATCTAGTAGATATATGTTCCATGGGCTCGCTTGCCTACTGATCTAGTAGATATATGTTCCATGGGCTCGCTTGCCTACTGATCTAGTAGATATCTGTTCCATGGGCTCGCTTGCCTACTGATCTAGTAGATATATGTTCCATGGGCTGGCTTGCCTACTGATCTAGTAGATATCTGTTCCATGGGCTCGCTTGCCTACTGATCTAGTAGATATATGTTCCATGGGCTGGCTTGCCTACTGATCTAGTAGATATATGTTCCATGGGCTGGCTTGCCTACTGATCTAGTAGATATATGTTCCATGGGCTCGCTTGCCTACTGATCTAGTAGATATATGTTCCATGGGCTCGCTTGCCTACTGATCTAGTAGATATATGTTCCATGGGCTCGCTTGCCTACTGATCTAGTAGATATATGCAAGAGAGCACTCCATGGGCTCGCTTGCCTACTGATCTAGTAGATATATGCAAGAGAGCACTCCATGGGCTCGCTTGCCTACTGATCTAGTAGATATCTGTTCCATGGGCTCGCTTGCCTACTGATCTAGTAGATATATGTTCCATGGGCTCGCTTGCCTACTGATCTAGTAGATATATGTTCCATGGGCTGGCTTGCCTACTGATCTAGTAGATATATGTTCCATGGGCTGGCTTGCCTACTGATCTAGTAGATATATGTTCCATGGGCTGGCTTGCCTACTGATCTAGTAGATATATGTTCCATGGGCTGGCTTGCCTACTGATCTAGTAGATATATGTTCCATGGGCTGGCTTGCCTACTGATCTAGTAGATATATGTTCCATGGGCTGGCTTGCCTACTGATCTAGTAGATATATGTTCCATGGGCTGGCTTGCCTACTGATCTAGTAGATATATGTTCCATGGGCTGGCTTGCCTACTGATCTAGTAGATATATGTTCCATGGGCTCGCTTGCCTACTGATCTAGTAGATATATGTTCCATGGGCTCGCTTGCCTACTGATGTAGTAGAGATATGTTCCATGGGCTCGCTTGCCTACTGATGTAGTAGAGATATGTTCCATGGGCTCGCTTGCCTACTGATCTAGTAGATATATGTTCCATGGGCTCGCTTGCCTACTGATGTAGTAGAGATATGTTCCATGGGCTGGCTTGCCTACTGATGTAGTAGAGATATGTTCCATGGGCTCGCTTGCCTACTGATCTAGTAGAGATATGTTCCATGGGCTGGCTTGCCTACTGATCTAGTAGATATATGTTCCATGGGCTGGCTTGCCTACTGATCTAGTAGATATATGTTCCATGGGCTGGCTTGCCTACTGATCTAGTAGATATATGTTCCATGGGCTGGCTTGCCTACTGATCTAGTAGATATATGTTCCATGGGCTGGCTTGCCTACTGATCTAGTAGATATATGTTCCATGGGCTGGCTTGCCTACTGATCTAGTAGATATATGTTCCATGGGCTGGCTTGCCTACTGATCTAGTAGATATATGTTCCATGGGCTGGCTTGCCTACTGATCTAGTAGATATATGTTCCATGGGCTGGCTTGCCTACTGATCTAGTAGATATATGTTCCATGGGCTCGCTTGCCTACTGATGTAGTAGAGATATGTTCCATGGGCTCGCTTGCCTACTGATCTAGTAGATATATGTTCCATGGGCTCGCTTGCCTACTGATGTAGTAGAGATATGTTCCATGGGCTGGCTTGCCTACTGATGTAGTAGAGATATGTTCCATGGGCTGGCTTGCCTACTGATGTAGTAGAGATATGTTCCATGGGCTGGCTTGCCTACTGATCTAGTAGATATATGTTCCATGGGCTGGCTTGCCTACTGATGTAGTAGAGATATGTTCCATGGGCTGGCTTGCCTACTGATGTAGTAGAGATATGTTCCATGGGCTGGCTTGCCTACTGATGTAGTAGAGATATGTTCCATGGGCTGGCTTGCCTTCTGATGTAGTAGAGATATGTTCCATGGGCTGGCTTGCCTACTGATGTAGTAGAGATATGTTCCATGGGCTCGCTTGCCTACTGATGTAGTAGAGATATGTTCCATGGGCTGGCTTGCCTACTGATCTAGTAGATATATGTTCCATGGGCTGGCTTGCCTACTGATGTAGTAGAGATATGTTCCATGGGCTCGCTTGCCTACTGATGTAGTAGAGATATGTTCCATGGGCTGGCTTGCCTACTGATCTAGTAGATATATGTTCCATGGGCTGGCTTGCCTACTGATCTAGTAGATATATGTTCCATGGGCTGGCTTGCCTACTGATCTAGTAGAGATATGTTCCATGGGCTGGCTTGCCTACTGATGTAGTAGAGATATGTTCCATGGGCTGGCTTGCCTACTGATGTAGTAGAGATATGTTCCATGGGCTCGCTTGCCTACTGATGTAGTAGAGATATGTTCCATGGGCTGGCTTGCCTACTGATCTAGTAGATATATGTTCCATGGGCTGGCTTGCCTACTGATGTAGTAGAGATATGTTCCATGGGCTGGCTTGCCTACTGATGTAGTAGAGATATGTTCCATGGGCTGGCTTGCCTACTGATGTAGTAGAGATATGTTCCATGGGCTGGCTTGCCTACTGATGTAGTAGAGATATGTTCCATGGGCTCGCTTGCCTACTGATGTAGTAGAGATATGTTCCATGGGCTGGCTTGCCTACTGATCTAGTAGATATATGTTCCATGGGCTGGCTTGCCTACTGATCTAGTAGATATATGTTCCATGGGCTGGCTTGCCTACTGATGTAGTAGAGATATGTTCCATGGGCTGGCTTGCCTACTGATCTAGTAGAGATATGTTCCATGGGCTGGCTTGCCTACTGATCTAGTAGATATATGTTCCATGGGCTGGCTTGCCTACTGATCTAGTAGAGATATGTTCCATGGGCTGGCTTGCCTACTGATCTAGTAGAGATATGTTCCATGGGCTGGCTTGCCTACTGATCTAGTAGAGATATGTTCCATGGGCTGGCTTGCCTACTGATCTAGTAGAGATATGTTCCATGGGCTGGCTTGCCTACTGATCTAGTAGAGATATGTTCCATGGGCTCGCTTGCCTACTGATCTAGTAGATATATGTTCCATGGGCTGGCTTGCCTACTGATCTAGTAGATATATGTTCCATGGGCTGGCTTGCCTACTGATGTAGTAGAGATATGTTCCATGGGCTGGCTTGCCTACTGATGTAGTAGAGATATGTTCCATGGGCTGGCTTGCCTACTGATCTAGTAGATATATGTTCCATGGGCTGGCTTGCCTACTGATCTAGTAGAGATATGTTCCATGGGCTGGCTTGCCTACTGATCTAGTAGATATATGTTCCATGGGCTGGCTTGCCTACTGATCTAGTAGATATATGTTCCATGGGCTGGCTTGCCTACTGATCTAGTAGATATATGTTCCATGGGCTGGCTTGCCTACTGATGTAGTAGAGATATGTTCCATGGGCTGGCTTGCCTACTGATGTAGTAGAGATATGTTCCATGGGCTGGCTTGCCTACTGATCTAGTAGATATATGTTCCATGGGCTGGCTTGCCTACTGATCTAGTAGATATATGTTCCATGGGCTGGCTTGCCTACTGATCTAGTAGATATATGTTCCATGTGCTGGCTTGCCTACTGATCTAGTAGATATATGTTCCATGGGCTCACTTGCCTACTGATCTAGTAGATATCTGTTCCATGGGCTGGCTTGCCTACTGATCTAGTAGATATCTGTTCCATGGGCTGGCTTGCCTACTGATCTAGTAGATATCTGTTCCATGGGCTGGCTTGCCTACTGATCTAGTAGATATATGTTCCATGGGCTGGCTTGCCTACTGATCTAGTAGATATATGTTCCATGGGCTGGCTTGCCTACTGATCTAGTAGATATATGTTCCATGGGCTGGCTTGCCTACTGATCTAGTAGATATATGTTCCATGTGCTGGCTTGCCTACTGATCTAGTAGATATATGTTCCATGGGCTCACTTGCCTACTGATCTAGTAGATATCTGTTCCATGGGCTGGCTTGCCTACTGATCTAGTAGATATCTGTTCCATGGGCTGGCTTGCCTACTGATCTAGTAGATATCTGTTCCATGGGCTGGCTTGCCTACTGATCTAGTAGATATATGTTCCATGGGCTGGCTTGCCTACTGATCTAGTAGATATATGTTCCATGGGCTGGCTTGCCTACTGATCTAGTAGATATATGTTCCATGGGCTGGCTTGCCTACTGATCTAGTAGATATCTGTTCCATGGGCTGGCTTGCCTACTGATCTAGTAGATATCTGTTCCATGGGCTGGCTTGCCTACTGATCTAGTAGATATCTGTTCCATGGGCTGGCTTGCCTACTGATCTAGTAGATATCTGTTCCATGGGCTGGCTTGCCTACTGATCTAGTAGATATCTGTTCCATGGGCTGGCTTGCCTACTGATCTAGTAGATATCTGTTCCATGGGCTGGCTTGCCTACTGATCTAGTAGATATATGTTCCATGGGCTGGCTTGCCTACTGATCTAGTAGATATATGTTCGAATCCCCCTGGAGGCAGGGGTCTATATTTAAAGTGACCTGAGCTTCCAGGTCAAAACATTCTACAGTGGGGGAATGACAGTGTGGGGGGGCCTCTGACAGTGGGGGGCTGACAGTGGGGGATGGCAGTGGAGGGCTGGCAGTGGGGGCTGGCAGTGGGGGGCTGGCAGCAAGGGCTGGCAGTGGGGGCTGACAGTGGGGGGCTGGCAGTGGGAGATGCCAGTGGGGGGTTGGCAGTGGGGGATGCCAGTGGGGGGATGGCAGTGGGGATGCTAGTGGGAGATGGCAGTGGGGGCTGGCTGTGGGGGGCTGGCAGTGGGGGCTGGCTGTGGGGGGCTGGCAGTGGGGGATGCCAGTGGGGGCTGGCAGTGGGGGATGCCAGTGGGGGGTTGGCAGTGGGAGATGTCAGTGGGGGGTTGGCAATGGGGGATGCCAGTGGGGGATGGCAGTAGGGGATGCCAGTGGGGGGTTGGCAGTGGGAGATGCCAGTGGGGGCTGGCAGTGGGAGATGCCAGTGGGGGGTTGGCAGTGGGGGATGCCAGTGGGGGTTGGCAGTGGGGGATGCCAGTGGGGGGGGGGGGGGGGTTGGCAGTGGGGGCTGGCAGTGGGGAGTTGGCAGTGGGAGATGCCAGTGGGGGCTGGCAGTGGGGGATGCCAGTTGGGGGTGGCAGTAGGGGATGACAGTGGATGCTGACAGTGGGTGCTGACAGTGAGTGCTGACAGTGGGGGATGATGGATATATACAAATATGGGGCTAACCACACATACCCAAGACATCTCCAGCAGTGGACAAGAGACCTGTACTAGCTCTGCGGACTATCTCAGATAACCACATATACCAAGGACATCTCCAGCAGTGGGCAAGAGACCTGTACTTGCCCCGCGGACTATCTCTGATAACCACATATACCAAGGACATCTCCAGGAGTGGACAAGAGACCTGTCCTGGCTCCGTGGACTATCTCAGATAACCACCAGTGCTGTCATTAGTTTATCCTATCCCATTTCAACATATCTGGTAACGGAGAGACTTGCAACTTGGAGACAGAATATAGAAAACTACCTAAGTCTGGTAAGACATAATCTCTAATGAGGCCAAGAAGTTGCAGCAACAGCTACAGAATCAAATGGAAATCAAAATTTTCAGGCGCCAAGAAAATGACGTATTTTACCAACTGCACTAAAATGAACAAGTAGCAACCTTAAGATACCACGCAGGGTATAAGAGACTTACATACCACATGTTCAACAAGCTACAGACAAGTGATACTAATGGATTTATCAGCGGAATTAGTAGTATTATCTTCAGCTGTTAAAGACAAGTTAGTTGTATGTCCTTTACAGGATGTCACAGTCAACCCTAGCATTATTTTGGCCATTTGTGATTTCTTGGCAATTTTCTGTTCAGTAGTTTGCCATTGCTTTCTGAAGAACCAGTACTCATACCATTGTCTGAAAACCAGTGCATGGTAGTCTGCTTCCGAATCGCCCTCAGCTGTGTTTCGAACACTGTATGCAAGATTGTGAACTCTCAAGCTGTGGCCAAATGAAACCAGAATTGTATCTATGTCCAGAGATACCATCAGGCTAACCTCAGATATAGATATAAGCAATGTTCTTGGCTTACTTGTAGTACACGGTCGACTGACCATCCACGTAGCGGGCGAAGATTCCTGCGTGTGATGTGCCAAGATAAAGGTCTTTCTTGGACTCATCCTGAGGAAGAACGTCAAACAAAGCTCTCGTTTGCGGTTAACGATAGTTATGTGATGGAAAACATTCATGAACACGATATAAGAAAAATGATTCTATTTTATATTTTCAAAATGAAAACATAATCATAGCGTGGTTGTTTTTCTTTTACTTCAAACTGCATGTTTATAGGCACTATTTTCTCAAATCAGTACAAATCTGGTGTCTAAATGGCCTTTTTCATCAGTTATTTTACCTTTTATATTGGGTCATGTACCATTTTTGGTGTAGAGGCAATGGTCATAAACCATTGTTGCTTTAGTGTTGCCAGACTCATCACACTGCCAGTTTAGTTATACAGATAAGGTACCACTGCTGGACGAATGTCCCAGCTTACATACCACTGCTGGACGAATGTCCCAGCTTACATACCACTGCTGGACGAATGTCCCAGCTTACATACCACTGCTGGACGATTGTCCCAGGCATACATACCACTGCTGGACGAATGTCCCAGCTTACATACCACTGCTAGACGAATGTCCCAGCTTACATACCACTGCTGGACGAATGTCCCAGCTTACATACCACTGCTGGACGATTGTCCCAGGCATACATACCACTGCTGGACGAATGTCCCAGCTTACATACCACTGCTAGACAAATGTCCCAGCTTACATACCACTGCTGGACGAATGTCCCAGCTTACATACCACTGCTGGACGATTGTCCCAGGCATACATACCACTGCTGGATGAATGTCCTGGGCTTACATGCCACTGCTGGATGAATGTCCCAGACTTACATACCACTGCTGGATGAATGTCCCAGACTTACATACCACTGCTGGATGAATGTCCCAGACTAACATACCACTGCAGGATGAATGTCCCAGCTTACATACCACTGCCGGATGAATGTCCCAGCTTACATACCACTGCTAGATGAATGTCCCAGGCTTACATACCATTGCTGATTTTCATGTGACAGGATTGTGTACCATTGCTGGTTTAGTTTGACAGGATTATGTACCATTGCTGGTTTAGTGTGGCAAGATGTGTAACATTGGTGGTTTAGTGTGACAGGATTATGTACCATTGCTGGTTTAGTGTGACAGGATTATGTACCATTGCTAGTTTAGTGTGACAGGATTATGTACCATTGCTAGTTTAGTGTGACAGGATTATGTACCATCGCTGATTTAGTGTGACAGGATTAGATACCATTGCTGGTTTAGTGTGACAAGATTATGCACCATTGCTAGTTTAGTGTGACAGGATTATGTACCATTGTTGGTTAGTATGCAGTATTATGTACCACTGCTGGTTTAGTGCGCAGGATTACGAGTTGCGTCCATAACCCCTTCGCCTCCGAAGGAAGAGGAAAGACTAACCAAAACAGAGAGGGAGCCTCTACAAGCCAGGTTACAGGATAACAGAGACTGACTGAATATTTGTGACAAACACCTGGCATCAACAAACACCTGGCATCAACAAACACCTGGCATCAACAAACACCTGGCATCAACAAACACCTGGCATCAACAAACACCTAGCATCAACAAATACCCTATATACAGGTACTACAACAGGTGATGTGGTTGCTGCAACTAACGACAAACACCTGGCATCAACAAATACCCTATATACAGGTACTACAACAGGTGATGTGGTTGCTGCAACTAACGACAAACACCTGGCATCAACAAATACCCTATATACAGGTACTACAACAGGTGATGTGGTTGCTGCAACTAACGACAAACACCTGGCATCAACAAATACCCTATATACAGGTACTACAACAGGTGATGTGGTTGCTGCAACTAACGACAAACACCTGGCATCAACAAATACCCTATATACAGGTACTACAACAGGTGATGTGGTTGCTGCAACTAACGACAAACACCTGGCATCAACAAATACCCTATATACAGGTACTACAACAGGTGATGTGGTTGCTGCAACTAACGACAAACACCTGGCATCAACAAATACCCTATATACAGGTACTACAACAGGTGATGTGGTTGCTGCAACTAACGACAAACACCTGGCATCAACAAATACCCTATATACAGGTACTACAACAGGTGATGTGGTTGCTGCAACTAACGACAAACACCTGGCATCAACAAATACCCTATATACAGGTACTACAACAGGTGATGTGGTTGCTGCAACTAACGACAAACACCTGGCATCAACAAATACCCTATATACAGGTACTACAACAGGTGATGTGGTTGCTGCAACTAACGACAAACACCTGGCATCAACAAATACCCTATATACAGGTACTACAACAGGTGATGTGGTTGCTGCAACTAACGACAAACACCTGGCATCAACAAACACCCTATATACAGGTACTACAACAGGTGATGTGGTTGCTGCAACTAACGACAAACACCTGGCATCAACAAATACCCTATATACAGGTACTACAACAGGTGATGTGGTTGCTGCAACTAACGACAAACACCTGGCATCAACAAACACCCTATATACAGGTACTACAACAGGTGATGTGGTTGCTGCAACTAACGACAAACACCTGGCATCAACAAATACCCTATATACAGGTACTACAACAGGTGATGTGGTTGCTGCAACTAACGACAAACACCTGGCATCAACAAATACCCTATATACAGGTACTACAACAGGTGATGTGGTTGCTGCAACTAACGACAAACACCTGGCATCAACAAATACCCTATATACAGGTACTACAACAGGTGATGTGGTTGCTGCAACTAACGACAAACACATGTCATGCTCACCTTGGCACTGTAATACTCAGCTCCATAGCCATCCATCATCTGTACCTCTTTGACATACTGAAGCTCTGCCCTGATTGGGGACACTCCCTTGAGAGCAGCATGCCCAGCTATGGCCTCGGAGAGAAGTTCAGGTGCCATGGTTTTATCCTGCATTAAAGTCTGCAATACACCATAATGTGGTCAAGTCTCCACAGGGCAGATGCCAGTTCACAATATCATGCACTTTTACTCAAGACTTCTTACAAACATGGACAGCAATACACCATAGGCTATCTCAGACATCAAGGAACTCAGAAACAGTTTGAGTTGAGTCCAGAACCAACATCCCACATTACTCAGGCCATTCCCATTCATGCTCCGTTCTCATCTGCAACAGCCAGAGAAGATTCCCAATACTAATGATACCAGCAGCAGTCTGATTCTGTGTTCGTCTGGTCTTTCTCTGAGTTTTGAGTGCTGGTCAGATTCTCTGGTCACTCCCTGCAGCACCATTCTCCCCAAGCCGCAATGATCTACCCATTCTTCTGCACAATACACACGATTCCGAACTGCCCCGTCCACATCTGACTTAGCATGCACCCAGTGATACAGTCCCAGCCAATCTGTCCGCCTGCTCATGTCCCAGCACACCAGCATGACCTGGGGAAACAATCCATTAGATGCTCTCTATTTTTGATTGCTGAATGGAAGTCTGCTCCTCTGCCGGAAGTGTGCCTGTCTGCACCTTATGATGAGTCTCCAGTAAGTACATAGTCTTGCAAGAAATTAAACCTAGTAATAAATTTATATTTAAAGGCATAAATAATAGTAGTGATACCTAGGTTTGCAGATAGTGTTAAAATAATAGTAATGATACCTAGGTGTGCAGACAATGTTAAAATAATAGTAATGATACCTAGGTTTGCAGATGTTAAAATAACAGTAATGATACCTAGGTTTGCAGATAATGTTAAAATAACAGTAATGATACCTAAATTTGCAGATAATGTTAAAATAATAGTAATGATACCTAGGTTTGCAGATAATGTTAAAATAATAGTAATGATACCTAGGTTTGCAGATAATGTTAAAATAATAGTAATGATACCTAAATTTGCAGATAATGTTAAAATAACAGTGATACAGGAAACTAATTTAGGACACATTTAAAATAATACAAAACAATTACCTTAGGAAATAGCAAGTAGTCCTCTGCTGTATACTTGTCTGGCTCGTAATCTCCAAACTCGGCTGTCAGCGAGAAAGATTGTAATTTAATTGATGCACTTTCACACAGGACACGATGAGTTGATACATGATCATGAACAATTATGAAATCCCAATGTCGACAAATGTGATCAAACTGATGACGAATCCTATTGAATCAGGAAAAAACAGTTTCCCTGAACACATCCTGCCTGTGGTTAAATATGAGGCCATACTGGCAACAGAACAGCCACACAACTGATCTACATACACACAACTACTCAAACATCCACACAACTACTCAAACATCCACACAACTACTCAAACATCCACACAACTACTCAAACATCCACACAACTACTCAAACATCCACACAACTACTGCGAGTACACACACAGCTGACTTAACATTCTCCCAGTTACTCCAAAATCCTTACTACAATAGATGTTAACACTGAGCTACAAGACAAGCGTGTGAATCTCACCCTGCAAGCTGTAGGCAGCCAGCCTGATGGCCTGTTCTGTGGAGCACGGCAGCCTCCCATCTATCACATCCGTCTTCAATTGCAAATAGTAGTGATACCTAGGTTTACAGATAATGTTAAAATAATAGTGATGTGATACCTATGTTTACAGATGGTAAAATAATAGTAGTGATACCTAGGTTTACAGATTTAAAATAATTATACAGATAATGTTAAGATAATAGTGATGTGATACCTATGTTTACAGATGTTAAAATAATAGTAGGATATTTAGGTTTACAAATAATGTTAAAATAATAGTAGTAATACTTAGGTTTACAGAGTTAAAATAAAAGTAGTAATACCTAGGTTTACATATTTAAAATAATAGCAGTGATTCCTAGGATTACAGATAGTAGTATTAAAATAATAGCAGTGATACCTAGGTTTACAAATGTTAAAATAATCATAGTGTTAGGTTTACAGCCAATGTTAACATAATTATAGTGATACCTAGGATTATAATGTTAAAATAATAGTAGTGATATCTAGGTTTACAGATGTTAAAATAGTAGTAGTGATACTTAGGTTTACAGCCAATGTTAAAATAATTATAGTGATACCTAGGATTATAGACAATGTTAAAATAATAGTAGTGATACATGGGTTTGCAGATGTTCAAATAATAGCAATGATACCTATGGTTTACAGATCATCATAAAATAATAGTAGTGATACTTAGGTTTACAGATAATGTTAGAATAACAGCAATGATACCTAGGTTTGCAGATGTTAAAATACATTGTTATTTCTACTCTCTTAACCACTCCTGCGCCCAGGAGAATGTGAAGATACACAGAACGAGTGGCCGTGCTGGTGCTACACTGTACAGCCAGGATTGTGTTGTGATCTTACTATCAACATATTACTGTCATTACATGTTCTATTTTTCTTCTTCTTGTAACATATCCAGCAGCACTTGAACTTCTTTACTTTGACCAGTACCTTTACTTTGACCAGTACCTTTACTTTGACCAGTACCTTTACTTTGACCAGTACCTTTACTTTGACCAGTACCTTTACTTTGACCAGTACCTTTACTTTGACCAGTACCTTTACTTTGACCAGTACCTTTACTTTGACCAGGTACTCGGTAGTAAAACTTGCAGTATTCACTTGCTCTCTTCTTTCATACAGGATGTTCTGTCTTTCATACAGGATGTTCTGTGTGCTTAGCACAGGGGACAGATACATGATCCTAATATCCTCTATTGATGGGCAACAGAAGAGGTAGTGATTCATCAGTTGTATGATGTTTTATACCCAGCGGACACGCTGGACCATGCTGTGGCATTATTCACAAAATGGATCCAGATAAAACTGTTGCATCATCAGATTGTGGGCCTACATTCACAAGACATCAGCCGGGCATCTCATGAAGGATGTGGGCCTAAATTAATGAGACATCAGACAGATATCTCACAGAGGATGTGGGCCTACATCCACGAGACATCAGTCGGACATATCACAGAGGATGTGGGCCCACATTCATAAGACATCAATCAGACATCTCACAGAGGATGTGGGCCTACAATCATGAGACATCAGTCAGACATCTCACAGAGGATGTGGGCCTAAATTAATGAGACATCAGTCAGACATCTCACAAAGGATGTGAGTCCACATTCATGAGACATCAGTCAGACATGTCACAGAGGGAGTGGGCCTACATTCATGAGACATCAGTGGGACATCTCACAGAGAAGCAAATAATAGAAAATACCCCGGGAAGGTTAACCCGGTCAACAAATGCCCGCAGAAGTCGGATGTGTCGGCCTAATGGCGCAAGAACGCAGCTCTGCTGTAAACAGGCACAACGCAGTCACGTCCGAAAGAAAAAAAATCTGGATGAACGCAAAAGAAGAAGAAGAAATAAAATATCCAACAGTCACTAGAGTGGGTTTTACCTGGCAACCTCGTCTGGAATTTTGTGGGCTCCGAGGACATAAAACATCACTCCAAAATACAAATTGTGAGGGTGTGTTCCAGGCTGGGCGTGTTTGTCCAGCTGTTTCTTTAGAGGCTTCTCCAGGTCGACCCAATGGAAGTTGAGTTTTTTGGTGACATACCGAAGCCCAAAGTAATGGCTCTGTCGAAGTACATACAATGTCATCAGATTTAGAATTTCGTAAAGAAGATGTGGTTATTGTACATACAGTATAAAATAACACAAAGTGATGCAACTTTACGTAACAGAATTACGACACATACAGGGCATTGCGGCGACTAGTCTTCATCAGCAAACAAATACATGCATGAAACACAACATATAGTACACGAGAAGATCCTCCGGTGACCCAGATAACAACATATAATGATTAACCCTTTACAGGGCAGACGCTTGTCCGTTTTTTAGCCCTGAACGGGCAAGATTTTTTCAGGTTCGGTAAAATTTCGGGTCGCGTTAGTAAAAACATCACAAATAAGGTGTTAGTCAACCGATTTTAGTTAAATAAACACAATGAAGGGAAAAGCATGCAGAATATGTTACTCACGTGATTGTTGTCGGTAATCCATATATGAACACAAATATTTACGAAATACGGCATGTTGCTTGTGATTTTCCGTCACCTATACGGCAATTTACAAACACATTTTCAGAATCATAATCACTTTCTTTAAAGTCCGACTCAGACTGCTAATGCAAAGTAACGCTTTGCACTGATATCTATCTCCGATTAATAGTCAACTTCGTGCCCTTTAATGTCATTTAAATTGAACCTAGCGAAATCTCGGCTATCACTTGAAGAATCGCCGAAATCCGTTTTGAAAAACAGCGTAAAAACCCCGAAAACTATCAAAAAAGGTCCGTAAAAGTCCGTTCAAATTTATAGTAGGCGCTTTACAAATGGCGGCCACGTTGTCAAGCTATTGGCGAAAGCGAAAGTAGCCGTCGGAAGTATCAGAAAGCCGAGAGATCGCGTTTTTACAATGCATAATAGTATCGTATCGGCCGGTTTGGGACATTTCGCCAGTTTACGGTATCGGGCGTAAATGGCAGTTCTGCCTTGTAAAGGGTTAACAGAACAAGATAGTACACTTAGTTGCAGTTTGTAAACATAGTATAAATATGAATAAAATTTGGTGGAACCGCGGTAAAGCTGTGGAAATAAGTGTACATACAGTGAACAACTAGGGTTAGAATTCAATTGTAAGACAACAGAGATTATGGTCATCTCCAAGAAGAAAGAAATACCGCAATGTAACATCCAAGAGATTAAAAAAATGAGGTAGTTATTCATGAAACAAATGAAAACCATAAATTTATTAATAAACTACATGTAGACATCAAGATATCTTCTACATATGTTGGACACTCTTATAACGAATGTTTGTTTTTTTTTACCAATTTCAGTGACCTTCTTCAATATGTCTTATCTTTAGCGTGCTAGCAAGTGGTATCTCAGTCTGTTATGTCCTGTGTGGAGTCTGAATGTTACTACTTGTCCACTTAAGTGGAGCTGATAATACACATTATTTTTAGGTGGCCTGTATGCTCCAATTCAAAAGTCAGGCCTTAGTCAGATATGACTGAGCTACCGTATGACAGTAGATGGTTCTAACTGCTTTTCTGTTAGCGTCGGGTGGCACTCACCAAACCCGACACCTCACATTGTGCCAACTGCTTTGGTTAGAGGAGCACAATTGGGAGGTGCATGCCTTACCCTAGTGCGAGGAAACGCAACTTAGACTAAATGTCATGACAGTGCAGACCAGACCCTAAGCCTTGGTTGGCTTAGAATATGGCTTGGTTGGCTTAGAATATGGCTTGGTTGGCTTAGAATATGGCTTGGTTAGCTTAGAATATGGCTTGATTGGCTTAGAATATGGCTTGGTTGGCTTAGAATATGGCTTGGTTGGCTTAGAATATCACAATGTCTAGTATGATCATTTGGTCTAGCGTGAGCAGCGTGGTCAAGTGGTTATGCACCCACCTCACATGCCAGTGATCTGGAGTTTGATCCTGGGTCCAGTCAGGGATATGCACTACTGACGAGCTCAAACAAGAGTGAAACTTGATTCTAGTGCTGCCAATCTGACGTGGTCAAGGCCCAAGGTTCGTACCGGAATACGATCGGCGTTGCCAGTAGTAGGTTGTGCTCAATCTTCAGGCCTCAAATCCCGGAACAACCAAATAAATCAAAAGATCACTTAGATCAAAAAGTTGGATTCATTGTGTTGTGGTTATCTTATTTTATCTTTATGTTAATTTAGTTTTATTATTATTATTACTTTCCTCATTGTGATTTCTCTTAACTAGGTTCGGTTTCAGTGTGCTGTACTGAGTTTGCTGCACGCTGTGTCTGTGGTTGGTATATCTCTCTTTCTCGCAGGTGTCATACATACCCAACTGTTTTCACCACATATTGTGGCATCTTGCTGCAGCCGTTACTTTTCCTTATATCTGTTAGATCAGCATTGCATTTTGTTCTGTAGCATAGAGTCTATTGTGATCACATCTGGGCATATATGTTTCTCTTTATTTTCTGTCAAGAGCATTTCTGCAGCTAAAAGCAAAACAAATGGCACAAAGAAAAGACAGAGAAAAAAGTATGTCAATAATATAAAGATCACTGACCTCGGCAAGTTCGATCCTTTGTGCTATACTGTTCAAACATTCCTGGCCCGTACTATCGGCAGTCAGTGTACACTCCAAGTACGCATTGTCCAACAGATAAACACCAACAATGAAGACATTCTTCGTAGATATATCGTATTTTCTTGTCTTTTTCAGCCGCCATTTGAATGGCATCTTCAAGAACTGTAATAATGTTGGATCTGTATCTGCCAAGTTATACAAAATTATGAGAATTTATTTATATTTCTACAACAATTTGTAACAGAAAGGTTATGCAAAATTATGTTAATTTTTTTCCCCATCTCTTTGAACACGAGCATACTCCACACAGGACTGATTTTTGTGTGTGGATTAGCTTTCCCTATTACCAGTGTCCCTCGCTGAGAACTGAGGTCATGCAGTGGCTGGCACACTACACGCTGAGAGCTGAGGTCATGCAGTGGCTGGCACACTACACGCTGAGAGCTGAGGTCATGCAGTGGCTGGCACACTACACACTGAGAGCTGAGGTCATGCAGTGGCTGGCACACTACACACTGAGAACTGAAGTCATGCAGTGGCTGGCACACTACACGCTTAGAGCTGAGGTCATGCAGTGGCTGGCACACTACACACTGAGAGCTGAGGTCATGCAGTGGCTGGCACACTACACACTGAGAGCTGAGGTCATGCAGTGGCTGGCACACTACACACTGAGAGCTGAGGTCATGCAGTGGCTGGTACACTACACACTGAGAGCTGAGGTCATGCAGTGGCTGGCACACTACACACTGAGAACTGAGGTCATGCAGTGGCTGGCACACTACACACTGAGAGCTGAGGTCATGCAGTGGCTGGCACACTACAAACTGAGAGCTGAGGTCATGCAGTGGCTGGCATACTACACGCTGAGAGCTGAGGTCATGCAGTGGCTGGCACACTACAAACTGAGAGCTGAGGTCATGCAGTGGCTGGCATACTACACGCTGAGAGCTGAGGTGCTCCATCTCTCTCAGTAAATGTCACCAGATGTAGATACTGAAGGTTCCAGTAAGACACTGGCAGCAAACACGTCGGATCCATCCCCTCATGCCTTGCTGGGGCCCCAGTTACATCCATGCTCAATCTATCAGGTGCCATCTTCCCAATGATGGTTGGCTGCAATGGATCTCCAACACTCTCTGTCTCTCACCCTGACTGTACTGTCAGACTGCTGTTCGTCCATCTCTTGATGTTATCTACCCACTTGTATCACTGTCTACCTGTTGCTCGCTTGCTTTCAGCAACCCCAAACTGAAGCATTTTAAAATAGGTTGTTTCATCTGTTATTTTTTACTTCAACCAGCAGTCTTTGATAGGTCTTCACAATGTCTCCCTTGTACATCCTTGCAATTACATTCCTGAAAATAACTGAACCATATTAGTAAAGTAATTACTAAGTACCTTTTAATCTCTCTCTCTCTCTCTTTCTCTCTCTCTCTCTCTCTCTGCCGACACTCAGAACTCCGAGGAAAGGCCAGACAGACACATAATCAGATGACTGCTACTGGAACCATTAGTATTAGGACTCTTCACTGGCTGTTGAAAATGAGGACGGAGCATGTGTGGGAATGTCCTCAGTGCTATGTGTCTCTCTCTCTCCCAAATGAGATTACATTATAATTAATTGCATTATCTGATGTGAATTAAACTAAGTGAACAGTCAGCCTAATGATCATAACTGTAGTATTGGGACTCTCTATTGGCTGTTGAAGATGAGGACAGAGCACTTATGGGAATGTGAGAGCTATGCTGTCAGTTCTTAGCTAAAGTCTCTCTCTCTCTCTCTCTCTCTCTCTCTCTCTCTCTCTCTCTCTCTCTCTCTCTCTCTAGAATGAGTTTACATTATAAATAATTGTAACTGACGTAAAGTAAACTAACTGAACTGCCGGCCTACTGGTAGTAACTGTGCCTATCTGTCTGAATTCTCACTTACAGCGACGTGAACCGTGAACCCAACCCCCTGCCCCTGGAATTTGTCAATTTGACAAGCAGACGCCGTCTTCCTATTGAGATGACTTGTTTCGGGTTAGTTTTCACATAAGCGACTTAACTGACCTTTCAAAATGTCGTTCTAGCACTAATGCCAGCATACATACCACAAATTCTACCAAAATAATCACCTGGGCGATGAGAAGTGAAAGCTGAGAAGAAATGTCCGAGGTTAACGGTGTCTGGAGTTTGCCTCTGGTGCGGCCATGGGTGCAGCCATCCCTGTTGTTGTCATCCTCCAACAGATGTCGCAAACTGACACTCTGGAATGTCAACAATGTCTGATTGTCGTAAAACCCCACCTTCTCAGACCCTAGCCTATTGCTCATAACCATATGTTATATATACCTGACAGTCACCTGGTTACCTTGTGTACCTCACTGACATCCCATTCTTCATGTGGCCCATGACACAAGACTCAAGAATTTCTCTCACTGTCTTCCTCTGTCTATCTTTCCACAAATCTTAACAGTTGTCACAACATGTTCCAGTCTTTGTATCCATAAAATGATGACTGCCTCTTTCTGATGTTTGTGATAAGTTGTCACTCCGTCTTAGCCTCCCTCAAATAGTCCAGATTGCTCATTTTGGCTGTCCAATGAATTTTCAGTGTTCTTCTATAAAATTACAACTCCCTCTTAAGGTGAGGTTTTTTTGTTTTTTTTTAATTGACGGAGCACCCAGATTAATGCAGGCTCAAATGTATACTGGTAAATGCTATGGGAAGTCCGAAGTGCAAGCGATCAGTGTGACTTTGACAACATTTGGTGCCGATTGGTCTATACAAATATGGAACGAACTCCCTGCCTCGCACACCAAGGTATGGGCTCTTACAGGGGAAGACAGGGGTGGCATACTCTATCCTCAGCACGGGATAGTGACTCAAGTGTATAGCCGTCTCGGATAACTGCGAAAGACTGTCACTGGGGCTTTCATCTACATTAATGAACATTGATAATAATAGGTAAGAGAAATAACGGCTGCAGCAGGATATAACAATGAGAAATACGATGGAGCTTCAATAAAAACCTCCAATGTTGTGCGTGTGTGTGTGTGTGCGTGTGTGTGTGTGCGTGCGTGCATGCGTGCGTGTGTGTGCGCGCGAGCGTGTGTGTATGCATGTTTTTTTGTTTTTTTTTCGTTCTGAAAACGTACAGAACAAATGTATCATTGTTCGATGTAGTCATCACTGCGTTCAATGCAAGTCTTCCAGCTCCGATAAAGTGCTTGGATTTATGTTGGAAAAAAAAAATTATCTTGGTCGCGTATGTAACCACTCTGAGGTCACTATTCGGTGTGCCTGACCCGGTTATGAACAGTCTGTCATAGAAGTCACGCTGTTTTGAAACTTCCTACTCTACTCACATACTTGCTGGACTGACAGACATGTATAGCCATACTGGACCATCATTTGTCGATGAATTTCTATAGGTTTCACCTCTTGACTGATCCACACACACACACACAAAACGGATAACAGAACGCTTACGACGAACACTTCACAGCGGTTAAGGTAAATCACAGGGGGGGATTTTTTTTAAATAATCACATAAAAATACGTATATGGCCGGGGCAGGAATGCTGCGTTGATCCACGACTCTAGTGATCTAGTGAGATGGGGAAACGTGACCGCCCACGCTTATCGGCATGGCTCATGATGATGATGATACTGCGTCATAACGATCAACGCTTCGATTATCTTCTGGTGATCGTCGCTGGAGCTGCGGAGTTCGTGCTTTGTGCGACGCTTCCAGCAGACGCCCTGTGGAAAGAGACCGAGCCTTATGGGATAAAAACAATGAAGTCGATTCGTTTGCCCTTTAAACCGTTGTTAATGTGATATTCCTGCAGACTAGTTGGGACAGGTCTGCAACCTGAAGCACACGTGCATCAAATCACCACAATTGCACGTTTCTCATTAGTGTGTCTGTATGCCCCGCCTTCCATCCATCTCCACAGCGGACCACAGTTCGGTCTCTATGTAGAGAAGGCAATCACAGCACGTACACCGTTATCTAGTGGCGCGGCGGGTGGCGACAGTGATAAGCCACTATACACAACATGTAACACAACACTGGTGGCGGTGCTATAGCAACGGAGTAATAATGGGCTTCACTAAGAGAAGATCTGGACCACACGCTGTACATCACACAGTTGATCATCATCATCATCATCATCCGGTACCATCACCGTAGTGACGGTAGGCAGATGTGAATAGCTAGCACTTTTATGTACGTATATTTGTATGTATTTATGTAGGCAGTTAGGTAGGAATGTAGATAGGTGTGTATGGAAGTCTGATTGTGTGTGAGTGAGAGAGAGACAGAGAGTGTGTGTGTGTGTGTGTGAGAGAGAGAGAGAGAGAGAGAGAGAGAGAGAGAGAGAGAGAGAGACCAAGAGAGAGAGACCGAGAGAGAAATGTTTAGTACATAGCATTATGAGACCATCATTGTAGGTCAGCGTGGCCGAATCAATAAGAACGCTCGTTCATAAACATCCGGTGTGCTGATGCCATTGTAACGGGTTCAACCCCTACACCAGTCAGTTGGATTTAAATGTTGACGTCTTATCCTTGACTTGGGGACGTAAATTACAAGTACCTCAGAAGTCGGAGTGGGTTCGCCCTATAGCGAGGAACACTGGCAATAAGGAAAGCTAATCCACATGCAAAAATTAATCTAGTGCATTAGAAGCAGTAGCAAGTGTAAGGGCTATGCTTGAATTCAAATCGAATGAATGCAACAACAACAACAACAACAACAAGAGATCACGCTTAATACTACATGAATTTAACGTGTATAATACGGAATACATAATGTAATTACTTTGTGAAAGACCAGTGATTGTAAGGGTCGAATGTACGACTTACAAGCATGCCAAATTTGTACCTTTTGTAAATTTCATTGGCACCTTGCCGTCTTGACAGACGATAGTTTGTAAGGGATGGAGTTATTGCCTCTCCATAGCACAAAGCCTGGGCTAAAATATAGAGATCATGTGTTGCCCATGCAACATGATCCCTCTCTCGGCCTGCCTAGTTCACTCCAGAGGAAAGGTAACACCCCTACATCTGGAACTAGACAAGCTGCAGAAGCTGCCGGATCAGCAAAGCAATGCTCTAATTGTCCGCCTGTCGGAGCTTCGATCCTAGACCAGCCGCCAACCAAGGCTTAGGGCCTGGTCTGCCCTGCCATGACACTTTGTCTTTAGGTTGCATATCCTCGCACCTGGATAAGGCTTGTACCCTCCCAATTGCGCTCTTCCGCCCGAAGCCCTTGGCACAATGTGGGGTGTCGGGTTTGGTAAGCGCCGCCCAACGTTCGGCGCAAACA
This sequence comes from Cepaea hortensis, assembly GCA_963921405.1. Lineage (NCBI taxonomy): Eukaryota > Metazoa > Mollusca > Gastropoda > Stylommatophora > Helicidae > Cepaea > Cepaea hortensis. The sequence continues at coordinate 131,981,477 of OY992881.1, read as the reverse complement.
GAAACCAGGTAGTACCGTCTACTGTTATACGGTAGCTCAGTCATATCTGACTAAGACCTGACACAACTTTTGTAAATAAAGCCCGCTTATTGAGCTTATTCGTTCTTTCTGTCCTCGGTGTTCGATATGCACGTAGCTAGGTTCTGTTTTGTTCCTCTTTCGAGCGAAATACATCAGGCCAATTTATGCACCTCACATGTCGGTGTGTGCGACTTCGGCATGAGTGTATGGTTTGCTTCCAGGTTCCGGGCTTTGTGTACCTATGAGTAAGGTCACATCCCTGGTCACACCTGGATGTTTTCTGTCCATTGTAAGTTGTTTGATATCCTCTAGTTCCTCCTCCATCCTGTCACTCCTAGTGTTTTTCAGTAGATTGTTACTTCATTGAGGAGCGGCTGGCCGAGTGGCTTTGTTGCCATTCGGTAGACCCGAATTCGAGTCTTTCGTAAGGCGTGGATTTTTTTCTGCCGGGGCAAAAAGAAAGCCCTAACCTGTACAGTTCGCGGCGACTGCACTAGCCAAGCGGCCTTAATTCCTCAGGCTCCAGACCCCCCCCCCCCTCCCCCGTCCTACACCGTAAGATACTATAGGCAGTATGGATAACTGTGTCAGGTGATGAGAGAAGAGCCAGGGGACGACAGAGGTAAATAGCCGGGTGATCTGGCTACATAGCGTGATCGGGACATGAACACAGACCTCATCCACGCCTCCATGGATGGTGTCAGGTGTTGAACCATTACCTCCCACGCACATCACCGCGGCACATGATGATGATATGTCATATTTGACCAGAAAAGTGACGGTTGCCGTAGGATACAGCAATAGGAAATAAAACTGTTATAATTATAAGTACGCCTGGCTCGTGCGAAACAGATACTAGGTTTTTTCTGTTTGTGTTTTAATGTTATTACACAACATCTAGCTTAAGAATGGAGGTGTAGACAGTCAGTGCAGTTTTCCGCTGGATGGAGAATACGATACACACACACACACACACACACACATCGTGATTGTAACTGACTCAGAAAGCAAGCTGAGTAGGGTGAGGACAGGCAAGCTTCGTGCAGAGTGGCTTGCTTCGCTTCGGAAGTCACGGGTGGCAAGCATCGTCTGGGACTTTTCTCCGGGGCATTCTGGTGTGTTGGGGAATGAACAGGCAGACAGATTGGCTGGCTCTGCAAAACTTGGTGGAGTATTGATGCATGACAAAACAGACGTGGTTGCAGCCTTGTGGGAGCATGTGTACACCTCGGAGGAGCAAATGGATCATCATAGTCTGGCAAGAATGCGACAGCGAGGGGTGACGAGGGGATCTGGCCGATGCTCGACGCTTAGAGGACAGGCGAGACGCACATATAATCAGATTGCTACTGGTACTATTGGGGTTGGAACTCTTCGCTGGTTGCTGAGGATGGGGACGGAGCGCTTATGGGAATGCCCCGAATGCTGTGATGTCGGTTCCTAAATCAATCAATCAATCAATGTTATTACATTTTCCCAATGTCACGTTTTCTTTAGATTTGTTTGTATTGTTCTTGGGGAGGGGGGGGGGATTATTATATTATTATAAATAATCGAAACGACGCTTCCTTGTGTCATAGTATACTTATTTTTATTTAATTATAATTTTGGATATCAATGATGTACAGACCAGAGGGAAACAGAGGAAGAGGCCGACCACGTAAACGTTGGACGGAGTGAATAGCAGAGTCCATGGGAATATCGATATATGAAGCCCATAATCGGGCACTCTCACGAAGTTTATACTTCACCTCGACACCGCAAGGTACAAGAGGAACATGATGAGATGAGATGAAATCATTGATTTCTTCCCTTGCGATTTACGGTTGCCTTAGTAGAGTAAGTTGTAAGGTACGTACTCTATGTATGTATTTATTTAGTATCTCCCACTTTTTCGCAAGAGTTACATATACCTAACTTTTTTTTTTTTTGCTATTGCCATGTGACCAGATTACGTCATCGTTCGCGTGATTATTTCCTTCGCCTGTGTTCTGCTTCGAAGCATGAATAAAACAAAACAGAACAAGTTAAAACTGCATTCATTCAAAAGAAGAACATAATCTGTAATAAGTCCATGAAAGTTAGAAGAATTCCCGCATGTTACATACAAGCAATTCTAACATGCAGCTGCAAATCCTGGACAATTAGAAACAAGCAACAACAAAAAAACATCCATAGAAGCTTTGAAAATATTCTAGAATCCTGAAAATTCCATGGACGGCCAAAATGATATTTTGTGGAAGGCAAAGTGGTAAAAACAACTTATCACAAACATCAGAAAGAGCCAGTCATCATTTTTGTGGCCACATTATGGGAAGACAAAAACTGGTATATATTGTGACAAATGGAAAGATTTGTGAAAAGAAATAGATGACAACAAAAGAACATGTTTGACAGTCTTGTGCCCTGTCATGGAGTCAGCACACGAACTGATACATGCCGTGTAGGGAAGCATGATCATCCACACCATTCGGCAAGACATTTGATGACGATGAGTGTCCTGTTTACATTGAATGTTTATTGCAGAACTCCTGTATTTCTGTTTTCCCCAGATAACACACCAGGCCACAAAATAGAACTAGGAAACTCGACCAAATGTAAGACACACACACACACATAGATTGATCATACGTCACGTCTTTGGCAAGCCAGTTGCACTGTATTTTAGCCAAGCATGTGCCTCAGGGCATCCGACTTTCACAAGCATTTTTTTTTCAGGTATGTTTCCCAACCCGTTGACTCCCGTCTACCTACACGGCAGCAGGTTTGTCTCTCTTTATCTGGTCCCTGGCCTTTGACAGTGCCCAGTCTACCTAAAAGGCAGCAGGTTTGTGTCTCTCTTCATCTGGTCCCTAGCTTTTGACTGTCCCCAGTCTACCTACACGGCAGCAGGCTTGTCTCTCTCTTGGTCTGGTCCCTAGCTTTGACTGTCCCCAGTCTACCTACACGGCAGCAGGCTTGTGTCTCTCTTGGTCTGGTCCCTAGCCTTTGACTGTCCCCAGTCTACCTACACGGCAGCAGGTTTGTGTCTCTCTTGGTCTGGTCCCTAGCCTTTGACTGTCGCCAGTCCACCTACACGGCAGCAGGTTTGTGTCTCTCTTGGTCTGGTCCCTAGCCTTAGACTGTCCCCAGTCCACCTACACGGCAGCAGGTTTGTGTCTCTCTTGGTCTGGTCCCTAGCCTTAGACTGTCCCCAGTCCACCTACACGGCAGCAGGTTTGTGTCTCTCTTGGTCTGGTCCCTAGCCTTTGACTGTCCCCAGTCCACCTACAAGGCAGCAGGTTTGTGTCTCTCTTGGTCTGGTCCCTAGCCTTTGACTGTCCCCAGTCCACCTACACGGCAGCAGGTTTGTGTCTCTCTTGGTCTGGTCCCTAGCCTTTGACTGTCCCCAGTCCACCTACAAGGCAGCAGGTTTGTGTCTCTCTTGGTCTGGTCCCTAGCCTTTGACTGTCCCCAGTCCACCTACACGGCAGCAGGTTTGTGTCTCTCTTGGTCTGGTCCCTAGCCTTTGACTGTCCCCAGTCCACCTACAAGGCAGCAGGTTTGTGTCTCTCTTGGTCTGGTCCCTAGCCTTTGACTGTGCCCAGATCCAACAGATGCTCTCTATTTTTGATTGCTGAATGGAAGACTGCCACTCTGCCTGTCTTCACCCATCTCCTCATACTTTGTGAGTCCGTTACAATCACAACATGCGTGTGCGGTTTGTTCTCCAGCCAGCAGAACGCTACCGTGACTGCCTCCATTTTCAGACTACATGATGTGGTACCATATGCCAGGCTCGGTAAACTAAAGATAGCCGATACAGGTGAATGTAACTGGAATTGGTCACATGACAGTTAAACATGTGCTGCAAGAGAGTCCAACATATGCAGAGGTTGATGTCTGAAGGTGCTCCAAGAAGCTACAGTGTTACTATTCCCTGCCTCCCTTAAGGACTGGGTAACAGGGTAGGCTAGGATCGATGTGCCCAGGTCAGCATGTCTGGTTCCAGTTTTGGTGGAGAAGAGGATGTTCAGGAAGTCTGATTAGAAGTCTGGTTCAGAGTGTCATTCAGAAAGTCTGGTTTAGGGGATCTTTCATTTAGACAAACGTTCAAGCACCGGTACAAGACTTTCAAGGACTCGTTCAGGCATTCATTCAAGTCCATGTTCAACATTTTTTTCAGACATGCAGAGTGACAGAGTTCAGTCAAACCAGAGCAGTGCATGGTAGATAGAGTTGAAATTAGTTTCTGAGAAGATTGCGGTATAATGTGTAATTTGACTGGCATTTCATCTGCATGGATGTACGTCGAGAACTAGCCATGGAAGTTGTTAATATTCTAATTCATTAACCACTATACCATCACGGAGCAGACCCTTAAAGCTTGATCGATTACAGGCGTCATAGATGCAAACTCATCGGAGCAATACTGAGTCATGTAAATAAACATTGAAAGAAGTCACCTGCGTTTTGTTTGATGTCCTGTGTCCACCTGCATGCTGGTCGACCCTGGTCCAGTCTTCCACCAATCACACCTTCCGCTGCTGTTCTCTCTAAGCCACCGCCACATTTAATTTGGCCACTGGGTGTCAGTTTCCGAGATATGATTATGTTTATGCATTGACTGTCAAACATTTAAATTAATTTACAAACCCAATCACAATTTTTCATTATTATATTTTATACAGCATTTTATAAAACGAAACACTTTTTTACATTGAATTTAACAAAAAATATATCTTGAAAATAGCTGTTATCAATAACCGATTGATTAAATTCAATTTTCCAGCACCATTTTGTAAACACGAAATTATAGCTGTCAACAAGAAAAAGTGGTTTAAAAAAAAGGAAAATGCCACATGAAAAAGACAATCATTTGCCAGTTCCCTGGTTCTGTCTCTTGTGTTCAGTCAAAGACCATGGTGAGACTTTCAGTATACAAATGCTGTTTATCATTAGTCATAATGATCTTGGGTAGCATGAGCGATAACTGGCATACAACTGACTGACTTTCTGGCATAATGTTTCAAGCCCTATCACAGGAGGAGTAAGGTACCTCCTTCCCTCTCTAGTCTACAGGAAACCCTTAGACAAGGTACCCAGAGCAATGTGAAATTGTGAGTGGAGGTGGTTAGTTGAATCATCAGCCAACAGATAGTTGTTGTTTATGGTTTCAAATTCACACCGGTTGGCAGATGATCTCTTTGTATAGACAATGGCTATAGCCACCAACCAGGAAAGCAATGACAGAAACCTGGTAAACCATGACCACCCATGCTTATCGGCATGGCACGTGATGATGATCCCTTACTTTGTAAAAACAATTGCTAAGTACGCCAGTGTTGGAGTCAGTTTGATTATCTGTGTTTCTGGATGTGCATGTGATGTGGGAAACACCAACTCGTTCTCCTGCTCTTGTCTAAGCTCAACTTCATGTTACGTTCTTCAAACGTGATATGAGATGCACTCACTGTTTCTGTAACTTTTGCACATTTTCAGAAAATAGGCTTTTGTCACTTACAGACAAACAGCAGTCTTGATGTCATTTACAGACAAAGAACAGCTGCTTCACAAATATATCCATGTATACTTGTCACCAAAATTATTGATGTCATTTACAGACAAACAGCAGCTGCTTCACAAATATATCCGTGTATACTTGTCACCAAAATTATTTATGTCATTTACAGACAAACAGCAGCTGCTTCACAAACATATCCATGTATACTTGTCACCAGAATTGTTGATATCATTTACAGACAAACAACAGCTGCTTCAAAAATATATCCAAGCATATTCATCACCAGAATTATTGATGTCATATTTTCACCATCATCAAAATCATGTTTTCATTGCCATCAAAATCGTATATGTCATGTTTTCTCTGTCATCACAATCACATGTCATGTTTTCTGCATGTGTAATTGTACAGATGCTATCATAATGATAAATATAAAAATTGTTGTGGAGTCTGCGCATAAAACAATTAAATAAACATTTTCAGAATAAACATCTGTAAAGAAGTTGAAATCATGGGTGCAATTCCATAAATATTTTCAGAACCTTCTGGCCGAGGGGTTACAACACTTTCTCCGTAATCCTGTTTATCACGCAGAGTCTCGTAGCGGACGAGAGCTGGGAGCGGTTCGACCCCCGCTGGTGACTTGCGGGATAACTGAGCTGGCCGCTCAGAAAGCAATGGCAAACTACTGAGCGTAATCTTGCCAAGAAATCAACAGACAGCTGAAAGATGCTGCTGTTGACAGCGATGTCCTGTAAAGGATATGCGAATTTAAAAAAAAAAAAAAAAATATGAGTTTAAAAAAAAAACTCAAAATGCCACTGTAAAGAAATAGAAACCATGGATAAAACAATTCAATAAAAATTGTAAGAATAATATCTAGAGCATAAAAAACATTTTGAGTTGACACTGAACGAGAATGAGCAATATTTGCTAGGCCCTGTTCCATGCCATCTACGACTTGACATAATGTGCGCCACAAGACTTCGGCTCTATCATGCCATCTAGACGTGACACAGGCTGCTGCCACAAGACTTCGGCTCTATCATGCCATCTAGACGTGACACAGGCTGCTGCCACAAGACTTCGGCACTATCATGCCATCTAAAATTTTCTAATTTGTCAGGCAGTACTTGCAACTCAACTACGATCATCATCCCCATCAAGTGCCTTGCTGGCTCTGAATGGGCAATCTTGCTTATCCATAAATTGCGATCTCTGACAGCATAAATCTATTCATGTGTTTTCTCTCTTTTCCATGCCATGACAATAAAAAATTTTCTTAACCTGTCTTCCCCTATCTCTCTTTCCACAAATCTTTCCGGTTGTTACAATATGTTCCAGTTTTTGTCTTCTCATAATGTGACTAAAATGATAGCTGCCTCTTTTTGATGTTTGTGATAAGCTGTCTTTGTGACTTATTGGTCATTAGACTGTCCAATGAATTTTCAGCAATCTTCTTTAAAACCACATCTCCAAGGCGTGTAGGGATCTCTACACCTGTTTGCTAATGAGTAATTAGTACCAATGTTCAGTACCGCTTTTAACTGATGACACCATCACAGTCTATTCTGTGTATTAAAACAAAGTGTTAGAATGGACTGCAGATTCCATTGACGATGAACTGTATTTTTCATGGAGGACTTTTGTGTTGGCATTCTGGCAGTAGCATTATGCAGTGTACCTGTGCGGGCTGTTGGCTTGCCAATACTCCTGTCTATTACATTGTTCACATAGGGCAGTGAGGAGCGTTTTGTGTGATATTCACTGGCACAGGAACAGAGCATAATGGGGACGACCCGATGCTGTGAAGTTGGGACCGCAACTAACTAACTAACTAACATAGAAATGCCAGAACTTGTTCACATGCTAGAAATCCACAAACAGCGAGAAATAAAAGCAGATACACTGAAAAGGCTGCTGCTCAGGCTAAATTAGAAATGTTGACAAAAATATAGTAGTGATGAAGATATAAATTCATACAGCAGTTTATAAAACAATTCAAAATGTTTTTACACTGAATTTTGTTTTTAAATATATCTTGGAAATAGTTGTATTCAACTGATTAAATTCAGTGGTCAATATATACACATTTGGTCACGAGACAGTGTCGTGGAGCTTGTGTGTTGTGTGGAGAATCTATGCAAGGAGACTGAACACTTTTGGAGTTATCTGTGTGTGGTCTATGCAAGTAGACTGGAATATATTCTTTAAACTGAATCTCACTGGTGCTACAGAGTTCATGCACTGAGTTAAAATCCCCCTAGTATGATCCACAGAAAGATTGTCCTGTACAAATCACAACCTCAAAATAATCCATTGGTTCAACACAACCTCAAGCCATTGAATATCAACAAGGTCTGTGAGACTACAGTCTGTGCATCATATGGTAGCACACACAAAGTCATTGTATAAACACTGAGTACAGTCTGTGCATAACATGGTAGCACACACAAAGTCATTCACATGGTAGCACACACAAAGTCATTGTATCAACACTTGTCTGTGCATCACATGGTAGCACACACAAAGTCATTCACATGGTAGCACACACAAAGTCATTGTATCAACACTTGTCTGTGCATCACATGGTAGCACACACAAAGTCATTCACATGGTAGCACACACAAAGTCATTGTATCAACACTTGTCTGTGGTCACTGAGCACTTTGTTCATCAACCTCGCTGACAGTTTAAGCAAATAGCTCGTTCCATGGACTGGCTGTTACTGGGGAGTACAAAACAAGAAACAATTGACTACACGTGATAACCAAATCTGTTACTGCCATTAACAAACATACACCCATGTCTCCACTCATTTCCAAGATCGATCACCCTAAATTATCTATGTTGTGTGCTGACAGTGGGTTCTTCTTCTTCTTCTGCGTTGGAGTGTTTTTTCAGATGTAATTGTGTTGTGCCTGTTTTCGGCCGACACATCCGACTTCTGCGGGGATTTGTTGACCGGGTTAACCATCCCGGGTGTTTCGAAGAACATTTCACCATCACTCAGATGCCTTTACGCTGTGCCTGTTTATTTGCGCCTTTCGGCCAACACATCTGACTTCTGCGAGCATTTGTTGACCGGGTTAACCTCCCTGGGTGTTTGAAAAGACTTTTGGCCCTCACTTTTATGGTGTCATCTACATCACAGCTGGTCAAGTTAGAGCAGCCGAAGACACCCCGGCCAATCCTCAAGGGAAGGCAGGGGCAGACAATGGTCATTTTCTGCCATCCAAGGAGGCTTCCATAATTGCAGAGCGCTCTGGTACTGGGCTCACCCAAAGAATTGCGTCCTGCACATGGCTGCTTCACTTCCTCACTTCCGTCCCCGGTGATACATGCATAACCACTGGACGCCTACCGATGAGCTTTCAAGCCATGCCATACAGGACTGACTGAAAAGCCACGCCAGCTTACTGACTGCAGAGCCACTACTCATCGAGAGAGAGTGGGCGATTATCGAGACCTGGTCGAACTTTTGTGCAAAAATTGCTTTTCCGCCCGCTCAAAACGAGATATGGCTTCGTGCTGCGGTCACATTCTCAAAACACCTGCCTCGCTAACATGCATCGGCTGGGAAGTTCCCGATTGGGTGCACCTCACACAGCCATCCAAGACAACAAACGCCAGATACAGGACTGATCTTGCAAACCAGACTAGCCCTCATGGGTAGTGGGTTCATTCGACACACCCATCAGTTAGACTTAAATGTTGACATCTCGTTTAGAAAGCAATGGCAAACTACAGTCTGTACAGTTGCCTAGACAACTACCTGTGGTTGATCATATCATCCAGCAATGGGCATGCAACATTTAAATGCAAATCATAAGATTACATTCGAGGACAACGCAGGACAATGTCATTTCAATAGTTTAAGGAGGAAAATAGAAACCCCACAAACATGGCAAATCTGCAGCGCAGTAATAGCACACTTGCTACCACTGAAGTCCTTTGTTCATGTGCATGAGTGCACACACCACACCTCACATACACTTGCTTGCATGCACATGCAGCCATACATACATACACACATGCTTGCCCACACATTTGACCATATACACACACATAAGAGGACAGGTTGGCCAAGTGGCTAGAATGCTGGATTCTCCTTTGGGAGACCCGAGTTCAAATCCTCTGTAAGGTGTGGCATTTGTTTCTGTGGGGGGGGGGGGGGGGGGGAAGACTCTAACCTGCAGTTCACAGCAACTGCACTAACCAGGCGGCCTTAATTCTTCCAGCTCTAGACCCCACTGCCATACACAGCAAGGTAATATATTGGCAGCCAATGACAGCTTTCTTTATGACACACATAAATGTTTACACTTACATACTCGCTTGCATGCACCCGGCCACATCTAGTAAGATAAATGTGTGCTCACCTGATGACAAAACACAGATGACAAAAATGTAGATAGCAGGCTGTACACTGTCGCACGCAGCGACAGCAGATGTAGTTCTCACACAGCTGACATTTCATGACAGCATTGAACAGCAAAGCCTCACGACAGTTATGGCAAGCTGGAAATATTTGTTGAAAATATAAAAGTATGAAAATTAGGTAGGAAAGTATGAAAAGTATATATGGAGGTATGAAAATTATGTATGAAAGTATAAAACGTATATATATATATAAGTATAAAAAGTATATATGAAAGTATGAAGAGTATACATGTAAGTGTGCAAAGTATACGTGTAAGTACGCAAAGTATACGTGTAAGTGTGCAAAGTATACATGTAAGTATGCAAAGTATACATGTAAGTGTGCAAAGTATACGTGTAAGTACGCAAAGTATACGTGTAAGTGTGCAAAGTATACGTGTAAGTGTGCAAAGTATACGTGTAAGTACGCAAAGTATACGTGTAAGTACGCAAAGTATACGTGTAAGTACGCAAAGTATACATGTAAGTATGCAAAGTATACGTGTAAGTACGCAAAGTATACGTGTAAGTACGCAAAGTATACATGTAAGTATGCAAAGTATACATGTAAGTACGCAAAGTATACGTGTAAGTGTGCAAAGTATACGTGTAAGTGTGCAAAGTATACGTGTAAGTACGCAAAGTATACGTGTAAGTACGCAAAGTATACGTGTAAGTGTGCAAAGTATACGTGTAAGTGTGCAAAGTATACGTGTAAGTACGCAAAGTATACGTGTAAGTGTGCAAAGTATACGTGTAAGTATGCAAAGTACATATGTAAGTGTGCAAAGTATACATGTAAGTGTGCAAAGTATACATGTAAGTGTGCAAAGTATACATGTAAGTGTGCAAAGTATACATGTAAGTGTGCAAAGTATACGTGTAAGTGTGCAAAGTATACGTGTAAGTGTGCAAAGTATACATGTAAGTGTGCAAAGTATACGTGTAAGTGTGCAAAGTATACATGTAAGTGTGCAAAGTATACATGTAAGTGTGCAAAGTATACGTGTAAGTGTGCAAAGTATACATGTAAGTGTGCAAAGTATACATGTAAGTGTGCAAAGTATACGTGTAAGTACGCAAAGTATACGTGTAAGTGTGCAAAGTATACGTGTAAGTGTGCAAAGTATATGTGTAAGTACGCAAAGTATACGTGTAAGTGTGCAAAGTATACGTGTAAGTATGCAAAGTACATATGTAAGTGTGCAAAGTATACATGTAAGTGTGCAAAGTATACATGTAAGTGTGCAAAGTATACATGTAAGTGTGCAAAGTATACATGTAAGTGTGCAAAGTATACATGTAAGTATGCAAAGTATACGTGTAAGTACGCAAAGTATACATGTAAGTATGCAAAGTATATATGTAAGTGTGCAAAGTACATATGTAAGTGTGCAAAGTATACATGTAAGTGTGCAAAGTATACATGTAAGTGTGCAAAGTATACATGTAAGTGTGCAAAGTATACATGTAAGTGTGCAAAGTATACATGTAAGTATGCAAAGTATACGTGTAAGTACGCAAAGTATACATGTATGTGTGCAAAGTATACATGTAAGTGTGCAAAGTACATATGTAAGTTTTCCTTTAAACTTACTAGTTAAACAAGTGTCATATTTTCTCAAAAGTTTCTAGTTCAACCTGTATCTGTTTTCTCAATGTGTTTCCCCGCGTTTCCCAACACCCGAGTCACTGGTAATTTGTTTGGTATTTGTTTAGTTCTCTTCTAGAGCTCTACGCTGGTGATCTTACCAGTTTTGACCTATTTTGTTTAGGCACCAATTAATCAGTGTTCACTGATGAGTTTAAAATGCACATGAAATTTGAAACTGTAAGGAGTCAGTGAAATGAGTTCAAATCTGGCAATAATCCAACAGTTACAGCATTCTGACTGGGATCCTCACAGATGTCATGGAGTATAGTAAGCCTCTAAACAGACACTTTTTTTTTTTTTTTTTTGCATATCCTTTACAGGACATCGCTGTCAACATCAGCATCTTTCATGTGATTGTTGATTTCCTAGCAAGATTACGCTTTCTGAGCGACCGGCTCACCTACCCCGTAAGTTAACGACGTGGCAAGAACCGCTACCAATTCTCGCGCATGTCACATTACTCATGAGAGTATACAAGATTATGGAGAAAGACGCTAACTCCTAGGCCAGGGAGACCGGCTAAACAGACACTAAAGATAGTAAAACAGAAGTAGTAGTAGTAATAATAGTAGTTATAGCCTCTAAAGTAGTTGTAGTAGCAGCAACTATAGTAGTAGTTGTAGTAGCAGCCGCTATAGTAGTAGTTGTAGTAGCAGTAACAGTAGTAGTAGCAGCATCAGTGGGTGTGATGATGGTGAAGCTGGTAGCAGATGCAAAAGTGTGAAGTGTGTAGTAGAAATTGTAGCAGATGCTGAAGTGTGAAGAAGAAATTGCAGCAGATGCAAAAGTGTGAAGTAGAAATTGCAGCAGATGCTGAAGAAAATGAAGTGTAAATGTGCAACATACCATAGACTGAATGTGTAAAGTGTAAATGTGCAGCGTACCATAGACTGAATGTGTAAAGTGTAAATGTGCAGCATACCATAGACTGAATGTGTAAATGTGCAGCATACCGTAGACTGAATGTGTAAAGTGTAAATGTGCAGCGTACCATAGACTGAATGTGTATTTTTCTGTTGACAAATTCCATTGACAGTCTCCGCTCCCTGCATACAAGTTTTCAACTGCAGACTTGAGTGGTCCCCAAATGGGTTACTCCGCTTGGGCATTTTCAACCAGAGCCGCTCCACTCTTGTGCTGTGTTATCTTCGTCACTTACTGGAGTAATCTGCAGGTATGACTAACTACCAATCAAAATGCACTGGTAATCAATAATTAGAAAAATTATTTAAATACCACTTTGTGGATAGTATCACATTTATAAACCCAGTCAAAGTCTGGTCAATGCATCACTACCTAAACGAGTTTTTGGTTCAACCTCTTCAGTAGATTTACACTAAAATAATAAAAGTCTTGTAAATGAAATAGTGTTATATTGATTAAATATGGAACCCAGTAGTTGTGCCTATTTTATTGTGTTTTTTCGTTTTGTTATCTGTTTGTGTTGTCCAGACCTTGACAAAGATTCTTAGAATCAAAACGTCGGCTGTCCTTTGTGTACTATAGTACTTATTTTTGTATTTTATTATTTCATTTTATACATTTATTGATTGTTTCTGATTTTGGATAAGTCACACTTTGTTTTCACCTGTGTGTGATGGAGATCTTTGTAAGGTATGTACATGGTATCTGTGTTTAGTATGTCTCTTCTTTACGCAGGAGCTAAATATACCTAATTGTTTGCAATTCATATTATTATATCCTGCTGCAGCTGCTGCTTTTTCTTTTGTTTCTGTCCTGAACAATGTACCCATGTTGACCGACTACTCTTCATGAGTATCAAGTAAGAGCCGGCTTCCTGGCCTAGAGGTTAGCAACTTTTCTCCGTAATCTCGTATACTCTCTTAAGTAACATGACGATGGTGAGAATCAGCAGTGGTTCAAATCGCGCCTGTAACTTACGGGGTATGAGAGCAGACTGCTCAGAAAGAAATGGCAAACTACTGAGCGTAATCTTGCCAAGAAATCAACTGAAAGACGCTGATGTTTACAGCAATGTCCTGGAAAGGATATGCAAACATTTTTTTTTATCAAGTAAGAAGCCATAAGTTATTGCAATTATTACATTTAGTCCAAACATACTACAGAAATCTGATCATTAATTCAAGGTTCAGCTCATATTGTTCCTCTCTACCTTGCAGTGTCGAGGTGAAGCATAAACAGTGGGAGAGTGCCCATTTATGGGCTTCATGTATCGAGATTCCCATGTACCGTTAATCCCGTTGTCCATCATTTTCATAGTCGGCCTCTTCATCTGGTTACGTCTAGTCTGTACATCATTGCTTGTCATGGTTTACTGTTATTGTTAGTTTTCAGATAAGTTATGTGGCCGAACCATTTCACTTGCTGATTTCTAATGAAATCTAGTGCTGCTAGAACCCCCACTTTAGTTCCAATTTCTTCTTTTCTCTCTTCTCAGGAATCTCATTTCTGTTGTGATTTTTCTTCTATCTTTTTCTGTCATTGTCCAGATTTGGCACTGGTAGCATAGAGTTGGTAGGAAGACTGTTGTAGAGTGCTTTTTTCTTGGCTACAAGGGTAAACAAGTGAACATCAAGAGGATCAACTTCCCTACCACAGGTTTGACTTCACCAAGCTTGGTGCCTTTCCACAGAACAGCAAGCCATCAGCCAAGAGCATCACACAAAGAACAAACTCTAGCAATGATCCCCGGGGGTCTATGAAAAAATTGCACTCATGGTCTGAACAGTAGTTCAAAACCAAACCCACATGTATTTGCAATGGCTGCGATCTTCAGGGACTGAAAGAGTTTAGAAAGGACAGTAAAGGAAACAGGAAAGCATGATTCCTGAAAGCTGAGACAGTAGCCGGTCAAAAGAAAGGCTGACACAGGGCAGGGGAACTGGCGATGGGTAGAAAGTCTATCCAGAGAGTTGTGATGAGTCACATTCTACAAAGAGCTCACATCGTCATGACCTTATCAGTTCTATCATCTATGTAAACTAACTATTGTTAACATATGAAGCTCAGTTAAATGAAACCATTAATTAATTCACACATGCAGTGGCTTAATTTAACTTATTCAGTGCCAAACAAAATACAGGTTTGGACCAACTATGAATGGTACATGACCAAACGAACGTGAACAAGTATTATAATGTAAATTTTGGCACTCTTCTGAATAAAGGTCCCAAATTATTTAGTGTAAAAAGTATCCCTCACAGGGCTTCATTGGTTGATGTTGTCGATCACTTCCGGTTCAATGTGATGTGGACTGCTAGACCAATCGATGGATGCAATAAATGTTTCCTGGGCCCGGAGGGCCCTGACTGTCATCGGAGTGTATATCTATTTCCACATATACCTGTTAGGTATACACTCTGACGATTGTGAGGGCCCTCCGGGCCCAAAAACATTTATTGCATCCATCGATCGTTATAGCAGTCCATGTCACACTGAACCAGAAGTGATCGACAACACATTCAATGCTCGTTCCGATATGTAGAATTTTTTCACAAACAACATACTTTCAACTTTCGGACAGTATTTACAACTTTTGTGCCACAATTTCCACATATAACTGTGAAATATTATTGGCACGTAGTTCTATATTTTAGTTCCTAGTGTTTAATATTTTTTTAAAAAATTATATCACCTAATGAGGCCCTGTAAGGAACGCTTTTTACAATAAATAATTTGGGATCGTTATTTGGAAGAGAGCCTAAATTTCCATTCCCTGAGCATTAAAATTGTGAAAGATACTGTGAAACAAAAACAAATAGCATGATAACACTAGCATGGCGATATGGATATATAGTATCCTTCAGCACTGAAGCAAAATTACTATCCACGGTCTACTGCTTTTCATTTTTCACTCACTTCACTAGCCTTAAACACTAAGTTTGTCCATTTATACCACAAGCAAAAGTAAAAAAAAAAAAGTAAGTAACCAGCACGCAAAAATTAATTACCTGCTAAAGTTAATTACCTGCTAACTAGAAGAACTTACACCAGAAATAATTAAAGAAACATCAATGACTGATTTCTGAGTCCTACCGTAAACTAAATAAACCACTACACGTGTGTATTGTGACGAGCAGAAAGTAATTACTAATATATAATCTATATCTATAAAACAGAGTGTATGTTTGTTTGTTTGTGGGTATTGGATGCGTTCGATAACGGTACATCCGATTGAGATGAAATTTTCTACACGTCTTCCTTTCATTCATTTGCAACCGACTATAATAATTTCTTAATGTAAAATCTTCGACTTATTTAATAACATTTACTTTTCCATTTTCATTATATAATGTCTATATAGCAGGGGCACTTCACTCTAGAAAAGTTATTTCAAGGGGCATAACTTTTAATAACATTTCTATATACTTTATAGTCATATTGTTGGACTTACTTGCACTATTGTTAAACTTTTTGTCTATAGTTATTTTTAGGCATATGAGTTATAATAAATAATGATATTTAAATATTGAGCACAACCCACCACTGGCAACGCCGATTGCATTCCGGCACGAACCTAAGGCCTATCCACGTCATGGAAGCACTATACTCGAGTTTCGCCCTCGTTTGAGCTCGTCAGTAGTGCATATCCCTGACCGGATCCGGAAACAAGCCCCGGATCACGCGTGCGAAGCGGGTGTGTAACCACGCGGCACACACTGGACACGCCAAATTATCACACCGGAATACCACAACGCTACCCATTGTAGGCTATGCTCAAGATTGCCCAATCGCCGCGACTGACGTCCGTCAATCGATGTGGACCCGAACGATCAGGACTTCTCACTGTATGGTGGGTTGTGCTCAATATTTAAATTTCAAATCCCGAAACAACCAAATAATCAAATAATGATATAATCTTTAAGGCATTTTCAAAGTTTTCATAAAAATAATGCATAATGCATAACATTGTAACCCATCTTTTTCTAGTTTTCATTGAATGGTGTGTGGAAGGACATTCTTTTAAGTTACTGTGCGCCAAGAGCTGGGCGAAACCACGCCGGTCAGACAGACAGACAGTCGGGAACGGGAGAGCTTATATGACTACTTATATGAATTAAATGAGATGCTCCCCACCAGGGACTGGGTGAAGCCGGGCCGGGTCAGCCAGACAGACAGACAGACAAACAAGCAGACAGACAGACTGATAGATAGATAGATCCCCTCCAGGGCCTGGGCGAAGCCGGGCCGGGTCAGCTAGTATTATATAAATTCAAATATAATCCATTAATTGTCTTGATCAACAAGCGAAGCACTGAAGCGAAACAGTTCAAGCACGTTATATTTATTCTTCGCTTCGACCCGGCATTTATCAATTGAAGGCGGCAAGTTCTAATCCGGCGTGGACACTATAGCTTTTAACTGATATAATCTAGCGTGCCCTCATTCTGTATCTCTGTCCTCTACTTCTATGACAGCCCATCAATACCTGTAAATGTATGCAGTTCTTGAGCTATCCCAATGGTCTCCCAGCAAAACACGGAAACCGCAGTCGTCGGGCAGACGACAACACAAGGGCAGATCACTCGCACGAATCTCGTCTGCTCAAGATGGCTGCAAGTGTCAGTTTGACTATCAACTTGAGAGACGGGTCCAAGCAAACTATTTCTCATGCCGTTGGAGGACAAGATAATCATGTTGTACGATACAGTGAGTTAATACAGTCGTTAAACTATGTGCAAGAACAGAGCAATGCTGTACTCACCACTCTTGTTAATCAAGAGAAATCTCAGAAGAACGGCAGCCCAGGTACCAATTTCATCGTAAATTAATTTAATTTTGGTCATGATTTACATATTGAGATTTTACTTATGAATGGAAACCATCACAGCTGGATACCGCAGCTTGTCAAAATGATTCCAACGGTATCTCGGTTAAGCCTGTTCTTCAATTCTAAGCGAATATATTATTTTTTTTTAGTATTGTGATCTACAATTACAATGAGTCAATAAGGAAACCCACAGGAATCTCAGCAAATGAGCAGTTCTGCTGAAGGCCCAGTAAAATTGGGAAATAAGAAATCCCCCCCCCCCCATCTATTACTGTGACTTTGTTTTTAAATGAAGCACATGGCAATCTTATTTATTGCTGCATTCGGGGCGGCTTTGTTTAACTTGGTGTGGTATCTACTTTTTAAGGGAGACTTTATTCGCAATTCAATTGCGAATACTACTGAGCATTATTCCCAATCAAATTGCGGGAATTAACAAACATGTCACAACGTCTGCTCACTAGTCAAATTTAGTTTGAGCCAGTAAGAAGGTGGTTAATTTAAATAGGAACATTCACTGTTGCAAGTTTAATTCTGCCGAATTCTCTGTAATTTTCAATGAATCACCCATTCTTCTTACTTCTGTCCATTCTTCTGGCATCCCGTTTTATTTTTACAATGATTCAGGGGTGATATTTCATTTGGCATGCTCAAGAGGATAGTAATGGGGTGGATCTGAAGAGAGTGGTTGCTGTCTATGGTGCGGTCTCGGCTGACAAAAATTAGTTTCATCTTCGTGCCAGGGCATGTGGGAGTACAAGGAAATGAACGGGCTGACAAACTAGCAGGTAAGGCTAAGGTGGAGGGCGGACGCGCCATGGACCAGGCTGACATTCTGAATGCTCTACGAGAAGTAAGACTTATGCGAGAACCAAGTGATGACTGCGAATCTACAACCATGGTCAGACTGCGAGAACAGCAAATCAAAAGAGGGGTGGCCAAACAAGTACACTACGCAGGAAGCCAAAGAAGATTGATAAACCAACACAGAACTGGTGTCGTTAGCCGCTACACGCTGTGGGATTTGCAGAGGAGGGGATCCGAGCACTTATGGACTGAATGGTTCAATGTGCAATGAGGATGATCTGTCGACTAACTAACTATTTCATTTGGCAAATAAAATTCACTTTAAACAAAGACATCTATTGGATCCATTGATTCCAACACTCGATCACTCCATTCATGCCTGGGGGGCTGCACCCCCCGGCAGCTTCCGCAGATCCATAGAGTACACTTTATTCACAAGTTTCGAGTTTCTATATTTTAGTTCGTAATGTTTAATATTTTTTTTATTATATCACTTAATTAAAATGAAAAAAAAAAATTGCTCCCCGGCAGGGTATCAAACCTCGGTCTCCCGCGTCACAGGCGGAGATACTTACCACTATGCTACCAAGGACACAATATCAATTCAACAAAATTTAATAATATAGTCAAACACATGTTCCGATGACGTCATATATGTCACGTGATCAGCCGCAATTGCGAATAATGCAAAATATTATTCGCAGTTCAATTGCGAATTATCACTTTGATTTTTTAATAGGATGTGTCGTGACCTAATTAATAATTTAAAATAGCCGCAAATGAGTTAAGAACTGTTATTAGTTTGTATTCGAGTTCGTAATTTTGTGGTGTCTACATTATCCTTTCATTTACGCTTATATTTGTTTCACCATGAGTAAGAAATATTCTCAACATATCAGAGAACAGTTGCTCAGTGGCTCAAGATTTCAAAAATGATTGTTAAAAGTAGAAGGGGATAATACTAAGTGTTTTTGCAAATACTGCAAATGTTCAATGGCAGCCAGGTTAAGTGATATTGAGAGGCACAAGAATACAACGAAACAGCGGAAAGCCGAACAACCATTCAGTACACAAAGACAAACAACAATTGCATTTGACAAACTGAAAGATGATGTCAAAGAAACAGAAGGATGCATGTCTTTGTTCATAGCTGGCCTTTGTTCGCTTCGCGTTGTTGACCATTTAAGTGAACTCTGCAAGGTACACTTTGGTGACAGCAAAGGTTGCAAGAACTTTAAGCTTAGGAGAACTAAGTGCAGAGCAGTTATTTCAAATGTACTTGCACCATATTTCACAACAGACTTGACAGCTGGTATTGGCAAAAGTCATCATCATCATCAAGTGCCGTGCCGGCTGGCGTAGGCGTTCATGGCTCTCCATAGATCTCGGTCTTTGGTTTTCTGGATCAACTCTGCTGCTGATATTCCTCCATGCCACCGTCTCAATATTGGCAAAAGTAAATACAGCTTATTGATTGATGAGAGCAATGACATTTCTGAAACTAAGCTACTTGGAGTAGCTATTAGGTACTATTCAGAGACAAGAAAGCAGTTTGTGGTTACTTACTTAGACTTAGATGAAGTGAGTGACTGCAACACGCAGGCAATATGCAACCATCGCAAAGATTGTTTAAACAAGAATGGACTTGAGTTGCAAAGACTAGATGCACTCGGCACTGACAATGCATCTGTCATGACAGGTGTAAACAATGGAGTGTATACAAAATTAAAATCCGAAGTTCCTCATCTGGTACTAGTTAGGTGTGTATGTTATTCCCTTCAGCTGGCAGTGTCACAGGCTGCATCTGCTTGTCTTGCCCAGGAACATAGAGTTCATGATTAGAGAAACACATAGTTTGTCCAAATAGTGCGGCTATTTCATGATGGTATGCAGGCAAGAGTACAGGAAAATGGTGAACTGTCTGAGCCCTTTCTTGTCACCAATGGAGTGAAGCAAGGATGTGTCCTGGCACCAACACTATTCAGCCTCATGTTTTCAGCTATGCTGATGAATGCCTTCAAGAACAATGACATTGGAATAGACATCAACTACTGCATGGATGGAAAGTTGTTCAATCTCAGAAGGCTGAAAGCCAAAATACCAAAGCTAACAGCGATACCGTCAGAGAACTGCTGTTTGTTGATGATTGTGCTCTATGCGCCAACTCAGAGGCATACATGCAACACAATGTTTCAGCTTTCTCATATGCCTGTGCCAACTTTGGGCTCAACATCAACTTGGAGAAGACTGTAGTTATGTACCAGCCAGCTCCAGGGAATAATCACACAGTGCTGAATATCAAGGTGAACGTCATAGACTAAGCGTTGTGGACAAATTCACCTATCTTGGCAGCACTGTGTCACAAGCTGCCACAGTTGATGACGAAGTGAATGCAAGAATCTCCAAGGCCAGCGCGGCCTTTGGAAGACTGTACAAGAATGTATGGGACAGAAATGGAATAAGCCTGCAAACAAAGCGTAAAGTCTATAAAGCAGTTGTATTATCCACACTGCTATATCCTTGTGAAACCTGGACTGTTTATCAGCGACACGCTAGGAAATTAAACCACTTCCACACAGTCTGCCTTAGGAAGCTACTGAAGATTAAATGGCAAGACAAGATCCCAGACACTGAAGTCCTAGAAAGAGCGTCCATGCCCAGTATACACACTCTTCTCTTCTTCTTCTTCAGCTTTCCGAGCCATTGAGGTTCTTTGCTGCAAATACAATCCGTCTCCATTCGTCTCTCTGGTGGACCTTCTCTTGCCAGTCGTTGATTCCAAGTGCTTGTAGGTCTGTACATGTATTATCTCTCCACCGTCTTGGTCTACCTCGGGGTCTACGGTCATTTATTTCCTGAGTGTAAGCGAGTTTTGTTTCCCTATTATCTTCCATTCTTTCTATGTGCCCCAGCCATTGTAGTCTATTAGCCTTCATGATACCAGTGATTAGTGGGGACTTAAACAGATCATAAATGTCTTAGTTACTTCTTCTTTTCCACTCTCCACTTTGTGTGTCCCTAATGGGTCCAAAGATGCGTCTTAAAATTTTGTTCTCAAGGGTTTGTAACAAGGCTTCGTCTCCTTTCGTTGTACTCCAGGTTTCAGGGTCATACAGCACAACTGGTCTGATCAGTGTTTTGTATATTGTGATTTTGGTGTTACGAGATAGCGCCTTTGATTTTAGTAGATGTTGTAGTGCATAGTATATCTTATTTCCAGAGTTGATTCTGGTTTGTATTTCTTCCCTTATGATGTTGGAGACTAATGAAAAATCAGATTCGCTGGACTGGTCACTTAACTCATATGCCAGATCACAGGCTCCCTAAACAAATTTTTTTTACGGCGAGCTGCGTAGTAGTAAATGCTCCCAGTGCAGCCAGAGGAAACGATTTAAACACTGAAAATCTCACTGAAAGCTTTTGGAATTCATCTCGACACCTGGGAGGCTGCTAGTAAAGACCGTAATTTGTGGCGTACATCATTGCATAAGGGTGCAGCCACTTGTGAAGCAAATAGGACTGCAAGAGCTGTGAAGAAAAGACTGGACAGAAAAACCACTGCAGGAGATCCTCCTCCTTGAATGCCAAGCTTTCTTTGCCCACATTGTCAAAGAACATTTTGAGCCAAAATAGGCCTTATCAGCCATCTTAGAACTCACAGCTCCATACTTACAACCCCACTGGATGAAATGAATGGTCATCATCATTCTTGATAGGCAAACAACAGAGAAACATAACTGGTTTTCTCACTCAAGTCTTCATCAAGCAAAGTACAGGGAGCTTTTTGCTTCAATAAATGATGGACAACATCCGCTGAAGGTTGTTCAGTTAAGCCAGACACGATGGTTGTCCATTCAATCTGCCATTGTCAGAATATTGCAGCAGTGGGTTGAGCTCAGAACTCATTTTTATGTAGCAAGACTCAACGAGCGCTGTTATACAGCAGAACTTCTACATTCTATGTTTAGCAACATGAAAAACTATGCGTTTCTCATATTTCTCAAGCATATTCTCGGAGAAGTTCAAAGTGTGAATAAGAAATTCGAAGCAGATATACAGGATCCAACAAAACTACTCAGTAATCTTGTCCAACTCACTGATTCTATCAGTTCAAAGATTGCTATTCTTGGGGGGGGGGGGGGGGGGGGAATAACAGAAAGTGATGCTATTCAAGATTATTTAGATCCTAATCCCAATCTAGGTTATGAGTTTGAGAAAGAAATAGCAGGCTACCAGGTACCTGATGAGAAAAAAATTCATGGAAGGTGCATCCAGTTTTTAATACTGCTGTTGACACAGCTGCGTTTACGTTTGCCGGATAACGTTCAAGCGTTGCAGTCCATGTCATGTCTTAGAGGAAGTGAATGTCTACAGCTAATGAAGCCTTGTATATTTAATCTTGCTACAATGTTTGTAGAAGATGCTCTACTCTCACCCGCAGCGATTTCCAGTGGAGAAAACTCATCATATGCAGTGGACACAGACCTTTGACACACTTGGACTGTGGGCAGAAATAGCCTCATACAGGGATACCACCGATGAAAATCCTTTCCAAGATCTTACAGATTTAGCTTTTACTGTGCTCATTTTACCTCATTCTAATGCAGGCGTGCAGCGTATTTTCAGTCAGACGGGAGTTATAAAATCAAAATTGCGGAACAGACTGAGCATCAAGAGTTTGACAACTGTTTTTACTATTAGATATGGAATGAAAAGATATGGCAAATGCTGTCATGATTATAAACTACCTAAGGATATTCTACCAAAAATTGGATCGCAGGAGGCATATACACGTTTCTTCCAATCATCATCATCATCACAGGAGCAAACACAGCAGGAAATAGCTACAGAAACTGAAGAGGACTTGTCTGACTGGGATTTGGCGGATTTGGAATAAACTTCATTCTAATATTCAGTGATAATAATAAATTATATTGTGCTACATTGTTACATTTTTATTTTTTTTTTTGGTGCTTTCCAAAAAATGTTGGTGCTTTTTTGGGTTGATTTTGGTGCTTTTGCATCAAAAGGAGATGGCAACACAGCTGCCTTATGCATTAACTCACCTCTCAATGATGCGGCACCAGCCAATCTGTGTGCCTGTTCATTTCCAACTACAACAGAATGTCAGCAGGAAAAAAGATACAGCGAATACTCACAAGCCGTGAATGAATTCATATTCATTAAATGTCACGTGCATTGCTAATTATTGGCTAACAAACCTGGCAAGATGAATATTTTATTATGCAGATATATACTCCTGTGCTGCTAAGAAACAAGTATGTGTAAATTATAGGCGGCTTTGAAAATTGGCTTTTAAAATGATTTTTATTCCTGTCAAATGGTGACAATTATACAAGTACACAAATAAATTACTGCTACAAATGAATCTTGTATTCTGTTTAAGTTTAGTAGTTACATTACCAGTTCTAATGGCAACATAATTAATTCAGGTTGTCTAGTGTGTCCTCTAGTCTCTAATTCTCACGCCTACTTCTATGAGCGGCAAACAATATGTGTGTATTTATTTATGAAGTGTCCGAGTGGCCTCAAAGGCTTCCCCAATTGATATTGTGGACACACAGGTGCCAGTTATCTACAGGTCCTTGTGAAATATGTACTCATGTTTGTACTTGTTTCCACGCAGGATTTTAACATAGACTTGTGTTCCATTTTACTAGGGGGCTTCACATGAAAACCTGTCAATTTTAGGTTTTCATTTGAAGCGTCCTTGTATATACAAAATAACAGTTTGTACGTGATTTGTATCATCTCATTTATCATATTATTGTTTCAATACAGGAAATGGAGAAGGAACAGATGAGGAGGAGGAGGAAGACAGTGGAGATGATGAGACAGACATACCACCCCCAGACAAGAAAAAGAAAACATAGTTGTCATCTATACACATCATCATCATCATCGTCGTGTCCTTCACATCATACACAGACACATCATTTGTTGGGGAACACCTGAGGCCATCGATATAGGATGGAAAATAAATTCACACATATTGATTCACACTCATAGAAGTAAAGAAGTCAAACAGAGATCACAGGGCACACTAGACAACGTCTGCATTTGACAACAGCACCTTGCTAAAGGAACAAATCTACAATACATGACCAGCTAGACACTTCCTAAACAAGATGTCGTCTATTGAACCACAACTATGGAAATTTGAACAGAATTCTTGCCCGGCCGTTTTACTAGCACATCTGTTGTTGAACGTTGCTCTCATCACAGCCGGTGTGGAAGACTGGCCGGCTGTTCTTGGTCATATTCGTGTCAGAAATAGGATGTACACTGCTGGTGTCATGTGAGGTGTTAGGTCTTTGACTATCTTCACCACATTCTTGGGGACAGACATTGTGATAGCGCAGAGATGCTTGTGTGTGACTCTCATCATGGGGTTCATATTTGTAAATAATGTGATTCACCGTCTCTGAATATTTTTGCAATAAAGTTACACATTGATTCATGTTTCAGTTATTTGTCATTAAGATATAAATGTTTAGCACATTTGCATATGGAATATATGAGGGGGCTTCAAATGAAAACCTTAGTTTTTTGTGTGTGAATATATTCTAAAAAAGTACAGAACAAATTTATCATTTTTTGATGTGGTCACGGATAAAGTGTTAGGATACCTGTAGGAACAAATTCTCTTAGTTGCGTGTGTAACCACTCATGCACCACCTGCTGTACCTCTTCATCGGACCGACAAGTCTTTCTTTTCAATGATTCTTTGAGTTGTCCAGACAAGTAGAAACCACTTGGGGCTAGGTCTGGTGAATACAGGGGATGTGTACACATTGAAAGTGGAGGTTTTTGATGGTTTCAACTGTTGCCATGGCAATGCTTCATCTCCAGTAACAATTCCTGATAGGAAACAATCACCTTCTGCTTCAAAGCACTGCAAATGTTCTTGACAAGCATCAGTGCATCGTTGTTTCAATTCTGGAGTAAGCTGCCATGGCACCCACCTTGCACTTTGTGGTACTATAGCACATCATGGATGATGTGGTGTGCTGAACCTTGACTGATGCAAGATGTGCTGCAGTGTCACTCACAGTCAATCGGCAATTCTCCAGGCTTCAATGGCTGTAATCGACTCTGGAGTTACTACTTGGTGTGCCTGACACAGTCCAATAACAGTCTGTCACAGAAGTCACGCCGTTTTGAAACTTCCTACTCCACTCATACACTTTCTGGAGACAGGCATGCATCACCATATTGGACCTTCATTTGCCAATAAATTTCTATAGGTTTCAGGTTTTCATTTGAAGCTTGTTTCCGGATCCGGTCAGGGATATGCACTACTGACGAGCTCAAACGAGAGCGAAAGTCGAGTATAGTGCTTCCGTATTGACGTGGATAGGCCTTAGGTTCATACCAGAATACGATCAGAGTTGCCAGTAGTTGGTTGTGCTCAATATTTAAATTTCAAATCCCGAAACAACCAAATAATCAAGTTTTTCTAGAAGTCTGACATAATGTGGAAAAGCCCAGTTCACAGATTTACTGACTACTGTCTGTAGTACCTTGCGGTGTAGGACAGAGGGGAGGCTTGAGCATGAGGAAATAAAGCCATCTGGCTAGTTCAGTCGCCGGTTTTCTTTTTCCCCCCAATAGAAGAAAATCTATCGCCGTACCAAAGATTAAAACCCAGGTCTCCTGAATAAGTGGCATTCTAGCCACTCGACAAGACACTCCTCCTTCCTACTTTCATCCAGGAAAAACTTGATGATTGGCACCTGGAATGTTAGAACTGGAAAAGAGAACTAAAAACAGATAAATACTGTGAGGAGGACATAGTGTGAGCCGCAGGGGATGTTGAAAGTCAGGACGGCTTGGTGGGAGTTGGTTGAATGTCTGCGCCCTAGTTCCGGGGGTAAAAGGGCAGCTGCAGAAGAATGTTTATATTAAGAGCAGTAATGGTATCCTGGTCAGTCCTCTTGTTTACCAACATGGTGATGCAGGTTCAACCCCTGGCAGTTGAATATTGTTTTCTCACCAGTACAGCTCTTGGGTGGACCAACCTCATCAGATAGGTACCAGAGAGTTTTGTGGGATTTGTCTGTAAAACACTGTGGCAGCAAGGAAGGGAACTGGTCAACGCAGCTCGCAGAGTGATGTATGAATACACTGTGGCAGCAAGGAAGGGAACTGGTCAACACAGCTAACAGAGTGATGTATGAATTCACACTCAGCAGCATTGTATGCCATGGAACTACCTTTACTGTTCCTAGTGATCATAGTGTTGTCCAAGCCCCAAGCACGCAGTACCCTTCCTAGTTATCTGATCACTAGATTCGCAGCTGACAGTGTCACACCAAGCACGCAGTACCCTTCCTAGTTATCTGATCACTAGATTCGCAGCTGACAGTGTCGCACCAAGCACGCAGTACCCTTCCTAGTTATCTGATCACTAGATTCGCAGCTGACAGTGTCGCACCAAGCACTCAGTACCCTTCCTAGTTATCTGATCACTAGATTCGCAGCTGACAGTGTCGCACCAAGCACTCAATACCCTTCCTAGTTATCTGATCACTAGATTCGCAGCTGACAGTGTCGCACCAAGCACTCAGTACCCTTCCTAGTTATCTGATCACTAGATTCGCAGCTGACCGTGTCGCACCAAGCACTCAGTACCCTTCCTAGTTATCTGATCACTAGATTCGCAGCTGACAGTGTCGCACCAAGCACTCAGTACCCTTCCTAGTTATCTGATCACTAGATTCGCAGCTGACAGTGTCGCACCAAGCACTCAGTACCCTTCCTAGTTATCTGATCACTAGATTCGCAGCTGACAGTGTCGCACCAAGCACTCAGTACCCTTCCTAGTTATCTGATCACTAGATTCGCAGCTGACAGTGTCGCACCAAGCACTCAGATCAGTAGCTTTACTACATATCTGACCACAACATAGGTCTCACCAGCCTGCCTGCTTATTTGCCAGGTAATGCAAATTGGTATTGTTGAGGCTACTGTTTCCTTCATGAGTTCACATGGGACACTGATGAGCATTTTGTGTGGGTTTTGCTGGCACAAAAATGTGTCAGAAAACAATTGCTACTTAAGAGCATTCTCCTTCTGTTGCCCTTAATTCCCGATTGGGATATCAGTCCTCAACCAACTCACGCAAGCTATCCTATCTTTTGCTATCTCCAGCTGCATCCATGCCCGTCCCATATGATCAATCTCTATCTTTAATTCTCTTCGTTGTGTGTTCTTAGGTCTACCACTATTTCATTTGCCCTGTGGCTTCCAGACAAGGGAATGTCTAGATATACAATCCGGTTTTCTCTCTGTGTGATCCTGCGCCTTTTCCCCTCACCTGGTATGTGTCTAGTTCTGTGCACGAGTTTTACATTGACGATTCTGCCACGCCATTTTAGTCCCACTATTCTTTGCCGGTGCCAATTAATGTTTGCAGGTTATTAGTAATTCTTGATTCCATCGCCCAGCTACTTAGTCAAATGTGTGGAGCGACACTGAGCTGTGGAATTTGTGTGACATACTTTTATATCTGTCTGCGATGATTTGTATTGTGAACTGTATGTTCAGAAAAATGGCAGACAGCTAGTTGCTGAGCTAGCTGGTTTTGCATTATGCAGTAATGTGTGTGCATCTGCTGGTTTTCTAACGACTGCCGCTTCCATTAACAATGGACTGTAATTTTAGTGGCAGACTTGTGTTGCCATTCTGCATGTACTTGCCGGTGTGTGCTGTTGGTTTGTCAGAACTGCTGTCTGAGGAGCATTTTGTGTGATATTCACTGGCATAGGAACAGAGTTATGGGGTGACTTTTTACAGTTAAGTTGGAACTGCAACTAACTAGTCATTGCTTTAGTTGTTTTCTATTAAGAACATGGCAGCATGAGAATCTCTGATCGTTAAACTCTCTTCTCTTGTACATGGGTTTCAGCCCCTTCTTCTCTTTGATGTTCTCAGGATGTAGGGCCCATGTGTGTCACACCTGCATGTTTTACCTGTGCATTCTGCCACTGTTGTTAGAAACATTGTGCCTATCCCAAGACAGTCTTCTTTATCTTGTGATCACCATTGTGGTTGCACTCATCTTACATCCCCATCTTACACAATTACCAGTCATTGATCATGTCCATGTTCTTGTCTTGACCTTGCCACACGGCCAAGCCATCCAGATATTTACTTCTCTTCCTTCCCCTTGTCCTTTTCCCCTCAATCTTGCCAGTTATCATGAAGTTCTCTAGTTGATTTCTTCTCATAACGTGTCCAAAACATTGTAACTGTCTGTGTCTAATTTCTCTAATCAGTTTACAGTTTTCAGCTGCTGCTTGTAGTACTTGCTCGTTGATTTTTCTGTCTGTTCATGGTATTCTTTGTATTTTCCTCAGAAACCACATTTCCACTGCTGTTAGATGTTTTTGAGTTTGTCTGCTCATTGTCCACGTTTCACATCCATACAAAATTACAGTGACTAAGTAGCACTTCAACACTCTTTTTCTCATTGTAATTGACATCTTTTTATATTGCTTTGTATGTTTTCCATCTTGCAACAGGCCACCTTTACCATAGAGATTCTTGCTCTAATTTCTTCACGGCACCTCTCATCAGATGTGACTGTTCTAATCTCTTCACGGCACCTCCCATCAGATGTTGTGACTGTTCTAATCTCTTCACGGCACCTCCCATCAGATGTGACTGTTCTAATCTCTTCACGGCACCGCCCATCAGATGTTGTGACTGTTCTAATCTCTTCACGGCACCTCCCATCAGATGTGACTGTTCTAATCTCTACACGGCACCTCCCATCAGATGTGACTGTTCTAATCTCTACACGGCACCTCCCATCAGATGTTGTGACTGTTCTAATCTCTTCACGGCACCTCCCATCAGATGTTGTGATTGTTCTGAGATAGTTGTACGGGTTCATATACTAAATATTGATTGGCTCTGTGACAAAAGGGTTACAGACACAATTCGTAATCCCGCATACTGCGTTCGAAATGCTGCAGAGGCCGATTAGGTATAAAATGGTACGCATGCCGGTCATTCAGAAAGCAATGTGAAACTATTGAACGTAAACTTGCCAAGAAATCATAAACAGCCAAAAGATGCTGGGGTAACTGCGACATCTTGTCAAGAAGATGCAACTGACTTAACTCAATGTTGGGTTAATGTTAAGGTAAATCTACTGTGTGCAGATGTACTCTGGTGATTGCGAACCATGACCGCCCATGCCTGTCGAGATGGCACTTGCTTGCTTGTGTTCGCTGGCTATGAACTCCAGCATGAAGTCCTGTATGTCGGATTAACACATCCTGTTGTCCAACATCAGTGTGATGTTATACTGGACCTGAGGTTTGCGTGAGTATCCATTATCCCATGTCTGGCTTATTGGTGTGCAGACTGGTAGTTCCTCGCTGTGCAGGCAGACACTCTTCGACTTCGGAGGAATGAACGATCCTACTGACTTTAGCCAGGACCCCAAAGGGACCTGTTGCCCAGGACGCGTCAGTAGGTCTTGGCCAGTATAGAACCCAGCCCTGGTGCCTTGGAAACACCTCTGCGTCCTGGAATGGCACTTTATGACGATGACTATGTGTCCCTGAAACCCACAGGGAAGCAAAGAACAGCAACCCAGCATGCATGTCATATGAGGCATGTAAGGAGCGTTGGTGTGAGACTAGCCACATCATCCTGTAGACGACTTGTTGCAAAAGTCCAACCAACCATGATCAAGTCTACCCAGGGCAGGAACTGCTGATGTTCCACTGGGAGCTGGCAGACAGGAGTAATGTAACTGTACACCTCATTACCTAGTTGTCCTCCCTGTCTGGTTCAGCCCAGTCTGCTTATACAGATGGTGGCTATTGTTCTACTGTCAGCTGTCCATCACTTGTTTCTGGGGCAGTATGATAATTCTATGGCAACATCATATCTGAGGCCACTAGTTGTCATGTTATACATGGCGGACAACACAAACACCAGCCCCAAACCAGGAGCCTACCATGGCTATGTGATGTGTTCGGACCCTCACATGGTGCAGGCCTGAATGCACAGAAGAATAGGTGGCCAGTCTTTTTCCTCTGTCAGTGGGCAGCAAGTGGGGGTGGGGGGGGGGGGGGGGGGGAGTGGACTCTCGTGTGACCTCATTCATGACAATATCAGCATAGCCTAACTAACGATTACACCAACACACATGCCTTGCCAATTTCAGGTATCGCTGATGTGCCAAACCTATGCCGATACCCCCTCGGCCACCTGCTGATCACATGACAAGTTAGTTGAGCTGAACGGAGTCAAGAACCATCATCCCAGCACTTGGAACATTCTCATACGCGCACTGTCCTCATTGTCAACAACTAGCTGCAGTCTGATTGTGTCTGTCTGCCCTGTCCTCATTCTCAACAACTAGCTGCAGTCTGATTGTGTCTGTCTGCCCTGTCCTCATTCTCAACAACTAGCTGCAGTCTGATTGTGTCCGTCTGCCCTGTCCTCATTCTCAACAACTAGCTGCAGTCTGATTGTGTCCGTCTGCACTGTCCTCATTCTCAACAACTAGCTGCAGTCTGATTGTGTCCGTCTGCCCTGTCCTCATTCTCAACAACTAGCTGCAGTCTGATTGTGTCCGTCTGCCCTGTCCTCATTCTCAACAACTAGCTGCAGTCTGATTGTGTCCGTCTGCTCTGTCCTCATTCTCAACAACTAGCTGCAGTCTGTTTGTGTCCGTCTGCCCTGTCCTCATTCTCAACAACTAGCTGCAGTCTGTTTGTGTCCGTCTGCCCTGTCCTCATTCTCAACAACTAGCTGCAGTCTGTTTGTGTCCGTCTGCTCTGTCCTCATTCTCAACAACTAGCTGCAGTCTGTTTGTGTCCGTCTGCTCTGTCCTCATTCTCAACAACTAGCTGCAGTCTGTTGTGTCCGTCTGCTCTGTCCTCATTCTCAACAACTAGCTGCAGTCTGATTGTGTCCGTCTGCCCTGTCCCCAGTGTCGGCCATATTCTCTGGTTACTTCCTGCTACACCATTCTCTCCAGGCTATTTTGATTTATCTGCTCGTCCACACTATATACATGATCCCAAAAGGCAATGATCACATTTGTCTCGTGCACTAGTACCCCACCCAGTGGTACAGACCCAGCCAATCTGTCTGCCTACTCATTTCCCAACACACCAGCATGTCCTGGGGAAAAGATCCAATGGTTACTCCCTATCTTTGGTTTTTTAATGAATGCAGGTCACTCTGCACACAGCACGCTCGTCTTCACAAGGCACAACCGTCTTCACCCTTCTCAGCATGCTCTGTGAGTCTGTTACAATCACCACATGCGTGCTGTTTCTCCTCCATCCAGTGGAACACCCTAGTTACTGCCTCCACCTCTATTCTCAAACTAGATGTCATGGTATCATAAGCCAGGCTCTCCTTTACTAAACACTGTTCATTAACCTTTGCTATGAATCCCCAGGCACTTCTTTTGCCTCTTGGCACAGCACCATCCATGTAGATAATATAGTATAACATACACACACACACAAGCTTCATGGCTACTTGTCAACATACAACACAACGCATAATTAGGTTTACAACTTTCATCTCCAGGATTTCCTGGCCACTTTCACAGGTAAAAGATAAGGATTATCGATCATGTCGCTGTCGGCTAGGGTATGCCCGGACCCATCATCCCCCATCAGGTCGTGGTCTAGAGCAGCGTGGCGAATACTTGAGGCTGAGTCTGTGTCCAAGTTATCCTGGGCTGATAGCTCACTGTCGCTAGGCAACAGGGCAGATAAATAGGGCAGTGGACTTGGCTTGCATGCTATTACTGAAAGCAGAAATATATTTTTTACAAGAATAAACATATTTCCATCAACAGTTGTCATTCAGTCCAGGTAATGAACACACCAATGTCCAACAGTGGTCACTTAGTCCAGTTAATGAACACATCAATGTTCAACATCAACAGTGGTCACTCAGTTCAGTTAACGAATACACCAATGTCCAACATCAACAGTGGTCACTCAGACAAGTAACACACCATTGTCCAGCAACAACAGTGGTCACTCAGACAAGTAACACACCATTGTCCAGCAACAACAGTGGTCACTCAGACAAGTAACACACCAATGTCCAGCAACAACAGTGGTCACTCAGACAAGTAACACACCAATGTCCAGCAACAACAGTGGTCACTCAGACAAGTAACACACCAATGCCCAGCAACAACAGTGGTCACTCAGACAAGTAACACACCAATGTCCAGCAACAACAGTGGTCACTCAGACAAGTAACACACCATTGTCCAGCAACAACAGTGGTCACTCAGACAAGTAACACACCATTGTCCAGCAACAACAGTGGTCACTCATTTGTCTCATGGTGCTATTGGGTGTCAGCTGTTGGGTTTGTGATGACATAGTGAGACACGGGATGGCCAGTTCCCTTTATCACAGTATCAAAAAAGAAGACAGTGCTGCCGAGCTGACATTAGAGTTGGAATTAACACTCAAAAGGGTAACAAATGTCCAAAAGGGTAACAAATGTCCAGATCTCGAGACAACTATTCTTGTCTGAACTGTTTGTTATTCTGTTGGTTTTCTTGTTTGTTGATAAAGACTTGGGTTGAAACAAGTTAGCTGCATATCCTTTACAGGACGTCACAGTCAACCCCAGCATTGTTTGCTGTTTGTGATCTCTTGGCAACACTCCAACACCAACTGTAAATCTGTGTTCAGAGACGGTGGAAAGAACGCAGGCAATGAATTACCTGGGGATACGGTTTGATCGAAGCCTTGCTTATAATGTGCACAAAGACCAGGTGATAACAAAGGCCAAGCAGGGGTTGGCTGCGATGCGGGTGATGGCGGCAGCAAACTGTGAGCAGCGCCATCTATGTCTTCTGTACGAGGGGTTGGTCTTGTCTGTTTTTGAGTATGCGATGGCAATCCTGGCTCTCAGCCGTAAGCAGATAGAAAGGATGGAAGGATACAGAATGAAGCTATGGGCATTATTCTTGGATGTACAAGAGATACAGCATGCAGGGCGATGCGCTACCTTCTTGATTTACCAACCATTGAAGACAGAATACAAGTCTGCAGAGCTCGCACCTACCCCAGAGTTAACGCAAACACACAACATCCACTGCATAGTGAAATTATGAAGATGAAGGGCAGCAGGTTAAAAAGAGGACGGTCGTGGATGGGTCAAGCCGAAGACATTCTTCAACAGGTGTGTTCACTTGAGGACTTAGAACCTGGTGAGGAGTGGGTACAAGTGCCAACAGATTTCTGCACATCCTTTTCAGTTTGCATCCAACTAGACAGAAAATGCAGACAAGAAAACCCAGCAGCTGTGGAGGCAGAAGTACAAGCGTTGATTTTCGAGAATTCGCTAGACGGTGATGCTGTCATTTACACAGATGGGTCGATCGTCAGACACGTGAGAAGCTCATGGGCTTTACGGCTCAGGCTGGAGGGAGAATTGTGAAGGAGGACTCTGGTGCTTCTGCTGAGACCACAAGTAGCCTGACCATGGAAGTCATGGCAGTAAGTAAAGCAATAACATGGCTCGAGACACAGACATTCACTAGGGCATGCTTCCTTAGCGACTCAATGAACATGATCAAGAGGATAGAGATGGGGGGGGGGGGGGGGGGATCCGAAGAGAATGGTTGCTGTCTCTTAGGTGGTCTCAGCTGGTAAAGATTAGTTTCATCTTCGTGCCAGGGCATGCGGGAGTACAAGGGAATGAGCGGGTTGACAAGCTCGCAGGTAACGCTACTGTGGAGGGCGGACGCGCTATGGACCAGGCTGACATTCTGAATGCTCTACGAGAAGTAAGACTTTTGCGAGAACCAAGTGATGACTGTTAATCTACAACCATGGCCAGACTGCAAGAACAGCAAATTAAAAGAGGGGTGGCCAAACAAGAACACTACACAGGAAGCCAAAGAAGACTGATAAACCAACACAGAACTGGTGTCGTTAGCCGCTACACGCTGCGGGATTTGCTAAGGAGGGGATCCGAGCACTTATGTACTGAGTGGTTCTATGTGCAATGAGGATGATCTGTCGACTAACTAACTTACTTACTTGGCAAGTTTATGTTCAGTAGTTTGCCATGTTTTCTGAAAGACCAGCACCCATACCATTTAATAAGAAACAATGCAAGGCGGTCACTTGCCAAATCGCTTGCATCTGTGTTTCGAACGCAGGATTACGAACTGCGCCCATAACCCCTTGGGTTGAAATACTTGTCTGTTTTTGTGTTCTTTCCTTTCTTGAGCTTCCTAGCTATATTTTGTGGTTTTATTTAGGCTCCCTGTCTCATGGCCTCCCCTCCCTGTCTCATGGCCTCTCCTCCCTGTCTCATGGCCTCCCCTCCCTGTCTCATGGCCTCTCCTCTGTCTCATGGCCTCTCCTCCCTGTCTCATGGCCTCTCCTCCCTGTCTCATGGCCTCTCCTCCCTGTCTCATGGCCTCTCCTCTGTCTCATGGCCTCTCCTCCCTGTCTCATGGCCTCTCCTCTGTCTCATGGCCTCTCCTCTGTCTCATGGCCTCTCCTCCCTGTCTCATGGCCTCTCCTCCCTGTCTCATGGCCTCTCCTCTGTCTCATGGCCTCTCCTCCCTGTCTCATGGCCTCTCCTCTGTCTCATGGCCTCTCCTCCCTGTCTCATGGCCTCTCCTCCCTGTCTCATGGCCTCTCCTCTGTCTCATGGCCTCTCCTCTGTCTCATGGCCTCTCCTCTGTCTCATGGCCTCTCCTCTGTCTCATGGCCTCTCCTCTGTCTCATGGCCTCTCCTCTGTCTCATGGCCTCTCCTCTGTCTCATGGCCTCTCCTCTGTCTCATGGCCTCTCCTCTGTCTCATGGCCTCTCCTCTGTCTCATGGCCTCTCCTCTGTCTCATGGCCTCTCCTCTGTCTCATGGCCTCTCCTCCCTGTCTCATGGCCTCCCCTCCCTGTCTCATGGCCTCTCCTCTGTCTCATGGCCTCTCCTCTGTCTCATGGCCTCTCCTCTGTCTCATGGCCTCCCCTCCCTGTCTCATGGCCTCTCCTCCCTGTCTCATGGCCTCCCCTCCCTGTCTCATGGCCTCTCCTCTGTCTCATGGCCTCTCCTCTGTCTCATGGCCTCTCCTCCCTGTCTCATGGCCTCTCCTCCCTGTCTCATGGCCTCTCCTCTGTCTCATGGCCTCTCCTCTGTCTCATGGCCTCCCCTCCCTGTCTCATGGCCTCTCCCCTGTCTCATGGCCTCTCCTCTGTCTCATGGCCTCCCCTCCCTGTCTCATGGCCTCTCCTCCCTGTCTCATGGCCTCTCCTCTGTCTCATGGCCTCTCCTCCCTGTCTCATGGCCTCTCCTCTGTCTCATGGCCTCTCCTCCCTGTCTCATGGCCTCTCCTCCCTGTCTCATGGCCTCCCCTCCCTGTCTCATGGCCTCTCCTCCCTGTCTCATGGCCTCTCCTCCCTGTCTCATGGCCTCTCCTCTGTCTCATGGCCTCTCCTCCCTGTCTCATGGCCTCTCCTCCCTGTCTCATGGCCTCTCCTCTGTCTCATGGCCTCTCCTCCCTGTCTCATGGCCTCTCCTCTGTCTCATGGCCTCTCCTCCCTGTCTCATGGCCTCCCCTCCCTGTCTCATGGCCTCTCCTCTGTCTCATGGCCTCTCCTCTGTCTCATGGCCTCTCCTCTGTCTCATGGCCTCTCCTCTGTCTCATGGCCTCTCCTCTGTCTCATGGCCTCTCCTCTGTCTCATGGCCTCTCCTCTGTCTCATGGCCTCTCCTCTGTCTCATGGCCTCTCCTCTGTCTCATGGCCTCTCCTCTGTCTCATGGCCTCTCCTCTGTCTCATGGCCTCTCCTCCCTGTCTCATAGCCTCTCCTCCCTGTCTCATGGCCTCTCCTCCCTGTCTCATGGCCTCCCCTCCCTGTCTCATGGTCTCTCCTCTGTCTCATGGCCTCTCTGTCTCATGGCCTCCCCTCCCTGTCTCATGGCCTCTCCTCCCTGTCTCATGGCCTCTCCTCCCTGTCTCATGGCCTCTCCTCCCTGTCTCATGGCCTCCCCTCCCTGTCTCATGGCCTCCCCTCCCTGTCTCATGGCCTCCCCTCCCTGTCTCATGGCCTCTCCTCCCTGTCTCATGGCCTCTCCTCCCTGTCTCATGGCCTCTCCTCTGTCTCATGGCCTCTCCTCTGTCTCATGGCCTCTCCTCTGTCTCATGGCTTCTCCTCCCTGTCTCATGGCTTCTCCTCCCTGTCTCATGGCCTCTCCCCTGTCTCATGGCTTCTCCTCCCTGTCTCATGGCTTCTCCTCCCTGTCTTATGGCCTCTCCTCCCTGTCTCATGGCCTCTCCTCTGTCTCATGGCCTCTCCTCCCTGTCTCATGGCCTCTCCTCTGTCTCATGGCCTCTCCTCTGTCTCATGGCCTCTCCTCTGTCTCATGGCCTCTCCCCTGTCTCATGGCCTCTCCTCTGTCTCATGGCTTCTCCTCCCTGTCTCATGGCCTCTCCTCCCTGTCTCATGGCCTCTCCTCTGTCTCATGGCCTCTCCTCTGTCTCATGGCCTCTCCTCCCTGTCTTATGGCCTCTCCTCCCTGTCTCATGGCCTCTCCTCTGTCTCATGGCTTCTCCTCCCTGTCTCATGGCTTCTCCTCCCTGTCTCATGGCCTCTCCTCTGTCTCATGGCCTCTCCCCTGTCTCATGGCCTCTCCTCCCTGTCTCATGGCCTCTCCTCCCTGTCTCATGGCCTCTCCTCCCTGTCTCATGGCCTCTCCTCTGTCTCATGGCCTCTCCTCTCTGTCTCATGGCCTCTCCTCTCTGTCTCATGGCCTCTCCTCTCTGTCTCATGGCCTCTCCTCCCTGTCTCATGGCTTCTCCTCCCTGTCTCATGGCCTCTCCTCCCTGTCTCATGGCCTCTCCTCTCTGTCTCATGGCTTCTCCTCCCTGTCTCATGGCCTCCCCTCCCTGTCTCATGGCCTCCCCTCCCTGTCTTATGGCTTCTCCTCCCTGTCTCATGGCCTCTCCTCTGTCTCATGGCCTCTCCCCTGTCTCATGGCCTCTCCTCCCTGTCTCATGGCCTCTCCTCCCTGTCTCATGGCCTCCCCTCCCTGTCTCATGGCCTCTCCCCTCTGTCTCATGGCCTCTCCTCCCTGTCTCATGGCCTCTCCTCCCTGTCTCATGGTCTCTCCTCTCTGTCTCATGGCCTCTCCTCCCTGTCTCATGGTCTCTCCTCTGTCTCATGGCCTCTCCTCTCTGTCTCATGGCCTCTCCTCCCTGTCTCATGGTCTCTCCTCTGTCTCATGGTCTCTCCTCTGTCTCATGGTCTCTCCTCTCTGTCTCATGGCCTCTCCTCTGTCTCATGGCCTCTCCTCTGTCTCATGGCCTCTCCTCCCTGTCTCATGGCCTCTCCTCTCTGTCTCATGGCCTCTCCTCTGTCTCATGGCCTCTCCTCTGTCTCATGGCCTCTCCTCTGTCTCATGGCCTCTCCTCTGTCTCATGGCCTCTCCTCTCTGTCTCATGGTCTCTCCTCTGTCTCATGGCCTCTCCTCTGTCTCATGGCCTCTCCTCCCTGTCTCATGGCCTCTCCTCCCTGTCTCATGGCCTCTCCTCTGTCTCATGGCCTCTCCTCCCTGTCTCATGGCCTCTCCTCTCTGTCTCATGGCCTCTCCTCCCTGTCTCATGGCCTCTCCTCCCTGTCTCATGGCCTCTCCTCTGTCTCATGGCCTCTCCTCTGTCTCATGGCCTCTCCTCTCTGTCTCATGGCTTCTCCTCCCTGTCTCATGGCCTCCCCTCCCTGTCTCATGGCCTCCCCTCCCTGTCTTATGGCTTCTCCTCCCTGTCTCATGGCCTCTCCTCTGTCTCATGGCCTCTCCCCTGTCTCATGGCCTCTCCTCCCTGTCTCATGGCCTCCCCTCCCTGTCTCATGGCCTCCCCTCCCTGTCTCATGGCCTCTCCTCCCTGTCTCATGGCCTCTCCTCTGTCTCATGGCCTCTCCTCTGTCTCATGGCCTCTCCTCTGTCTTATGGCCTCTCCTCCCTGTCTCATGGCCTCTCCTCTGTCTCATGGCCTCTCCCCTGTCTCATGGCCTCTCCTCCCTGTCTTATGGCCTCTCCCCTGTCTCATGGCCTCTCCTCCCTGTCTCATGGCTTCTCCTCCCTGTCTCATGGCCCCTCCTCTGTCTCATGGCCTCTCCTCTGTCTCATGGCTTCTCCTCCCTGTCTCATGGCTTCTCCTCCCTGTCTCATGGCCTCTCCTCCCTGTCTCATGGCCTCTCCTCTGTCTCATGGCTTCTCCTCCCTGTCTCATGGCCTCCCCTCCCTGTCTCATGGCCTCTCCTCCCTGTCTCATGGCCTCTCCTCTGTCTCATGGCCTCTCCCCTGTCTCATGGCCTCTCCTCCCTGTCTCATGGCCTCTCCTCCCTGTCTCATGGCCTCTCCTCTGTCTCATGGCCTCTCCCCTGTCTCATGGCCTCTCCTCCCTGTCTCATGGCCTCTCCTCTGTCTCATGGCCTCTCCTCCCTGTCTCATGGCCTCCCCTCCCTGTCTCATGGCCTCTCCCCTCTGTCTCATGGCCTCTCCTCCCTGTCTCATGGCCTCTCCTCTGTCTCATGGCCTCTCCTCTGTCTTATGGCCTCTCCTCCCTGTCTCATGGCCTCTCCTCCCTGTCTCATGGCCTCTCCTCTGTCTCATGGCCTCTCCCCTGTCTCATGGCCTCTCCTCCCTGTCTTATGGCCTCTCCCCTGTCTCATGGCCTCCCCTCCCTGTCTCATGGCCTCTCCCCTGTCTCATGGCCTCTCCTCCCTGTCTCATGGCCTCTCCCCTGTCTCATGGCCTCTCCTCCCTGTCTCATGGCCTCTCCTCCCTGTCTCATGGCCTCTCCTCCCTGTCTCATGGCCTCTCCTCTGTCTCATGGCTTCTCCTCTGTCTCATGGCTTCTCCTCCCTGTCTCATGGCTTCTCCTCCCTGTCTCATGGCTTCTCCTCTGTCTCATGGCTTCTCCTCTGTCTCATGGCCTCTCCTCCCTGTCTCATGGCCTCTCCTCCCTGTCTCATGGCCTCTCCTCTGTCTCATGGCCTCTCCTCTCTGTCTCATGGCTTCTCCTCCCTGTCTCATGGCCTCTCCTCTGTCTCATGGCCTCTCCTCTGTCTCATGGCCTCTCCTCTCTGTCTCATGGCCTCTCCTCTCTGTCTCATGGCTTCTCCTCTCTGTCTCATGGCCTCTCCTCCCTGTCTCATGGCCTCTCCTCTGTCTCATGGCCTCTCCTCCCTGTCTCATGGCCTCTCCTCTGTCTCCTGTCCTCTCCTCCCTGTCTCATGGCCTCTCCTCTGTCTCATGGCCTCTCCTCCCTGTCTCATGGCCTCTCCTCTGTCTTATGGCCTCTCCTCTGTCTCATGGCCTCTCCTCTGTCTCATGGCCTCTCCTCCCTGTCTCATGGCCTCTCCTCTGTCTTATGGCCTCTCCTCTGTCTTATGGCCTCTCCTCTGTCTCATGGCCTCTCCTCTGTCTCATGGCCTCTCCTCCCTGTCTCATGGCCTCTCCTCTGTCTTATGGCCTCTCCTCTGTCTTATGGCCTCTCCTCTGTCTCATGGCCTCTCCTCTGTCTCATGGCCTCTCCTCTGTCTTATGGCCTCTCCTGTCTCATGGCCTCTCCTCCCTGTCTCATGGCCTCTCCTCTGTCTTATGGCCTCTCCTGTCTCATGGCCTCTCCTCCCTGTCTCATGGCCTCTCCTCTGTCTCATGGCCTCTCCTCCCTGTCTCATGGCCTCTCCTCCCTGTCTCATGGCCTCTCCTCTGTCTCATGGCCTCTCCTCCCTGTCTCATGGCCTCTCCTCTGTCTCATGGCCTCTCCTCTGTCTCATGGCCTCTCCTCCCTGTCTCATGGCCTCTCCTCCCTGTCTCATGGCCTCTCCTCCCTGTCTCATGGCCTCCCCTCCCTGTCTCATGGCCTCTCCTCCCTGTCTCATGGCTTCTCCTCCCTGTCTCATGGCTTCTCCTCCCTGTCTCATGGCTTCTCCTCCCTGTCTCAAGGCCTCTCCTCCCTGTCTCATGGCCTCTCCTCTGTCTCATGGCCTCTCCTCTGTCTCATGGCCTCTCCTCTGTCTCATGGCCTCTCCCCTGTCTCATGGCCTCTCCTCCCTGTCTCATGGCCTCTCCTCTCTGTCTCATGGCCTCTCCTCCCTGTCTCATGGCCTCTCCTGTCTCATGGCCTCTCCTCTGTCTCATGGCCTCTCCCCTGTCTCATGGCCTCTCCTCCCTGTCTCATGGCCTCTCCTCTGTCTCATGGCCTCTCCCCTGTCTTATGGCCTCTCCTCCCTGTCTCATGGCCTCTCCTCTGTCTCATGGCCTCTCCCCTGTCTCATGGCCTCTCCCCTGTCTCATGGCCTCTCCCCTGTCTCATGGCCTCTCCCCTGTCTCATGGCCTCTCCTCTGTCTCATGGCCTCTCCTCCCTGTCTCATGGCCTCTCATCTGTCTCATGGCCTCTCCTCCCTGTCTCATGGCCTCTCCTCTGTCTCATGGCCTCTCCACCCAAGACAATTCTCAAATGCCCATGTTATGAGGTTGGGTCCACACAGAACCATCATCATCAAGTGCCATACGTGTTGGCGGTCATGTTTTGTCATTTCACGTGATTACCAGAACCATGGATCAACTGTTTCTTTCTTCATTATGCCAGATGGCCAAGCACCCAGACATTTCTCTCTGTTTTCCCCTTAATCTTGCCAGTTGTCACCAAGTTCTCCAGTCTATGGTTTCTCATAACGTGCCCAAAAATTGTGACCGACTGCGTGTAATTTCTCTTATCAGTTTATGGTTTTCATTTGTTTCTTGTAGGACTTGCTCACTGGCGTTATATTGGTCGGAGAACAGAATCCTCACAGCTGCTTGAACACCGCCTTGGTCAAGATAGCAACAGAGAAATTACTAATGGTACACAACCTGTGGTGCTATTGACAGATGCAAAATCAGTACTCGAGGCGCTCCTGTCTGGGAAATTGCCAGTACTAAGGACACTACTTTCTGAACTTAGCAGTCAGCATAAGGTCACCGTACAGTGGATACCATCCCACTGTGGAGTACCCGGAAACGACAGAGCTGATTAATTGGCTAAGGAAGGAGCCAAAGAAGAACAGCCTGATGTGCCCATTACGTACTACCAAAAAAAAGAATGATCAAATCAGTCAGAAATCCACCAAAGCCTGCACAAGATGACTACCACATTACGGACAGACCAGAACAAATAATTATCCTGCGCCTCAGAACAGGACACAATAGATTACACAACCACATGTATACAAAATTCAAGATTGGTGAAACAGCCATGTGCACATGTGGATTGGTACCGCAGACAGCAGATCACATACCCCAACCAAGACGTCCCAAAATATGACATATCCTGGCAAACCTTCTGGTCTAAGGAAACAACAGTGGAAGATAAACTCTATGGGCCACTGAGTGAACTAAAAAAGACAGTTAAATTCATACAAGAAACAACATTGCAGTTATAGACAAATTTCAAGTGAACGAAAGAAGAACTGCCTTGACAAAAAGCTTACTAACCACTATGCTAACACTGTGACTGACAGCAAATATTTAGATTTTCTTGTATTTTGCAGAAATTGCTGGAATTAAATTTCATTTATCAAGAAATTTCTGCTGTTAAACTATGCTTCTTGTTTCTGTTCAACCCACTAAACATGGTGCATGTTTATATGTGTGTAAGTCTTTCGCTGTCATGTAAAGGTCAGCGTAATCTCATCACATGCTTGTGATAACAGCAATTATATAGGAACCGTTGGGTGGAAGACAACCATGACCGCATCATAGTTTTATTCTGTGTGGAATACTTGCTGTCAGTGTGGTTGCCAGGTATTCTATCACACCACTGCACAATATAAAAAGAACTTTTTTAGCTGCATCTGGCTAGAAATACCAACACGTATCTGGTGCAAGATGGAGACTTACATGGGAAAGCAGACGGGTCATCCTTGAAGAGAGACTGTGTCGTGCCAGTTTTAGCAATGAAGCGGGTAAGGGCAACTTCCACATCACGTTTCTGCGAGGCTGCCTTCTCACGTACAAGTTGGTATTCATTGGTTGGCTGCTTAAAGCACTGTAATGTATAAACCATGAGTAAAT
This sequence comes from Cepaea hortensis, assembly GCA_963921405.1. NCBI lineage: Eukaryota > Metazoa > Mollusca > Gastropoda > Stylommatophora > Helicidae > Cepaea > Cepaea hortensis. Next base: position 131,939,212 of record OY992881.1, on the reverse strand, counting down.
GTGAAGGCTACAGGACACAACTGGTGTCACACTCAATCACACTGTGCCTGCATACACAACTGCTGTCACACTCAATCACACTGTGCCTGCATACATAGATGGCCACACTTGATGACAATTTACATGTTGGGTATAAGATTACCACACTAAATGACAATTTACATGTTGGGTATAAGATTACCACACTAAATGACAATTTACATGTTGGGTATAAGATTACCACACTAAATGACAATTTACATGTTGGGTATAAGAATACCACACTAAATGACAATTTACATGATGGGTATAAGATTACCACTAGATAACAATTTACGTGTTGGGTATAAGATTACCACACTAAACGACAATTTACATGTTGGGTATAAGATTACCACACTAAATGACAATTTACATGTTGGGTATAAGATTACCACACTAAATGACAATTTACATGTTGGGTATAAGATTACCACACTAAATTACAATTTACATGTTGGGTATAAGATTACCACACTAAATGACAATTTACGTGTTGGGTATAAGATTACCACACTAAATGACAATTTACATGATGGGTATAAGATTACCACTAGATAACAATTTACGTGTTGGGTATAAGATTACCACACTAAATGACAATTTACATGTTGGGTATAAGATTACCACACTAAATGACAATTTACATGTTGGGTATAAGATTACCACACTAAATGACAATTTACATGTTGGGTATAAGAATACCACACTAAATGACAATTTACATGTTGGGTATAAGATTACCACTAGATAACAATTTACGTGTTGGGTATAAGATTACCACACTAAACGACAATTTAATGTTGGGGATCAGATGGCCACAGTAAATGACAATTTACATGTTGAGTATAAGATTACCACACTAAATGACAATTTACATGTTGGGTATTAGATTACCACACTAAATGACAATTTACATGTTGAGTATAAGATTACCACACTAAATGACAATTTACATGTTGGGTATTAGATTACCACACTAAATGACAATTTATATGTTGGGTATAAGATTACCAGACTAGATGACAATTTACATGATGGGTATAAGATTACCACACTTGATGACAATTTACATGTTGGGTATTAGATTACCACACTAAATGACAATTTATATGTTGGGTATTAGATTACCACACTAAATGACAATTTATATGTTGGGTATAAGATTACCAGACTAGATGACAATTTACATGATGGGTATAAGATTACCACACTAAATGACAATTTACATGTTGGGTATTAGATTACCACACTAAATGACAATTTATATGTTGAGTATAAGATTACCACACTAGATGACAATTTACATGTTGGGTATAAAATTACCACATTTGATGACAATTTACATGTTGGGTATAAAATTACCACACTTGATGACAATTTACATGTTGAGTATAAGATTACCACACTATATACACATATTTCTACCAACATAATATACACACATTACATACCACCATGATATACACACATTACGAACACCCCAACATGATATACACACATTACAAACACCCCAACATGATATACACACATTACAAACACCCCAACATGATATACACACATTATGAACACCCCAACATGATATACACGCATTACGAACACCCCAACATGATATACACACATTACGAACACCCCAACATGATATACACGCATTACGAACACCCCAACATGATCTACACGCATTACGAACACCCCAACATGATCTACACACATTACGAACACCCCAACATGGTGCACTCTCAATACACACAAAGAGTGACGTGAAGTGACTTACTGGGGTTTTAATGTGTGTATGGGGGTCTGGGAAAGGTGGCAAATAATCTGGTATATGTGACGGGTGTTTGCGTTTTTCTCCAACTTGGAGGATCTTTGATGGGGCGACCGGTGGCGTCTGCACAGCTATCCATGGAGAATGAAGCAAAATAGTTCAATTGTAAATACACAACATCTATACTATACAGTAAAGATCAAATAAATAAATTACAGCTAAACATTTCCTACAAGAGCGTACAAGATACACACAGCATCCATATTTATACAGAAAACATCAAATTGATAAATGGCAGCTAAACATCTCCAGCAAGAGTGTAATAAGATATGCACAGCATTATATTATTATTATACAGTACACATCAATTGATAAAATGACAGCTAAACATCTCCAGTAAGAGTGTAATAAGATATGCACAGCATTATTTTATGATACAGTACACATCAATTGATAAAATGACAGCTAAACATCTCCAGTAAGAGTGTAATAAGATATGCACAGCATTATTTTATGATACAGTACACATCAATTGATAAAATGACAGCTAAACATCTCCAGCAAGAGTGTAATAAGATATGCACAGCATTATATTATTATTATACAGTACACATCAATTGATAAAATGACAGCTAAACATCTCCAGTAAGAGTGTAATAAGATATGCACAGCATTATTTTATGATACAGTACACATCAATTGATAAAATGACAGCTAAACATCTCCAGTAAGAGTGTAATAAGATATGCACAGCATTATATTATTATACAGTACACATCAATTGATAAAATGACAGCTAAATATTTCCTGCAAGAGTACATGATACCCAGAACAGAGAACACTATTGTGATCAGCACCGCGTTCATGTGAAGACAAACTGGAGATGTTGACAACCTGTAAGTTGACTGTAGCCTTTGCTTTGTGAAATATATTGAGGCAGATCTCTCAAGGTGTGGGATCCATGGTGACTTGCATGCTGGCGCAGATGTAATGTGTTTGAATCTCTTAAATTGTAACTTTACAAATTATAAATGTACATTAAATAATGCTTCTGTGATTTCTTCAATGACTAACAGACAAAGAGACTTACGTGGCAGGAAGATGGTTTTATTTTCTCTTTTGGCGTGTTTAGGGATTGCTGTGAAATCAAGACCTGAAAGAAAACAATGAACTGTATGTTTTAGTCTCTCTCTCTCTCTGTCTATGTGTGTGTGTGTGCGTGAGTGCGCACACGCGCATGAGAGAGAGAGAGAGAAGAAAATGGTGCTGTTTGTTTACTTATATTCTAATCATCATGAAGCAAATGTTTTGCGGAACATAGATCAGTCCAACAGCTGTACTGACTGTTATCTGACATGCTGTGACTGACTGTTGTCTGACATGCTGTGACTGACTTTCAATGTCAAATTGTGCCCAGTAAGTGACTTCAGCAACACTTGAATTGAGACTACGAACAGCAGCAGTCTCTCTAAACAATAACAGAGCAATCTCTCTGAACAACAAATAGCAATATTATTGTTACTGATCTCATACACATTCCTTCATCTCTTCTTATACTACCACATCTTCTCATTTTCTTCTTATTCAAAAATACATTGAGATAGTAATGGAGAGAATAAGAAAAAAACCAAACGCTGTTATCACAGCCTGCTAGAAGACTCTCATGCCCAGGGTGTCCTTGATGTCCTGTGTCCACCATTGTCATATTTTATTACTGGCACCTGGCCGGCTGGACAGACGATAGTTTGTTATATTGTGCTTCACAAAAGGCATTATAACTATAACCCATGGCGGTAGTGAATGTGACCGATCAGACCAATTCATGTAGTAAATGTTCGTCCACAATGGATGCATGTGAACACATAGTCATTTCCACCTTCATAAACAATCTGACATCTCACACGTTCAGTGTGTGATCTACCTGCAATCATTTTCTCCCTTGTCTTTATTCCTTTTCCTACCATTTCCCTCCAAGCAATGCGATCAGCGGCGACTTGCTCCCAATGTGCAATATCAATTTCTGTATCAATCATGCCCCGCCTAAATAGATCTTTAGAGAGGCTAACCCCGAGACCTTTTACCCATCTGTAATTCACCAAAAAAGATGTCCTTTGGTATACTACCATCGTCCATCCTCCTAATGTGTCCTATCTATCTAAGTCTACGAATACTGAGCACTGAACAAACCGTCACACAACCCGATCTTTCCAATACTTCAGCGTTTGTGATTTTATCCTGCCATTTAATACCAAGTATTCTTTGCAGGCACTGCAGGTGAAAGCTGCTTAAACATGTCTCTCATTATAATAATAAACAGTAACAAATGATGCTTCTCTCAATCACACGTTAACATGATACTAACACGACACTACACACAGTCAGTGGGCCTGTGACAGCATCAAGTGACGTAGTGAAATCAGACACATTTTCAGCGACGAGTGCTTGTTCCGACTTACCCATTTCAATAAGAGCCAAGACCACATCGCTTGGCATGACGTGGGTGCGACCAGCTAATTCAGCAAATGCACGCGAGCTTCGACCTGCTTCCCAAATGTCTGAAATAAGATAATATACACAAGCTTATTTAACGTTACAAGGGCCTGACTTGTAAAGTGGTTGAGCTGCCTGTCTCGTGCTGCAAGGGTCATGGGTTCGTTTCCTGTCAATGGTTGGGAGATTGCTAAGGGTTGTTGCTGGAGTTAAGAAGTTTAGGCAGCACTGTTGGTGGTACAGTCTGTAGAAATTGACTGAGTCCTGTGGGATCAAACCTGGTGCAATGCAGTCAAGCCTCGTCTTTAAATTCTCAATAAATCTCATGTCAAAGCAACAGTATGTCTGTCCACTTACAATGGCATCATACTCTGTTGCCTGTCAATGTTTTCTGTAACATTACTCTGTCATTTCTGTAACATTACTCTGTCAATCTCATGTCTAAGCAACTGTATGTCTGTCCTATTACTATGGCATCGCACTGTTGCTTGTCAATAGTTTCTATAACAGCACTCTTTCAATCTCATGTCTAAGCAACTGAATACAGATTTGTCCGGCCAACTTCTTTCATTTTGTTCTATGATTTGCTCATGTTCCACACAGTAGCCGGTCTGTGGTGAAGGGATTACGAATGCTTTTGAAACACAGTTACAGGCGATTTGGAAGCAGGCAGCCTTGCGTTGGTTTCCATACAATGGTATGAGTGCCAGTCATTCAGAAAGCAATGGCAAATTAATGAACGTAACAAGAGACAACATTGCATTTATAGACAAATTTCAAGCGAATGAAAGAAGAAGAAGAAGAAATGAACGTAAACTTGCCCAGGAATCACAAACAACCAAAACATTTTGGAGTTGACTGCGAGGTCATGTTAAGGATATGCAACTAACTACACAGTCAGAGAGTACTACCAGGCAAAAAACTGGAAAAGACGCAGCCCTGGAGACCGAGTATCCACCAGAATAAGTGGACAACTCTGTAGCTGAGCAGAGCAGGGCACTCACTAGTCCTGACTGTTGGAAATGGCTGTCAAAGGTAGAGGTAAAAGACCACCATGTGGAAGGCAAGGGGAAACCACCACATTATCTTCCCAAGACTTCATGGCAAATCACAATTCAGAGGTAGTGAACGACCAAAGACAGAGATTTGTGGAGAGCCATGAATGCCTATGCCAGCTGGCAGGGCGCTTGATGATGATGATTCACAGATCTATCAATGCAGACGTATTTGGAATTACAAGGAGCAGCAATGACAGACAACTATGGAATGGAATGATCCGGAAGCTTCACAACCAGCCCTCAGCCTGAAATACTTGTTGACGACTATAAAAGATAGTTAACAAGTTAACAATTCAGAGGTAGTGAACGACCAAAGACAGAGATTTGTGGAGAGCCATGAATGCCTATGCCAGCTGGCAGGGCGCTTGATGATGATGATTCACAGATCTATCAATGCAGACGTATTTGGAATTACAAGGAGCAGCAATGACAGACAACTATGGAATGGAATGATCCGGAAGCTTCACAACCAGCCCTCAGCCTGAAATACTTGTTGACGACTATAAAAGATAGTTAACAATGCAAATATCATCATCACCATCAATTTGGCGGTCAGATGATCACATTAAAAGACAGAAGTACCTGGCCGGCTGGCATGGGCAATCATGCTTCTTCACAAACTGTGATATCCAACGGCGTGGATCCATTCATGTGTTGACTCCCGTGCCTTAACCCCAAACTGTCAAGGATTTTCTCACGCTGTCTTTCTCTATCTCTCCACAAAATCCTTCCAGTTGTCACGTTCTAGTTTTTGTCTTCTCACAATGTAGTCAACAATTGAAAATGTTTGTTATAAGTTGTTATTGTGACTTGGCTTCCCTCAAAATATCCAGACTGCTAATTTTTGGTTATCCAATGAATTTTCAGTGTTCTAAAAATATAAAAAAGAATGCAAATATAAACACATCATCTCTCTCTCTCACTCACTCACACACACACACACACAACAACAACAACAACAAACACAGCCTACATGCTTGTGCCATCTCCACGAGTGTTTCCATAGCCAGTGTCTCAGCAGCCTGGTAACCAAACTCAGCCAGCAGAGCTGAGATGGAAGTCTTCAAGGCCTTGCGAAAGGGATTTGATGTAGACACAACATTTGTTTCTGCAGCCATCTGTGGGAAGAGATGAGACTCCCTGTCAACTACAGTAGTTCCTGAAGGTCAAAGGGTTGTTCCAAAGGGGAAAATAATGATGCAGATAAGAGAATCACAAGTGTGTTATTACCTCAGAAGTTGCAGTGGGTCTGATGGCGAGGGACATTAGTAATTGGGAAAGTTAACCCACATGCAAAATTCAGCCATGAGCTACTAGAAGTAGTGTGTAAGAACTACGCTTAAGTTCAAAGTGAGAGAGCGCCAGAAAAAACAAAAACAAGTGTGTTATCTTTAGCCAATGTTGACTGTTCTTTACTGATGCCAAGAAAATATAGTGATCAAAGAAAGCACGTGTGCACCATTGAATATACATGTTACAGAAGAGAACTAAATGTTAATTTGATGGAAAAGACCAGAAACAGGTCCATACGAGGAGACGTCAACAATGAGGTGGATTGGTTAAAGTGACAAAACATGAAATATTGTGGGCATGTGAAAGAACATGATCGTCCGGGAAAGATAAATATGAAGGGAGGCTGACTGGGAAGCAGAGAAGAGAAAGACTGCATCATAGACGAATTCATAATGTGTGACAGCAACAGAGAGAAGACACCGAGCTTATAACAGAGGGAGAATCTCAAAACACTGTTATTGGGAGGAAAATCCTCAATAAGGCCAGCAGCAAAATGATGATGGTTACTTTGTGTATTAAAACATGATGTGAGTAGCCAGATAGGCTGACCAAATGTGAGAAGTACAACTAAACATGATATGACTGGTACACATATCAATAATACACAGCACATTACGTAGGACAAAAAAGAATACCATTCAAGGGTGTTCGAAATACAACATGAGACAGGAAAACTACAGATAATTCCAATGTAGAATCAGGATTGTAAATACACTAAGTAAAGGCATTATCAGAAGAGGCGATGCTAACATTAAATTACTAACACAACTATTGGTTGTTTCTATACCATATTATTAACCCTCAACCGTTACTGACTGTTTTGATGTATTATATATGTACGCAGCACAGCAGCTGTAGATGTCATGAATGTTTTTGTGTCTTACACAGCTGTTACACCCCCTTGTGGCGAAAGAGTTAAAGGCACCAAACACAGATTTCATGTGAAAATAAAGAATGCTAATAAACAATTCATTGGGGAGGGGAGGAGTCGGTAAGCACAGTGTGAGCAGTGACTCAGCCACTCAGCTTTACTTTTAGAACATTTGTCCAACTCAGAAGAAACAGGTCAAGAGGTGCATCGGCAACTAAGGTATCTTACAACAGGCCACAGTAAACATCTATTTGGGAATTCCACATGCTCTTTGAGTCTTATCTACAGCAACATGTATTTTTTTTTTTAATCAAGACATTTTTTGTTAGTTTTGTTTCTTCTAGAACAGCAAACAGGGGGGGGGGGGGGGGGGGTATTTTTTCTCGTGGACTTCCAGTAATAAAATTTCCCCTGGTCTCTGGGTAGTGAGATCAGACGCCCGCGTGTATTGTTGTGCACATAAAAAATCCCTTGACAGTTGGAAATCGAAAAAGAGTAGTTCACTATTAGTAGTGTCTAGTGATAGTAGTACTGACTGATCACTGATTTCACTTTTCATCAATATGGCCAACCAACCAAGTAACTCAAATGTACCTGAAGAATCGATTGACATTTTATTTCATGGTGGTATTCCGCCTATGCAATTGTTCATCAAAGGTTCTGACGCCTTGTCATGTGAGGAAGTTTTAGTAATGTGTATAAAACACATTTAGTATGATTTAGTAGCCTACTAACGGCGCTGCCCGGGCAAAATTTCGAGTTAAACATCTACCGAAAGTATTTCAGGATCCTCCCGGTGCTACAGAGTTCGTGCACTGAGCTGAGTTTCTCCAGACTCAGGTTTGAGTTAGGAGTAGAACGGAGCACTATGGGTACACCCGTGTGCCGTGATGTTGATCCATCGACTAAACTAAACTTAGAACAGCAAAACAGTTGAGTTAGTTCAGTTAGTGAGTTACGAGAGCCGTCGGTCCCGTTGCTTTTCTTTCAGTGACAGAGTAAGATGTAGTTCTATATCGTTACATGTCAGCTCGTACACACTCCAAGCACTTAAGGTGAGAACATAGAAAAGCGAAATCTGTGTACTTATATTTCTATTATATGTATAATATATTAGAACTAAAACTAAACTCGACACAAACCGTGACAAACGTCCTACTGTAAATGTAAATGTTTTCTTCCGCTAGCAAACTGCCGGATATGCCAGATAGGAGCTGACAACTGGCCGGCTTGTACCCAGCCAACCACGTGAATGAACAAATCAGGAGAAACTGTTAGATCAGTGGTTCTCAAACGATGGGGAATTCCATCCAGGGGGAATTTTAGGGTTTCCGGGGGGGGGGGGGAATTAAGATTATTTCAATATGGCATTAATACAAGAACTAACTACTTGATATTGTTTTTCCCTCTAAATTTTACGGTTCTGTACTTCTCGCCCTAATGAAACTCGTTTTGTAGCGTAAGTAGACCCGCGAATCACGTTTTATGTACTCATGTAGACGTCTAGATTTGTTCTAGTCCATCCATCCATTATGTGCCATGCCGGTAAGCGTGAGCGGTCATGTTCTGCCATCTCACTCGATCACCAGAGTCGTGGATCAGCTCCGTGTTCCTGTCTCTACCATGCCATGTGGCCAAGCCATCTAGTATGTGTTATTAAATTTATCTTCCATTTTTATGTATACTGTGAAAGGGTGGGGTGATTTATACGGAGGAGATTCGAAAGGGGGGATGACGTTTTGAACATATGGTAAAGGGGAGCATGGGCCAAAAAAGGTTGAGAACCATCGTGTTAGATGCAACAGAGATGTGGTTCCTGAGTAGAATGATGCGAATACCTTGGACTGCCAGACTAACAAAAATTGCCCAGAAGATGCTATTCAAAGTGAAACATTGTATACAACTATAAGAAAGAGGCAAACAGCATTGCTGTCCTTGGTCGTGTGCTGAGATGACAGGTAGCGGAGAACATCGTGACAACGAGGCAAACAGCATTGCTTTCCTTGGTCGTGTGCTGAGATAACAGGTAGCGGAGAACATCGTGACAACTGGAAAGATCAGTGGGAAAAGAGGCCGAGGCAGACCAATAGATTTGGATAGTGGCATGGAGGAATATCATCAACAGAATTGATCCAAAACATCAAGGACCGAATTCTGTGGAGAGACATGAACGGCTACGCCAGCTGGCGGAGCACAGATCATCCTCATTGCACAACGAACAATTTGTCCATACGTGCTCAGATCCTCTCCTCCGTATCCCCCTCATCATATAACGACTAACAACACAAGTTCTATGTTGGTTGGCTATTCTATTTGGGCTTCCTGCATGGCGCTCTAGCTCTGCTTGACCCAGCGTGACTTATAGTACTTAATATCACGTAGCAGAACATTTGCAGACTGTCGCTCATATCACGGCCTGTCGGAGAGTACCTCCTCATGCACCCTCATGCCCAGTGTGCCTACAGTGTCGTGTGTCCATCTTTATTCTGGACGACTCCGTCCTCTTGTTTCAAGAACTAAGATTTCATTGTGTCACTCAGTACCTGTAAATGTGTTGTTGTTGTTTTTTTTTTCACTCACTCGCTTTGAACTCAAGCATATTCCATAGACACTATTTATAGTAGCACTGAACTGAATTTTGCCTGTGGATTAGCTTTCCCTATTACCAGTGTCCCTCGCCATAGGGTGAACCCATTCCGACTTCAGAGGTACTTGTAGTTTACGTTCCCAAGTCAAGGACGAGAAGTCAGCATTTTAGTCCACATTTTTGGTGTAGGGGCTGAACCCCTGACCTCGGCATCAGCACACCGGATGTGAACGCGCGTTCTTATCCATTCGGCCATGCTGACCTCCCTGTAAATGTATCATGTCATGAGACTTTTCCTGGACATTTGGCCGACAGTTAACAATGTATCTGGCAGCTCCGGTACAACATGGCCGCGATAGGAAATTAGGTTCGTTTGTTTACGTGGTGACCCCCATCATCATCTAGATTTCTATGTTGTTGGAATTGTCCTCTGTCATGCAAATCTTTACAAAAACAGTTAGCAATTACATAGACAAGACTATATAAGCTGTAGGTAGCTAGCAGAATCTTACGATAGAAAAGTAATAGTAGTTTTAGTTTTATCTAGTGGTGGAGTGTAGATCATCATCATCAAGTCCCGTGCCGGCTGGCGTAGGCGTTCATGGCTCTCCACAGATCTCGGTCTTTGGTGTTCTGGATCAACTCTGCTGATGATATTCCTCCATGCCACCGTCTCAATCCGTCCAACATCATTTCTCTTGGTCTGCCTCTGCCTCTCTTCCCCTCAATCTTTCCAGTTGTCATGATGTTCTCTAATGCCTTTCTTCTCATTACATGACCAAAGAAAGCTGCTTGTCTCTTTCTTATTGTTGTTCTAGTTTCATTAGCCTCTTTCAGGCAATCGTTGTTAGTTACTCTGGCAGTCCAAGGAATTCGCAACATTCGTCTTAAAAACCACATCTCTATTGCTTCTAAGTTCTTCCTAATTTGTTCATTTACATTCCAAGATTCGCTGCCATACACAGCAAAACTGGTTCTATATAGCATTTTAGTACTCTCTTTCTTACATTCATTGATAGCGACTTATTGCATAAGATACTCTTCATTTTCTGAAATGCTGTCTTTGCCTGCCCTATTCTGCTCTTAATCTCTTTTGTACATCTTCCATCTGATGTTATAAGTGCCCCTAGGTATTTAAAATGATCCACTTGGTTGAGAATTTCCCCTTCTATTTCTATGTCACATTTTGGTGTCCCCATTTTCTTTAATATCACCATTGTTACTGTTTTCTTGATATTCAAGGACAGTCCTTTCTGTGCACTCTCTGTTACTACACTGTCCAACAATTGTTGTAGGTCTGTTGCATTATCCGCTACCAATACTGTGTCATCTGCATAGTGTATATTGTTTATATTATATCCTCCGATTAGTATTCCTGGCTTCTCTTTGATCTCTCTCATTATTCTAGGCTTTCTGATCATGATTTTCAAATTGATCATTTACTATTGGGAGAACCACAGATAGATAGGCCTTGAAAAACCAAATCTAACGGTACCTCAATGAGTTGTGTGTCTCAATTCTAAGCTGAGTTATGTAAATTTGAGTGTCGTGACCTTTGGACTAAAATTTTCACAAAAGAGTGCTCACTGAAGGATTTTTTTGCGTCCTGGTCAAAATCTGGCCCAGATTATCAAAATGTTGGTGTTTTTTGAGACTATCTGTTTGGTTTATAAACGAACATCTTAGCAACCATACATCACTGCGATCGGGGTTGCAAGGCCTAACTGGTCATGTTATTTATTTTTTGATATGATGTCTGGTGACATAATTAGGAAGTAAAAATGGCCGCTAATTATTTTGCTAATTAATTACTATTTCACAAATTAGCGTACGTTTTCTTAATTTTAGCTTTAAAAATTTCAAGATGAATTTGGTAATATGCGGAATGATGCTACAGACCTTATGGTCTCTTTGCTGTGTCAGTATGATGTGTGGTGACCTAATTAGCAATTAAAAATGGCCGCTAATTAATTACTATTTCACAAATTAGCGTACGTTTTCTTAATTTTAGCTTTAAAAATTTCAAGATGAATTTGGTAATATGCGGAATGATGCTACAGACCTTATGGTCTCTTTGCTGTGTCAGTATGATGTGTGGTGACCTAATTAGCAATTAAAAATGGCCGCTAATTAATTACGATTTCACAAATTAGCGTACGTTTTCTTAATTTTAGCTTTAAAAATTTCAAGATGAATTTGGTAATATGCGGAATGATGCTACAGACCTTATGGTCTCTTTGCTGTGTCAGTATGATGTGTGGTGACCTAATTAGCAATTAAAAATGGCCGCTAATTAATTACGATTTCACAAATTAGCGTACGTTGTCTTAATTTTAGCTTTAAAAATTTCAAGATGAATTTGGTAATATGCGGAATGATGCTACAGACCTTATGGTCTCTTTGCTGTGTCAGTATGATGTGTGGTGACCTAATTAGCAATTAAAAATGGCCGCTAATTAATTACTATTTCACAAATTAGCGTACGTTTTCTTAATTTTAGCTTTAAAAATTTCAAGATGAATTTGGTAATATGCGGAATGATGCTACAGACCTTATGGTCTCTTTGCTGTGTCAGTATGATGTGTGGTGACCTAATTAGCAATTAAAAATGGCCGCTAATTAATTACTATTTCACAAATTAGCGTACGTTTTCTTAATTTTAGCTTTAAAAATTTCAAGATGAATTTGGTAATATGCGGAATGATGCTACAGACCTTATGGTCTCTTTGCTGTGTCAGTATGATGTGTGGTGACCTAATTAGCAATTAAAAATGGCCGCTAATTAATTACTATTTCACAAATTAGCGTACGTTTTCTTAATTTTAGCTTTAAAAATTTCAAGATGAATTTGGTAATATGCGGAATGATGCTACAGACCTTATGGTCTCTTTGCTGTGTCAGTATGATGTGTGGTGACCTAATTAGCAATTAAAAATGGCCGCTAATTAATTACTATTTCACAAATTAGCGTACGTTTTCTTAATTTTAGCTTTAAAAATTTCAAGATGAATTTGGTAATATGCGGAATGATGCTACAGACCTTATGGTCTCTTTGCTGTGTCAGTATGATGTGTGGTGACCTAATTAGCAATTAAAAATGGCCGCTAATTAATTACTATTTCACAAATTAGCGTACGTTTTCTTAATTTTAGCTTTAAAAATTTCAAGATGAATTTGGTAATATGCGGAATGATGCTACAGACCTTATGGTCTCTTTGCTGTGTCAGTATGATGTGTGGTGACCTAATTAGCAATTAAAAATGGCCGCTAATTAATTACTATTTCACAAATTAGCGTACGTTTTCTTAATTTTAGCTTTAAAAATTTCAAGATGAATTTGGTAATATGCGGAATGATGCTACAGACCTTATGGTCTCTTTGCTGTGTCAGTATGATGTGTGGTGACCTAATTAGCAATTAAAATGAGCAATTAGGCCTGGCAACCCCGGTCGCAGTGATGTATGGTTGCTAAGATGTTCGTTTAAAAACAAAATTGATTCAATCAAATAATACTCTCGCTTTGACTCGGCCTCACCAAAATCAACTCATTGAGCACTGATTATTATTGGTTATCACAGGTATATTATTGGGACAAATGGTTGTTAGGTTCGTCTAAAACAAAATTAGTAAATTTGCACACAAGTGTCAACAGATGAATATGTACTCGTATAGTTTGCTGTTAATAATCTTTATTAATATTATATAACTGATTTATATTTTTATTATTACAATATATATGCAACTTGACATCAGTTGATTCTGAAAAGAGCCTGAAAAGAAAGAAGAAAAACAAGATTAATAAAATGCTGTAAAATAACATGAAGAAGTTATAAATTATTAATTATTTCAGATTTGCATCTAACTAGTCAGGAACTACGGACAGAAGGTGACACTGTCATTGCAAAGAAAGGTTCCGGTGCTTTTGCTTCGATCACAAGTAGCCTGACTATGGAAGTAAACAAGAACAGTATGCAGAAAGCCAAAGAAGATTAATAAACTGAACACTTATGCATTGAATTGTTCGATGTGGAATGAGGATGCTTTGTCGACTAACTAACTGTGAACTTTAACACTGAGAAGAAATGAAAAAGAAATTAAAGATACTGTATATTTATTTTTTAAAAGTTGTACATAATAATAAATAGTTATTAAAACTATAAAGGTAAATTCAACTCACCGTAGAAAAATGTCCTTAATTAGAGAAATACTACCTCTGTTGGCGACTGACCTGTCTTGGCATTCAATATCTCTTCTGTCTTCCAGAACCTGAAAAGAGAAAATACAAAGATTACTAAATCTGAAAAAATAAAAAAAATGCTGTAAAATAACATGAAGAATTTATACATTATTAATTAAAGGTATATTTATTTTAAAAATGTTTTACATTATAATAAATTGATCTTAAAATTATAAAGATAGATAACATGAAGAAGTTATAAATTATTAATTATTAAATTTAAATCTGACGAGAAAAGAAACGGTCTCTGTGGCTAAGGGCTTGCGAACGCGGTTTGTGAGCCTGTATACCCGGGTTCGAAACACAGTGGTGCTGGTTTTTTCGAAAAAGGTATAGGGGCCGGTCGTTCAGAAAGCAATGGCAAACTACTGAACGTAACACTTGCCTAGTACATCAACAGCAGCTGAAAATGCTGGTGTTGACTGCAACGTCCCGTAAGGGGTACGCAACAATTTTTTAAATTTTAATATGTATTAAAAGACCTTTGTTTTACAGTATAATAAATAGATATTAAAACTATAAAGGTATAAATTCAACTCACCGTAGAAAAATGTCCTTAATTAGAGAAATACTACCTCTGTTGGCGACTGACCTGTCTTGGCATTCAATATCTCTTCTGTCTTCCAGAACCTGAAAAGAGAAAATAAATAGATTACTAAATCTGAAAAAAAAAATGCTGTAAAATAACATGAAGAATTTATACATTATTAATTAAAGGTATATTGATTTTAAAAATGTTTTACATTATAATAAATTGATCTTAAAATTATAAAGATAGATAACATGAAGAAGTTATAAATTATTATATATTATTATTATATATTATTAATTATTAAATTTAAATCTGACGAGAAAAGAAACGGTCTCTGTGGCTAAGGGCTTGCGAACGCGGTTTGTGAGCCTGTATACCCGGGTTCGAAACACAGTGGTGCTGGTTTTTTCGAAAAAGGTATAGGGGCCGGTCGTTCAGAAAGCAATGGCAAACTACTGAACGTAGTTCAAGGAAGAGACTAATAAGTGACTGCCATTCTGCTGCTAAATTAAATTTTTTACGTAATATAATTTGTTTTAATTCATACAAATGAGTTGAAAGACTTCTCTCATGTAACTCCTTGCTGGGATTATTCGCCTGCACAATGGCTCTCACTTCATTAAGCACATCTGTTACAGTACGACCATCCGCAATCAACCACCGAGCAGCGTAGCCTTTCTCAATGGGATATTCAGGTTCAAACACCGACAGATGAGATCTTAGATGATCAAGATTCCTCTTCCTTGCCATGATTGATTAATCTAAGAGAAATAGAAAATAAAAGCACAAATGTAATAATACAACAAATGGTTGCAGATTTAGAAAATTTAATTCTAATGACTACTGATAAATCAAGCAACAACATAAATTATCTGAAGAAATTTCTGATATGCTGGCTGGGATGCCGCCATTGTGAATTTTCCCTGATCATAAAAGTGTAACCAGGCGGTCTCATAAAATATTTTTTTTCTACACCCTAGAATAATGAATCTTGTTAAAACTTCAATATAATGTGTAAAAATGGACAAAGAATTCATAAATGCAAGAAAAAGTACAATGAAGATAATTCAAATAATAACAGAGACAAATAGATCTGTCAGGAAGTCAATTAATTTCATCCATGGACCTGTGAAGGGGTTTGAAAACTGAATTGACTTCCATAAATTTTAAGGCATTTGGCATGATTAAAGCAATAAAATAATTTATTTATAAAATTTAAATGTACATTGATATTCTGTTTAATTTAGGATTCTACATCTCTTTGTTTTATTAATAAAAACAGAAATCCATCCAATATGTCACAACTCGGCCATTGGGATCACTGAATAATCTCCCTGTCATGAAAAGTACCCACTGGGTGGGCAACCCCATCACACAAAACATTTTTATTTTACACCACTAGCATAACGCAGCTTGTTGAAATTCTACATTTAAATGTAAAAATGGGCACAGAATTCAAAAATGTGGTATAAAATACAATGAATTCGATAATAGACAAGGCAAACTATAAACTTTCTTACCTTGAGCAGTAGAGTTCAACCTGTTCTCGAGAATGAAAACCATTCAAGTGCTCTTTGCCACGCTAGGTGAGATTGACCTTTGAACCATGGTTAAAGTTGTCATTCGCAATTTTCATAAAAATAGTTTCGCATTTATGCAATAGGAAACACGAGAAGGTAATTTTCATATACTCCACTAACCGGCCACAGGAAGTCGTCTGTGAACCCAATGACCTTGAACTTTCTTAAAACAGCGTCCTTCCCTAGTTACGAAGTCCCTATTATTACTTCGCTATACAGGGAGAAGAGATCGGGTGACAAGACACACCCCTGTCGTACTCCTAGCTTTATCTGTTCGTAACTACCCTCTTTATTTCCCATTTTAATTGCTGCTACTTGGTTCCAGTATATATTCTTTATTATAGTGTAGATAGTAATAAAAATACTTAATTATAATTATTGATACAATTAACAATACTTATAAGTATAAGTAATTTTTTTTTTTATATTTCTTTCTCGTCTTCTTACTTCTTATCTTATCAATTATAATCTTGTGCCCTTCATTTTTAGTTTATTGTAATCCCTGCTGATACTGGAACATAAACCATCGAACAATACGTGGCAATCCTTATCTTTTTGCAGGCTCGCTACATGTCCTCCCCATTCTATTCATCCGTCTCTAATTTTGGAAAATTAGAAACATGAAACTAGCAGACTATGTGGCACTCCTCCGAACGACAGCCCCAAATTATTTAGTGTAAAATGCATCCCTTACAGGGCCTCATAAGGTCATTTCCGAGGCGATGAGTTGTCAATCGCTTACGTTTGTGTGTATCATCATCTGCTAGACCGATTGACGTTTGAGACTATCGTCAGAACGACCATAATCACTTATTAGTGAAACAAAGAATCATATAATTGAGCAAGGTGGACTGCTAGACTGATCGATGGATACAATAAAAGTTTATGGGCCCGGAGGGCCCTCACTGCTGTCGGTACTACAAGACATGGATATACACTCCGATGGCAGTGAGGGCCCTCCGGGCCCATAAACTTTTATTGTATCCATCGATCGATCTAGCAGTCCACAATACTCAATTATATGATTCTTTTTTTCACTAATAAGTGATTATACGTCACAAAGAACATGTTTTCGGACAGTTTTTTGTAACTTTTGTGCGTCAATTTCGATGTATAATTGTCAAATATTATTCATACGTATTTCGATTTTCTCAGTTCCATATTTTAGTTGGTAGTTCATATTTTTTATTATATCAGCTAATGAGACCCTGTAAGGGATGCATTTTACACTAAATAATTTGGGGCCGTCGTTCGGAGGAATGCCGACTATGTACAACACTACACATCTTGATGACCACACAATATCTGTGTTTTATGTCTCCATTTCGTTTACTGTATAAAATCTATGGACTGATGGTTTCACCGAAGGGACTTTCCAGTTATATTATTCTCAGATGTTCTCAATGTGTGTCCAGTCCAGCGCTGGAGTCTTTCCCCAATCGTGATTAACTTGAATGTGTCTAGTTCTCTACCTAAGCTCTGCATTCATAATTCTGTCACACCATTTTAGTCCTTTTATTCTGCCACACCATTTTAGTCCTTTTATTCTGTCACACCATTTTAGTCCTTTTATTCTGCCACACCATTTTAGTCCTTTTATTCTGTCACATCATTTTAGTCCTTTTATTCTGCCACACCATTTTAGTCCTTTTATTCTGTCACACCATTTTAGTCCTTTTATTCTGACACACCATTTTAGTCCTTTTATTCTGCCACACCATTTTAGTCCTTTTATTCTGTCACACCATTTTAGTCCTTTTATTCTGCCACACCATTTTAGTCCTTTTATTCTGCCACACCATTTTAGTCCTTTTATTCTGCCACACCATTTTAGTCCTTTTATTCTGTCACACCATTTTAGTCCTTTTATTCTGTCACACCATTTTAGTCCTTTTATTCTGTCACACCATTTTAGTCCTTTTATTCTGACACACCATTTTAGTCCTTTTATTCTGCCACACCATTTTAGTCCTTTTATTCTGTCACACCATTTTAGTCCTTTTATTCTGTCACACCATTTTAGTCCTTTTATTCTGACACACCATTTTAGTCCTTTTATTCTGCCACACCATTTTAGTCCTTTTATTCTGTCACACCATTTTAGTCCTTTTATTCTGACACACCATTTTAGTCCATTTATTCTATACAAGCAACAGGTAATACGACTGTTTGTAATTACAGTTTACTACTTGTAATTGTTTTAGTTTTTCTCTGTGTTTCTGAACCATATTCATTCATTCATAAATATTGTAAGTTTGGTACGATTGTTAATTTCTTTTGACATCCACACATTTACCTTCTTCTTTGTTCATACTCAGACCCAACATCAATGCTTCGTACTCAGACATAACATCAATGCTCCGTACTCAGACCCAACATCAATGCTACTTATAGTAGCAGTTAGTAGATTTAGATTGGATGATATTGCTGTTCGGGTTTTGGTGGAATGGAGATGGCCAATGCGTGATTGGTGTGATTTATAGTGACTTGCCAGATTGAATCTTCACCAAAGTACCTAGATTCAGCTGTTTGTTTTGCTTCTTTGTTGTAGTTGATACCAGCTGAGTTGACAGTTTCTACAGTCTGTGACTTCTGCTGGGCCAGATTTTGATACCACTGGATCAATGAGATGATACTTGAAATGGGTATCATCTCTGCCAGGAAGGGTAAGCGATGTACGTTCTGTTAGTTACCTTTACCAACATACCCTGACTTGTTGCCTGATTGCACTCCAGTTAAATATAGATTAATATGCTTTTTAAAATGAAATCTCAATTGTGTGTGTGTTTGTGCATGCTTGCAAGTATGAGTGTTTCTATGCATACCCAAGCATGTGTGTGTGTGTGTGTAAATATTCTTTTGTTGTGTTTTTTATGCCAATTAGCGCTCATTTTCTTTCTTTAAATGCAGGTTACGTCTAAAATTATATCTATTGATATTTTCAAGGAGCAGACACTAGAGTTGCCAGGCTACCATTCTGTTGACTGTCGAGGCAGAAGTTTATATTGACCAGGAGTAAGATACCAAACATAAGACATGGCCTGCACATTGAGTGGCAACAAAAAGAACCATTGATCTTTACTACCACCCTTGTCTATTCCTTCCCGTGCAGACACTCACAGTGATTTGTCAAACACTATCATGATTGTTTTCACTTAACTATTTAATAACGTGAGCATTCTCCCGTTATGGAGTAGTCACAGTTTAAAAGCTTTGGTGGTGAAGGCTGGTAGGGGACTTAATGCATTGAGGGTGATGGCAACAACCGGGGTAGATCAGAGGATGCTTTACAGGCTATTTAAAGCAGCAGTTAATAATTTCTGTCATTGAATATGGTTTGGGGCTGCTGACAATTTCAAAGGGCCAGCTTGAAAGTTTGGAGCGCATACAGAATGCTGCCATGCGGTTAATCCTGAGGTGCACAAAGACACACCAATTATATGCATGAGACATATCCTGGCGCTACCAACAGTTGCAGGCAGTCACAGGGTTCTTCAAGCCAAATGTGTATCAGCCAGGTGTGTGAAAAAGAGAACATTAACTATGAAAAAGAGCGGTTAAAAGTCCCGGAAGACATGTCAAATTTATCAAGATAATAGCAATGCTGGGTTGTGAGTGCAGAGAATGGGCAGCAGGCCACAGAGTTTGAGGTGCAACAACTGATCCAAGGCAACACTTATCAAGGTGACATAATGATCTACACTGATGGGTCAGTGGTGAGAAACAGGGTTTCATTGCGAAGGCTAATGGACGATGCTTGAAAAAGGAGAGTCTGGCATATGAGACTATGAACTCCAGCATGAGAATGGAGGTGGAAGCAGTAACAGCAGCCTTCCAATGGTCAAAGGAGACCACTGAAACATACATTGTATTCATTACGGACTCACAGAGTATGCTTAGTAAGGTGGAGAAAGGAATGTTTCGTGTAGAATGGCTTGCCTCGCTTCAGAGGTCACAGATTGTGAGAATTGTATAGATTTGTTGCCCTGGTCATGTGGGAGTGCGGGGGAATGAACAGGCTGATAGGCTGGCAGGGAATGTACCTCTCAGTGGTAGATTACCTATGGACAAGGGAGAGGTGGTCGTGCAGCTGTGGGAACAGGTGGAGAAGATGGAAGAACAGATTGAGAACCTGTATATGGAGAGAATGATATGGCGGGAGATCGCAGGGGTTCTGGACGAATCTCAAAATTGAGGGACTCTTCGCTGTCTGTTGAATGAGTGGACAAAGCACGTGTGGGATTGTTCTGAGCACAGTGATGTTGGTTCTTAGCTCAGCTCAGCTCAACTCAATTCGGAGAAAAGAATGTTCTCTCTGTTTGAATGTTGTTATGGTGTGAAAGTTTCAGGATCAATCATTAATATGTGCCTGTAAAGTATGCCCTCATGTTGTACCTGAGTATACATCATATTTACAGGTTATAACCAGGATGTTGTAGTGGTTGTTCCATGATGTGCCACAGTCTAGTGGTGTAGTGGTTGTTCCATGATGTGCCACAGTCTAGTGGTGTAGTGGTTGTTCCATGATGTGCCACAGTCTAGTGTTGTAGTGGTTGTTCCATGATGTGCCACAGTCTAGTGTTGTAGTGGTTGTTCCATGATGTGCCACAGTCTAGTGTTATAGTGGTTGTTCCATGATGTGCCACAGTCTAGTGTTATAGTGGTTGTTCCATGATGTGCCACAGTCTAGTGTTATAGTGGTTGTTCCATGATGTGCCACAGTCTAGTGTTATAGTGGTTGTTCCATGATGTGCCACAGTCTAGTGTTATAGTGGTTGTTCCATGATGTGCCACAGTCTAGTGTTATAGTGGTTGTTCCATGATGTGCCACAGTCTAGTGTTATAGTGGTTGTTCCATGATGTGCCACAGTCTAGTGTTATAGTGGTTGTTCCATGATGTGCCACAGTCTAGTGTTATAGTGGTTGTTCCATGATGTGCCACAGTCTAGTGTTATAGTGGTTGTTCCATGATGTGCCACAGTCTAGTGTTATAGTGGTTGTTCCATGATGTGCCACAGTCTAGTGTTATAGTGGTTGTTCCATGATGTGCCACAGTCTAGTGTTATAGTGGTTGTTCCATGATGTGCCACAGTCTAGTGTTATAGTGGTTGTTCCATGATGTGCCACAGTCTAGTGTTGTAGTGGTTGTTCCATGATGTGCCACAGTCTAGTGTTGTAGTGGTTGTTCCATGATGTGCCACAGTCTAGTGTTGTAGTGGTTGTTCCATGATGTGCCACAGTCTAGTGTTGTAGTGGTTGTTTTGTTGTCTCCATTGAGTGAAATTGTTCTCTCTTGTATGCCTTGACGAATATGGGACTGGTTATATCAGAAACAATTAAATTGTATGGTTTTAGAGGAAAGGGAGTTGTTGAAAGGCATAAACAAGAATTAAGTGAAATATTTCAGCATATTTGAAAACACATACTGGAGGGAAGAGCTGAAAGCTGGTGAGCAAGAGGTAGACAGTGATACAAATGGGAAGATAACAGTGAGAGATGGATGAACAGCAGTGAGCCAGAGACTCGTGTTTGTCCAGGATGTGCCACAGACTAGTGTCTGCCCAGGATGTCCCGGTTTCTGCCCAGAATGTCCCACAAACTAGTGTTTCCCCAGGATGTCCCAGCCTGCCAAGGATGTCCCACAGACTAGTGTCTGCCAAGGTTGCCCCAATCTGTCCAGGATGCCTCACATATTAGTGTCTGTCCAGGATGTCTCACAGATTAGTGTCTGTCCAGTATGCCTCAGTCTGTCCAGTATGCCCCAGTCTGTCCAGTATGCCTCAGTCTGTCCAGAATGCGTCACAGATTAGTGTCTGTCCAGGATATCTCACAGATTAGTGTCTGTCCAGGATATCTCACAGATTAGTGTCTGTCCAGGATATCTCACAGATTAGTGTCTGTCCAGGATATCTCACAGATTAGTGTCTGTCCAGGATATCTCACAGATTAGTGTCTGTCCAGGATATCTCACAGATTAGTGTCTGTCCAGGATATCTCACAGATTAGTGTCTGTCCAGGATATCTCACAGATTAGTGTCTGTCCAGGATATCTCACAGATTAGTGTCTGTCCAGGATATCTCACAGATTAGTGTCTGTCCAGGATATCTCACAGATTAGTGTCTGTCCAGGATATCTCACAGATTAGTGTCTGTCCAGGATATCTCACAGATTAGTGTCTGTCCAGGATATCTCACAGATTAGTGTCTGTCCAGGATATCTCACAGATTAGTGTCTGTCCAGGATATCTCACAGATTAGTGTCTGTCCAGGATATCTCACAGATTAGTGTCTGTCCAGGATATCTCACAGATTAGTGTCTGTCCAGGATATCTCACAGATTAGTGTCTGTCCAGGATATCTCACAGATTAGTGTCTGTCCAGGATATCTCACAGATTAGTGTCTGTCCAGGATATCTCACAGATTAGTGTCTGTCCAGGATATCTCACAGATTAGTGTCTGTCCAGGATGCCCTGCTGCATTAGTGCCTCTACATCCCATAACCAGAATCAAATATAAATATCAGTAACCAGCCACACATACAGACCTCACATCCATTGTCATGTCTGTGATTGCCCAGCCACACATACTGACCTCACATCCATTGTCATGTCTGTGATTGCCCAGCCACACATACAGACCTCACATCCATTGTCATGTCTGTGATTGCCCAGCCACACATACAGACCTCACATCCATTGTGATGTCTGTGATTGCCCAGCCACACATACTGACCTCACATCCATTGTCATGTCTGTGATTGCCCAGCCACACATACTGACCTCACATCCATTGTCATGTCTGTGATTGCCCAGCCACACATACTGACCTCACATCCATTGTCATGTCTGTGATTGCCCAGCCACACATACTGACCTCACATCCATTGTCATGTCTGTGATTGCCCAGCCACACATACTGACCTCACATCCATTGTCATGTCTGTGATTGCCCAGCCACACATACTGACCTCACATCCATTGTCATGTCTGTGATTGCCCAGCCACACATACTGACCTCACATCCATTGTCATGTCTGTGATTGCCCAGCCACACATACTGACCTCACATCCATTGTCATGTCTGTGATTGCCCAGCCACACATACTGACCTCACATCCATTGTCATGTCTGTGATTGCCCAGCCACACATACTGACCTCACATCCATTGTCATGTCTGTGATTGCCCAGCCACACATACTGACCTCACATCCATTGTCATGTCTGTGATTGCCCAGCCACACATACTGACCTCACATCCATTGTCATGTCTGTGATTGCCCAGCCACACATACTGACCTCACATCCATTGTCATGTCTGTGATTGCCCAGCCACACATACTGACCTCACATCCATTGTCATGTCTGTGATTGCCCAGCCACACATACTGACCTCACATCCATTGTCATGTCTGTGATTGCCCAGCCACACATACTGACCTCACATCCATTGTCATGTCTGTGATTGCCCAGCCACACATACTGACCTCACATCCATTGTCATGTCTGTGATTGCCCAGTCACACATACAGACCTCACATCCATTGTCATGTCTGTGATTGCCCAGCCACACATACAGACCTCACATCCATTGTGATGTCTGTGATTGCCCAGCCACACATACAGACCTCACATCCATTGTGATGTCTGTGACTGCCCAGCCACACATACTGACCTCACATCCATTGTGATGTCTGTGACTGCCCAGCCACACATACTGACCTCACATCCATTGTCATGTCTGTGATTGCCCAGCCACACATACAGACCTCACATCCATTGTGATGTCTGTGATTGCCCAGCCACACATACTGACCTCACATCCATTGTCATGTCTGTGATTGCCCAGCCACACATACTGACCTCACATCCATTGTCATGTCTGTGATTGCCCAGCCACACATACTGACCTCACATCCATTGTCATGTCTGTGATTGCCCAGCCACACATACTGACCTCACATCCATTGTCATGTCTGTGATTGCCCAGCCACACATACTGACCTCACATCCATTGTCATGTCTGTGATTGCCCAGCCACACATACTGACCTCACATCCATTGTCATGTCTGTGATTGCCCAGCCACACATACTGACCTCACATCCATTGTCATGTCTGTGATTGCCCAGCCACACATACTGACCTCACATCCATTGTCATGTCTGTGATTGCCCAGCCACACATACTGACCTCACATCCATTGTCATGTCTGTGATTGCCCAGCCACACATACTGACCTCACATCCATTGTCATGTCTGTGATTGCCCAGCCACACATACTGACCTCACATCCATTGTCATGTCTGTGATTGCCCAGCCACACATACTGACCTCACATCCATTGTCATGTCTGTGATTGCCCAGCCACACATACTGACCTCACATCCATTGTCATGTCTGTGATTGCCCAGCCACACATACTGACCTCACATCCATTGTCATGTCTGTGATTGCCCAGCCACACATACTGACCTCACATCCATTGTCATGTCTGTGATTGCCCAGCCACACATACTGACCTCACATCCATTGTCATGTCTGTGATTGCCCAGTCACACATACAGACCTCACATCCATTGTCATGTCTGTGATTGCCCAGCCACACATACAGACCTCACATCCATTGTGATGTCTGTGATTGCCCAGCCACACATACAGACCTCACATCCATTGTGATGTCTGTGACTGCCCAGCCACACATACTGACCTCACATCCATTGTGATGTCTGTGACTGCCCAGCCACACATACTGACCTCACATCCATTGTCATGTCTGTGATTGCCCAGCCACACATACAGACCTCACATCCATTGTGATGTCTGTGACTGCCCAGCCACACATACTGACCTCACATCCATTGTCATGTCTGTGATTGCCCCGCCACACATACTGACCTCACATCCATTGTCATGTCTGTGATTGCCCCGCCACACATACTGACCCCACATCCATTGTGATGTCTGTGATTGCCCAGCCACACTCTTAACATTTGTGATGATTTGTTTTGCAGTGGGTATATTGCTGGCAGTGTTTTGGATTGGAACCATCTGCTATTTCTGGTTACCCAACCATATACCAGATTTTCTCAATCTGAGAACCAAGTCTCACTCAGACAGTAAGAATAAGTGAATGTTGCTACATTGTGCTGTTTGTTCTTTGCGTCTAATTGTATTGTAAAATCTGGATGACTGCTGCAGATCTGATGGCGAAGAATGCATGAATGCAAAATATAATTAAGAAGATCTGATAGAAACGAATGAATTAATGCAAAATATTATTAAGAAGGTCGATTAAAGGAAATACACAGATAGGTAAAACCATAGTCTTTATCCACGACCAGAAAAGCTGGAATAATTAGCAAGAAAAGTTAAATATAAACACATATGGCATACACAAAATATTGCACAATTTCTTGCCTGGATTATTTCACTGGATCTCATCAGGAGCGTACTACAAACTTGTTACATGTGATATGAAGTGAAGAAATACATGATGCTTTGACTGAAATACTAAGTGCAAAGTCCCTGATAGTGTTTGAATATGTAGAACACTTTAAAACTACAACACCTGAAACTAAAAGTGATATTTCAGTTTTCTAGCTAGGTGTTCTTCTGTTTTTGTTTGTTGATGAAGATTTTAGCCGAAACATTTGCTTGTATAAGGGGCATTCATTTGAAATCCGCTCGTGCCGCACTGCGCATAATTGCGTACGTTGAACATGATCATGTCATAGTCATGTGATAAGTACTGACCAATGAATAAAAGAGCACGTGCTTATCGTCCCATGATGCATAGGTTCTGTTTCTGGCCATTGAGAAAATGGCCAGGTTGATCAAAAATCATCTAAAGAAGCTCAAAGAACAGTGATTCAGTTTCTTTCATTTGAAGGATGTCGACCAGTGGACATTCATCAAAGAATGCAGGCAGCATACGGTAACAAATGTGTGTCGAAGACAACAGTAACAGACTGGGCACGAATGTTTCGGAAAGGATGTCAGTTCATGGCAGATCTTCGACGGCCGGGTCATGCGCATATTGTTGCAACAGAAAAAACCATCGCCAAAATTGATGCAGCAGTACAGATAAACCGATGTCGAAGCATACATTTGCTAAAGAAATAATTTGATGTGTCAATTGGGACAATTCAAAAACGTTGTTCGTAAGAAGCTGCAATATCCAAAGGTGTGTTCACAGTGGGTACCACGGATGTTGACCGACCACCAAAAAGAGGAACGCATGGGATGGTGTTTGAACCACTTGCTGCTTTACAGACTGGAGGGTGATGAATTTATCTTCCGCATATTGACAGGCGATGAATCATGGTGTCACCACTTTGAGCCGAGCAGCAAAAGAGAGAGCATACAATGGAAGCATGCTGGATCACCAAAAGCCAAAAAATTCAAGTTACAGGTTTCCGCTGGTAAAGTTATGCTGAGCTCATTTTTTGACCATGAAGGGCTATTGACGGTCGACTTTAAAGAACTTGGTGTCAACAACATCAACTCTACCCACTACTTGCAAACAGTAGACAAGCTGCAAAAAGACATCGAGAATAAACGACCCGGCATGCTTTCTCGTGGTGCGATTTTGTTGCACGATAATGCTCGTCCGCATGTCGTAAAGATTGTGCAGGAAGCATTAGCAAGGAAGAAGTGGGAAATTCTACAACATCCAGCCTATAGTCCTGATTTGTCACCATGTGATTTTCATTTGTTCCGACCTCTAAAAAAGCTCGCAAGGGGCAACAATTTCACACAGATGCAAACGTAATTAACGCGGTAAATACTTGGAGCAACCAGAATTTTTTTTTGCGCCCAACAGTTGCCGCCTACCTAAGCAATGGGATGCTTGCCTGAATGCCTATGGCGACTTCTTCTGACCAACCCATGGTGCATAATTCATTCAAAATTAATGCTTTGTTTAATTCTACCACACCTGTTAATGTTTCTTTCATGCTTTTGTAATAAAGCCATTGGAACGGGTTTCAAATGAACGTCCCTAATATCTATGTGTGTGTTCTTTCATTGAACTGCCCAGTTATATTTTGTGGACTATGCTTGAGTTCAAAACGAGCAGAGAGCTGGTTGTACAGGATGGAGTTAGTGACTGTCATACTGAGCAGGATTTGATGGCGCTGACAGAAGTATCATATTCCTTGCAATTGTTACAGCTGTTCAGGTGGCCAGAGAATGGTTGTGGAGTCTCATGAAGTGTTCAGGTGGCCAGAGAATGGTTGTGGAGTCTCATGAAGTGTTCAGGTGGCCAGAGAATGGTTGTGGAGTCTCATGAAGTGTTCAGGTGGCCAGAGAATGGTTGTGGGGTCTCATGAAGTGTTCAGGTGGCCAGAGAATGGTTGTGGAGTCTCATGAAGTATTCTCAACACTTATATCCCTCCCACTGCCCATCTGTGTCTTTAATGTATATTATGTTCCATCTTTTGCAAATGAAGGCATTTACTAGATAATGAACTGTTCTTGTTAGCTTCTCTCTGCCTCTTTTACGATACAAAGATGTGAGTAAGTGGGACATGATTGATATGGGCATTGATAATGCACATTGGGAGCAAGTCGCTCTGAACATGTTGTATGGAGGGCAAAAATCATAAATGGAATCAAATTAAAGGAGAAAATTATTGCAGATAAGTCACACACTGAACATGTGAGACGTCAGATGATGCATGATGGTGGAAATGACCATGTTTTCACATGCATCCATTGTGGACGAATATCTAACGCGAAAAAAGGCCGCAGGTTTGTGTCTCTTTTCATCTGGTCCCTAGCCTATGACTATCCCCAGTCTACCTACAAGGCAGCAGGTTTGTGTCTCTCTTCGTCTGGTCCCTAACCTTTGACTGTCCCCTGTCTACCTAGCAGGTTTGTCTCTCTCGTTGTCTGGTCCCTAGCCTTTGACTGTCCCCAGTCTACCTACAAGGCAGCAGGTTTGTGTCTCTCTTTGTCTGGTCCTTGCCTTTGACTGTCCCCAGTCTACCTACAAGGCAGCAGGTTTGTGTCTCTCTTCATCTGGTCCATAGCCTTTGACTGTCCCCAGTCTACCCACATGGCAGCAGATTTGTGTCTCTCTCCTAGCCTTTGACTGTCCCCAATCTACCTAGAAGGCAGCAGGTTTGTGTCTCTCTTGGTCTGTTCCCTACCCTTTGACTGTCCCCAGTCTACCTACAAGGCAGCAGGTTTGTGTCTCTCTTCGTCTGGTCCCTAGCCTTTGACTGTCCCCAGTCTACCTACAAGGCAGTAGGTTTGTGTCAGTATGCAGTCAGTTTTAGGCACATTATAAGAAGAAATAAACTGGAGAACTTTGTGAAAACTGGCAAGACTGAGGAGAAAAGAACAAGGGGAAGGCAAGAGAAGTAAATGTCTGGATGGCTTGACCATGCGGCATGGTTGAGACAGGAACACAGAGCTGATCCACAACTCTGGTGATCGAGTGAGATGGTGAAACATGACAACCCACGCTCACTGGCACGGCACATGAAGAGATAGTCAGTACATGTTCATACATACTTGAATCAGAAAGTATTGATTGGTTTGGTTTTGTTGGTTTCAGAAACCTCGGTTGAGTCAAGAGTTAACTCCCCACTCAGATTTTCAGGACTGCATGGAGACAAAGGCTCCCTGAGGCATGATGGAGACGTGCCTCGTTCTGGCAAAGTTGTTCATGTGTGCATCACGTCAGACAAAAATACACTGGGTATTGTATTTGTTTCTGAATTTAAGTATCGTCATTATTACATGAGCTTGTTCGAAGACTGGATCTATGTTGTCATGTCACTTCACTGTCTACTGTTCTCAGCAATTCTCTTCAGCTCTCTGTCAGTCTTGGCTCCGATATTCTGGCATGCTTGTGATGCCATTCATTCTTGGACATCTCAGCAATTCTCTTCAGCTCTCTGTAAGTCTTGTCTCTGATATTCTGGCATTCTTGTGTGATGCCGTTCATTCTTGGACATCTCAGCAACTCTCTTCAGCTCTCTGTAAGTCTTGGCTCTGATATTCTGGCATGCTTGTGTGATGCCGTTCATTCTTGGACATCGTCTTTTTCTGTTTCCCTGGGTTTGGCCTTCAAGTATTATTATTAGTGACTGGCACCTTGCTGTCTTGACAGATGATACTTTGTAAAATGGAGTTATACCTCTCCATAGCACAGTCTGGGTTGAATTTAGAGACCATGTGTTGCCCATGCAGCATGATCCCTCTTTCGGCCTACCTAGTTTACTTCAGAGGAAAGGTAACACCAATACGTCTGGAACAAGACAAGCTGCAGAAGCTGATGGATCAGCAAAGCAATGCTCTAACTGTCTGCCTGTTGGAGCTTCGATCCTAGACCAGCCGCCAACCAAGACTTAGGGCCTGGTCTGCCCTGGCATGACATTTAGTCTTTAGGTTGCATTTCCTCGCACAAGGGTTAGGCTTGTACCTGCCCAATTGCACTCCTCTGCCCAAAGCCGTTGGCACAATGTGGGGTGTCGGGTTTGGTGAGCACCGCCCAACATTCGGCGCTAACAGAAAGCAGGTAGTACCGTCTACTGTCATATCTTATTAAGACATGACATACATTATTATTTGTAGGCTTCCTTTAAAAGGTAATAACAACCTAGGGCACAACACCAGCCAGCAAGTGACAGCACAATTGTTGAGAGCATGAATCTTTCCTGTGGTAATGGACAATTCCGCTATCCCTGAAGGAAAAAATTAGGGCTGTTGACCTCAGATGTTAC
Organism: Cepaea hortensis; assembly: GCA_963921405.1. NCBI lineage: Eukaryota > Metazoa > Mollusca > Gastropoda > Stylommatophora > Helicidae > Cepaea > Cepaea hortensis. Next base: position 131,909,045 of record OY992881.1, on the reverse strand, counting down.
GGATAAATTCTTGGAATATATGGACCAAGAAGCAAAAATAAAAAAAACATACTGAAATTCTAACACTCTAAAAGAAAACTCACTCATAAACAGTATCATGTCTTCAGTATCATAAACAATCATGCCTGAAACTAAATTACTCTGACCGTATTAAATATCAACAATAAGAAAGAGACAAACAGCTTTCTTTGGTCACCTGATGAGACGAGCAGCATTGGAGAACATTGTGACAATTGGAAAGATCGAGGGGAAGAGAGGCAGAGGCAGACCAAGAGAAATGATGCTGGACGGATTGAGACGGTGGCATGGAGGAATATCATCAGCAGAGTTGATCCAGAACACCAAAGACCGAGATCTGTGGAGAGCCATGAACGCCTACGCTAGCCAGCTAGGCACTTGATAATGATGTTGATGATGATATTTAAATATTGTAGGGGTTTGGAGAGAACAGTGATGGAAGGCCTGGTTCCTGTCGGATGAGGCAGGAGTTGATCAGCAGGAAGATGGACACAGGACATGGCAGACACCTCGGACATGAGGGTGCGTGACTTGGAAGAAATGACCAGAGATGGAGAAGCTGGTGGGCCACGATGAGAGTCATGTTCTACACAGACTCTGCTACTTGGCCTTAAGGCCTCTATCTCTGACTGTAGCCGAGCCAACACAACAGCCTGATGGGCCTAGCCAACACAACAGCCTGATGGGCCTAGCCAACACAACAGCCTGATGGGCCTAGCCAACACAACAGCCTGATGGGCCTAGCCAAGACAACAGCCTGATGGGCCTAGCCAAGACAACAGCCTGATGGGCCTAGCCAAGACAACAGCCTGATGGGCCTAGCCAACACAACAGCCTGATGGGCAGAATCAAGACAGCAGCTTGATGGGCTGAGCCAAGACAACAGACTTATGGGCCAAGCCAACACAGCAGCCTGATGGGCTATGTGCATGTCATTAGTTGACTCTGTGTCACACTCAGTACACAATGACTAAAACTAAACTAAATTAAACAGTTCACAATGAATCTTTTCAGAACATGTTTGATTTCTTCAGGTTTTGGCTGTTTAAAAAAGTTATCTTCACTCTTCATCTTGACAGATTATCATGATTTTCTGTATCTTAATTGATTATCATGATTTTATTTATCTTATCAGATTATCATGATTGTCTTTATCTTATAAGATTACCATGATTTTCTTTCTTTTGATTGATTATCATGATTTTCTGTATTTTGATTGATTATCATGATTTTCTTTATTTTGATTGATTATCATGATTTTCTTTATTTTGATTGATTATCATGATTTTGTTTATCTTAACTCATTATCATTATCTTGGCTATTGTTCTCATTATCACTGTCTTGACTATCTTGACTCATCAGTATCTCTTCCTTATTTTAACTCATGATCATTATCTCAGATATCTTAACTCACTATCATAATCTCAGCTATCTTGACTCATCATTATTTTGGTTTTCCTGAAACAAGTTGAGCAAGTACAACATAAGACCCTGCACAATCTATCCTATCCCTTTATCTGACACTCAATCATCCCAAGATATGTATTAAAGATGCATGTTGACAACTCTCTAACCCAGGAGGCATGGTGGCGCTGATGAACAGCATCGTGTCGAACACCAAGTCTCCGGTAAAGTTCCACCTGGTAGTTGACAGCGCTAGCATGGATCACATCGGGTAGGTCGTCTTGTGTGGGAGTTGTTGTTGTTGTTGATAGCATGGATCACATCGGGTAGGTGGTCTTGTGTGGGAGTTGTTGTTGTTGTTGATAGCATGGATCACATCGGGTAGGTGGTCTTGTGTGGGAGTTGTTGTTGTTGATAGCATGAATCACATCGGGTAGGTCATCTTGTGTGGGAGTTGTTGTTGTTGTTGATAGCATGGATCACATCGGGTAGGTCATCTTGTGTGGGAGTTGTTGTTGTTGTTGATAGCATGGATCACATCGGGTAGGTCGTCTTGTGTGGGAGTTGTTGTTGTTGTTGATAGCATGAATCACATCGGGTAGGTCGTCTTGTGTGGGAGTTGTTGTTGTTGTTGATAGCATGGATCACATCGGGTAGGTGGTCTTGTGTGGGAGTTGTTGTTGTTGTTGATAGCATGGATCACATCGGGTAGGTGGTCTTGTGTGGGAGTTGTTGTTGTTGTTGATAGCATGGATCACATCGGGTAGGTCGTCTTGTGTGGGAGTTGTTGTTGTTGTTGTTGTTTTTGTTGTTGTTGTTGTTGTTGTTGTTGTTGATAGCATGAATCACATCATGTGAGTTGTCTTGTTTAGGAATTATTGTTGTTGTTGTTAGTGTGTGATGTACAAGAGAGTGTTGAGTCTTGAGTTTGGGTGTTGTTGGTGAGTTCAAGACAAAACAAACAAGACAAGATGAAACAGACAAGATAAGACAAAAAAGACATTTGATAAGACGAGATGAACCAGACAAAGCAAGATAAGATAACATCATTATGAGGATAAGACAGTACAAAGCAAGGTAGATAAGACAAGACAGAGAAAACAAGATAAAGAATACAATACAAGACAGATAATACAAGACAGACAAATAAGACTCGTTGTCATGGGTGCGACAGAGACAGTAGATACATGCATACACAAAAGTGTCAAGGCACATAATGCATGTAGAACCAATATTATTTATTTAACGCACCTAGTCACGTTAGCACATTGAATACATTCTATTAATATGATACATTATAAGTACGATCAAATACTCAGCTACGAGAAGGCATTCATGCTTTCATAACGCAGTTCTGTCTCACACACAGCGCATCGGCAAATCACTGCCTCATTCGCTCAGCAGAGGCAAGCTTTCATGTCGGCAATCAGTACATTTGTTCGCCAAGCCACACGCATCCTTCCTCTATCACGGTCCTGTCCAGTCTGATCTCTCTAGCCCTCAGTCCTGTGGTCACGTGGTGTCTCATCTCGTGTGGTCCACAATAATAGTGCTATGTCAGATGTCTCGTATTCTGGCCGTCGTCCTGTTCTCACCCCGTCTGTTGACTGGTGTCTCAGGTCATGCAGTGCAAGGTTGTACTGTTGCTCAGGGACCTTGTCCTGTCTATGTCCTTATGTCCTGTCTGTAGATGGATACTCTAGCCCTGTCTATGTCCTATCCATGGCATACTTATGTCCTGTCCTTGTCATATGTCCCCTTTTATCTCCCAGGATGCTGACAGCGGACAGTACAAAGCAAGGCAGATAAGACAAGACAGAGAAAACAAGACAAAGAATACAATATAAGACAGATAATACAAGACAGACAGTACAAAACAAGACTCCAGTGGTAGACATGAAGTAAACAGAACACACTAGACATCAGCCGTTTAAACTGTCAGCCTCAACATGCTGACCTACATTTTTATTAGTGGTTCACATTTTGATGTCAGTCAAGGATGCTGTCAGTCAAGGACATTGTCAGTCCAGGACCCCGTCAGTCCAGGACCCCGTCAGTCAAGAATCTTGTACAAGTTTCAGACACTGGACATATGATGTACTTGTATAGACCAACCTGCACTGAGTGCCTGATTTGGTCACTTGAGCAGGTCGGTTAAACAAATGTGAGTCCACCCCAATGCTGGTCAAGCCCGTGTCCGTGGGGCGGGCAGACAAGCAAGGTCCAGCCACTACACTATTACAGCTCCCTATTGTGATGACAGTGTAATCATGAATGTTGTGTGACATTGTGTGAAACCCCATCAGCATCGCAACTCTTCATTGACTGCTGAAGAAGGGGATTGCCACATAGCTATTGCAGAACCACATGATGCAGAGAGGATAAAAGGAAATTCCCTAATTATACAGCAAAGTGGATAGTGCGCCAAAAGCCAGGGATACGAGATACGTCACACCGACGCGAACATAACAACCAAGGCATACGCTGTGGAGCCATCTTAATGATCGGGTGTGTATTTCAATTGTGGAACCAAATTCGTGTGGCAGTTGGATGTTTGGATGGAATTCGTCAAGTGGATAACAGGAGGAAGCATTCGTTGAGGAGACGCCATGGATCTAAGAACAGTGGACCGAAAACTAGACGAATCTCAGATGAACATAACGTCAAGGATCTGAAAGAACAGTGAAATAGAAATAGGCGGAGCGTCAAGGTGAATGATACAGATATAGATATTATTTTATTTGTGGATGCTTTAAGTAAATGTTGTCCCAGTCTAAACGGTAGCGTTACGAGGCCACTAGAATTGTATGCTATAATTCTGTAACACCGAATTAAAAAGGTGTTGAACTTTCACCGGAGCTACGTTCGTTATTTCGCATTCTCAAGTTCATGAGGTGAAACATTTGTTAATGTTCCAACTAACGAGTTAGTGCGCTTTGTAGATTCTAAATACGTTAACATGGCACAGCAGATGCGGATCTACACCGCGGCAGGGATGTAGAAAGTGTGGGAATGTTCTGAGTGAATTCATGTTGATTCTTGATTTAAATTCAAATAGTGTGAACAAGACTAAATAATTGATGAATCAATATTGAGTGATATTCTCAGTAACTAAGGGAGTCTCCATGGTGAAGTGGTCAAGCTGTCTGCCTCACGCTACACAGGTTGTGGGTTCGATTCCAGGCTACATCTTTTGGTTCACGAGTGCATTTTTTATCGTAGACTCCTTGGGGTCATCGCTGAAGCTACAGAGTTCATGCCTTGTGTGATGCTTCCAGCAGGCCACCCTGTGGAAAGAGACAGAGCCGTATGGGATAAAACCCGGTGCAATGAAGTCGATCCTCTTGACTTTTAAACCATGTTTTAAACCTAAGTAAATAAATATGACACGATTATGAAATTATAAATCTGCTGGAATATTTCCACATGCTCCAGTATCTGGCTCAGGACATCCCCGCTCAAACACGTGGACTTTGAACTGAAGGCCTTCCCCTTGAGCTGGGTCTCTGGCAAAATAGAAGTCCGCGGAGGGAGGAATGAGCTGGCCTCTCCGGTCAGTTTGTGTTTGTTGCATCTGTGAGATTGTGGTAGCTTTTCCTGGCTTCCTACAAAACTAATCTTTCTTTTCCTCTCTGTATCCCTTTCTATTTCCATTTCCTTTCTATATCCTGTCCATTTAAGAATTTATCCTTTCTATAAATGGCTTTGGAATCATGTGTATAGTGTGATACCCATTTTATGCTGAGTCAACCTGTCAGCCCAGATTTGAAAAAATCCCTGCCTTGATGTGATTTGAACATACAATCCCTGGGCTAGCAGGCAAGTCTGCTACCTAGCTCCCACTGTGCCACCCAGCTCCCCACTGCACCACCCAGCTCCCCACTGCACCACCCAGCTCCCCACTGCACCACCCATCTCCCCACTGCACCACCCATCTCCCCACTGCACCACCCAGCTTCCCAAAGCACCACCCAGCTCCCCACTGCACCGCCCACTGCACGACCCAGCTTCCCACTGCACCACCCAGCTCCCCACTGCACCACCCAGCTTCCCAAAGCACCACCCAGCTCCCCACTGCACCGCCCACTGCACGACCCAGCTTCCCACTGCACCACCCAGCTCCCCACTGCACCACCCAGCTCCCCACTGCACCACCCAGCTCCCCACTGCACCACCCAGCTTCCCAAAGCACCACCCAGCTCCCCACTGCACCGCCCACTGCACGACCCAGCTTCCCACTGCACCACCCAGCTCCCCACTGCACCACCCAGCTTCCCAAAGCACCACCCAGCTCCCCACTGCACCGCCCACTGCACGACCCAGCTTCCCACTGCACCACCCAGCTTCCCACTGCACCACCCAGCTTCCCAAAGCACCACCCAGCTCCCCACTGCACAGACCACTGCACCACCCATCTCCCCACTGCACCACCCAGCTCCTCACTGCACCGCCCACTGCACTACCCATCTCCCCACTGCACCACCCAGCTCCCCACTGCACCGCCCACTGCACCACCCAGCTTCCCACTGCACCACCCAGCTCCCCACTGCACCGCCCACTGCATTACCCAGCTCCCCACTGCACCGCCCACTGCATTACCCAGCTCCCCACTGCACCGCCCACTGCATTACCCAGCTCCCCACTGCACCGCCCACTGCATTACCCAGCTCCCCACTGCACCGCCCACTGCACCACCCAGCTCCCCACTGCACCGCCCACTGCACCACCCAGCTCCCCACTGCACCACCCAGCTCCCCACTGCACCGCCCACTGCACTACCCAGCTCCCCACTGCACCACCCAGCTCCCCACTGCACCACCCAGCTCCCCACTGCACCACCCAGCTCCCCACTGCGCCGCCCAGCTCCCCACTGCGCCGCCCACTGCACCGCCCACTGCACCGCCCACTGCACCGCCCACTGCACCACCCAGCTCCCCACTGCACCGCCCACTGCACCGCCCACTGCACCACCCAGCTCCCCACTGCACCACCCAGCTCCCCACTGCACCGCCCACTGCACTACCCAGCTCCCCACTGCACCACCCAGCTCCCCACTGCACCACCCAGCTCCCCACTGCACCACCCAGCTCCCCACTGCACTGCCCACTGCACTACCCAGCTCCCCACTGCACCACCCAGCTCCCCACTGCACCGCCCACTGCATTACCCAGCTCCCCACTGCACCACCCAGCTCCCTACTGCACCGCCCACTGCACCACCCAGCTCCCCACTGCACCACCCAGCTCCCCACTGCACCACCCAGCTCCCCACTGCACCACCCAGCTCCCCACTGCACTACCCAGCTCCCCACTGCACCACCCAGCTCCCCACTGCACCACCCAGCTCCCCACTGCACCACCCAGCCATCACTCTCAGGCGTGCTAGTTTACAACAGGTCCATCAGTTCAAATATTTGGTAACCTGGATTACGACAGGTGGGAGATGGACCACAGAAGTATGGACTAGAACCTGGCATTTTATTTGATCAAATGGAAATAATATAATCTTCTACATCATCATCCAGTGCCTTGTCAGCTGGCGTAAATGATCATGCCTCTCCACAAATTACGGTCTCCGATGGCATGGATCAATTTGTGTGTTGACTCCCTTTCATGCCATGACACAAGACTGTCAAGAATGTTCTCACATTGTCTTCCTCCTTCTCTTTCCGCAAATCTTTCCGGTTGTCACAACATGTTCCAGTTTTTGTCTTTTCATAATATGGCCAAAAGATGTTGACTTTCCCTTTCTGATGTTTGTGATAAGTTGTCTTTGTGACTTAGCTTGACTCAGTCGATATCACCTTAGATAATATCATATAAATTAAGAAGTCATGGAAATGACTTTTAAATGTTAAACAGTATATGTTAACTTATGGCTGTAAATGTTCAACAGTATATGTTAACATATGGCTGTAAATGATGGTCAATCAATACATAAACAAGGACATATCTGAAAGGCACAACATGTGATTACTCAGTGAAAGTGATCAGACTTCTTGAGTATATTTACTTTCTTGATGTTATTTTGTTTCATGTTTAAAGTGAATTCATTTTTATGGTGTCATTTTGTTTCATGTTTACAGTGAATTCATTTTTACGGTGTCATTTTGTTTCATGTTTACAGTGGATTCATTTTCATGGTGTCATTTTGTTTTATTTTGATAAGTTTATTTTGATGGTGCCATATTGTTTCATGTTTAAAGTGGATTCATTTTCATGGTGTCATTTTGTTTCATGTTTACAGTGGATTCATTTTCATGGTGTCATTTTGTTTCATGTTTAGTGTGTTTATTTTCAAGGTATCATTGGTTCATGTTTACAGTGGATTTATTTTCATGGTGTCATTTTGTTTCATGTTTTGAGTTTATTAATTTACATGGTATCATTTTGTTTCATGTTTCAGCTGAACTATGCTCGCTACTATTTGCCAAGACTGTTTCCAAACCTCAAGGACAGGATTGTGTTCATCGACGATGACTGTATCGTCTTAGGTAGTTGTTGCTCTACATGTCTGCAGTTACAGTCAGAAATCTGCTTTATTTTTTTTTAATGTGTGTGTATGTGTAATTTGGTAGTTGCAAGAAACAACTACATTACACAGACATACAAGAAACGATCATATCACATAGCACACAGGTGTGCAAGAAACACGTACATCAAATATATATTCATATATATGCACATAAATACACATGTACATATGCACACACGCGCACACATGCTTGCATACATTGTGCATACACATGCACACACACATGTATGTGAGGGAATAGTATTTCTCACTGCATTGCTGCAGGCGTTTGTTCGCCCAGTCTTATTGCTGTACCGGCTTGTGCTGTATGTAACTACTATTCCTGGCTGTCTCTCTTTCAGGGGATATTGCAGAGCTGTACAACATAACACTCAAACCCGGTCACCTGGCTGCATTCTCCGAGGACTGTACCGGAATCAACAAGAGGCTCAGCAGATTAGTTGTGAGTTGTCTTGAAAATTGTTTAGTCATCCATTGAGTTTAATATTTATTTAGTCAAATGCAGAGTTATATATTTATTTAGTCATCCATAGTTATATATTTTTTTGATCAAGCGTAGAGATATACATTTATTTGGTCAAGCGTAGAGTTATATATTTATTTGGTCAAGCATAGAGTTATATATTTATTTGGTCAAGCATAGAGTTATATATTTATTTGGTCAAGCATAGAGTTATATATTTATTTAGTTATCCTTATAGTTATATATTTATTTAGTCATCTTTAGAGTTAAATATTTATTTAGTCATCTGTATAGGTATATATTTAGTCATCCATAGAGTTATATATTCATTTATTCATCCATATGGTTATATAAACATATATAGTTACAAGACATCTGATGGCTGCAGAAATGTGGTTTCTGTGGAAAATGCAAAGAATACCATGGACAGACAGAAAAACCAATGACCAAGTACTACAGGAGACAAATGAAAATCGTAAAATAATTAGAGAAATTAGACGTAGACAGTCACAATTTTTTGGACATGTTATGAGAAGAAATGAATTGAAGAACTTGGTGACAACTGACAAGATCGAAGGGAACAGACCAAGAGGAAGACCGAGAGGAAAATACCTGGATGGCTTGGCCACATGGCATGGACGAGACAGGAACACAGAGCTGATCCACGACTCTGGTGATCAAGTGAGATGACCGCCCATGCTTTCCGGCATGGCACATGATTGATTGATTGATTAATAGTTACAAGCCGGCTCCGTGGTGAAAGGGTTACAGATGTGGTTTGTAATCCCACAGACCCACGTTGGAAACACAGCTGCAGGCAATTTGGCAGCAGACCACGTTGCGTTTTTTTTTTTCAAATTTGTGTGCGTGTCGGTCGTTTAGAAAGCAAACTACTGCCAAGAAATCACAACAGCAGAAATGCTGGGGTTGACTGCGACGTCCTGTAAATGATATGCAACCAGCTTTTAACTATAGTTACATATTTATTTAGTCATCCATATGGTTATATATTCATTTAGTCATCCATATGGTCAATTTATTTATTTAGTCAACCGTAGAGTTATATATTTATTTAGTCAACCGCAGAGTTATATATTTATTTAGTCAACTGCAGAGTTATATATTTATTTAGTCAACCGCAGAGTTATATATTTATTTAGTCACCCGTTGAGTTATATATTTATTTAGTCAACTGCAAGTGTTATACATCCTCACAATCCGGATGTCTCTGGTCTGTTTCCTCTCAGTCATGCAGTCTGGTTTGAGCTTGAGTGCCAGTTGAAGAATCAAGATCGTTGCATGAGGGGCATTCCCACAAGTACTCTGTCCCCTTTTCCAATAGCAGATGAAGAGTCCCCTGGCTGAGGGTTCCAGTGGCAGTCTGGTGACTGTCCACCTGCATGTTCTCTACAGTATGAACAAACAAACGAACAAACTTTATTTTAAAAGGGTAACAAATTGGGCACGCAAGTCCGTCTTACATTCGGCCCTTTTGATCACTCAACTTTCATTCATCAAATGTGCATGTTACATTTACATAGGGGAAAAAAACACATTGTCAAATGGATTTTGTAAGCATAAACAATGCATATTATGCGTGAGTGTCGTCCAGCCCTCTGCTCACTCACACCCTACAGTGTGAGTGTCATCCAGCCCATTTACATAGGGGAAAAAAACACATTGTCAAATGGATTTTGTAAGCATAAACAATGCATATTACGTGTGAGTGTCGTCCAGCCCTCTGCTCACGCACACCCTACAGTGTGAGTGTCATCCAGCCCTCTGCTCACTCACACCCTACAGTCCAGAAACTCGTGTGTGTCGTCCCTCTGCTCACTCACAGCTGGATCAGTCTCTTTACATGTGGGGTCTCTGTTTTGCTGCACTTTCCACTCGGTGCCAGAATGCCTTCATCACATTTGCCACGTCATAAAGTAGCTCCCCGCTCAATGGTACAGTAGCAGCCAGTCTATTAGCCTGTTCATGCCTTCACACACACCCTTGACCCCTCCCCCCACCTCCTCCCCGGGCAGAGCATCCATGATCTACTCCTGACTTTCATCTTGTCATGTCATGTAAAGCAGTCAGTGGTTTCACAATGTCAGATTCAAAGTATTTGGTTTCAGAATTTCTAATGTGAAGTATTTGCTTTCACAGTGTGTAATACAGGGTCCTTGGCTGTACAATTGCTAACACAGAGGCTTTGGTTCTAGAATTTATAATTCAAAGACTTTCGTTTCAGAATGTCTAATTCAAAGACTTTGGTTTCACAATGTTTAACTCAAAGACTTAGGTTCCAGAATGTCTAATATAAAGTCTTTAGTTTCACAATGTCTAATTCACAGGCTTTGATTTCAGAATGTCTATGCAGAGTTTCTGGACTTCAAAAATGAGCACATTAAAGAGCTGCATATGAAACCCGATGCTTGCTCCTTCAACTCTGGCATGTTTGTGACAGACCTTGCCAGTTGGCACAAGTACAACATTACTAGCCAGTTGGAGTACTGGATGGAGCTGAACACAAAGTTTGTTTTTTGTCTACATCTGTTTGTGTAGTTCTTTATCTGTCTACATCTGTGTGTGTAGTTCTTACAGTCTGTCTACGTCTCTGTGTGTAGTTCTTACAGTCTGTCTACATTTGTGTGTGTAGTTCTTACAGTCTGTCTACATCTCTGTGTGTGTAGTTCTTACAGTCTGTCTGTGTGTGTAGTTCTTACAGTCTGTCTACATGTGTGTGTAGTTCTTACAGTCTGTCTGTGTGTGTAGCTCTTACAGTCTGTCTACATCTGTGTGTGTAGTTCTTACAGCCTGTCTACATCTGTCTGTGTAGTTCTTACAGTCTGTCTACATCTGTGTGTGTAGTTCTTACAGTCTGTCTACATCTGTGTGTGTAGTTCTTACAGTCTGTCTACATCTGTCTGTGTAGTTCTTACAGTCTGTCTACATCTGTGTGTGTAGTTCTTACAGTCTTTCTACATCTTTGTGTGTAGTTCTTACAGTCTGTCTACATCTCTGTGTGTAGTTCTTACAGTCTGTCTACATCTGTGTGTGTAGTTCTTACAGTCTGTCTACATCTCTGTGTGTAGTTCTTACAGTCTGTCTACATCTGTGTGTGTAGTTCTTACAGTCTGTCTACATCTGTGTGTGTAGTTCTTACAATCTGTCTACATCTCTGTGTGTAGTTCTTACAGTCTGTCTACATCTCTGTGTAGTTCTTACAGTCTGTCTATATCTGTGTGTGTAGTTCTTACAGTCTGTCTACATATGTATGTTTATGTATTACAGTCTGTCTACATCTGTATGTTTAGTTCTTACAGTCTGTTTTGTCTGTTTAAATCTGGATATGAAAGCAGCTGCATGAGACTGCACAGGACACGAGGCTGGCCGTGGGTTGGTTGAGGACCTGTGTCCCATTGGGAGAGGACAGGCAGAAGAGAACAAAGTAGAATTGCCTCAGACATGTCATGATCAGATGATGGCTTGTCCTTTGGTGTTTGTTAACAGAATTGTCTTTTGTGTTGTTTTCAGAGAGGAAGTCTATGGAAACGAGAAGGGGGGTGGCGGGTCTCAGCCGCCCATGATGATTGTTTTTTATAACAAGTATTCACCTATTGATCCAATGTGGCATGTCAGATATCTGGGTATGTATTTTATGTATGTATTGCTTATGCCAGGTAGCTGTAGCATTTGGTTTCCAACATATTACATTACTGTTACTTAGAAGAGTGGCTTGCACTTTGGCAAACAATTAAATGTCCGCAGCTGACACTGGGTGTCAGATGTTATGTGTGTTGGCTTGTGGAAAATGATGTCACTGGTCTGTGTGTTCACGGGACCCTAAAGGTGAAGAAGAGAATATTAACATGGCAACCTACCAGTGAGAGGAGGGAGGGGATTTTGCCTGTGTGCTTCTGGGACCAGCAAGGAACAGCACACTAAACCCTACCAGGCAGGTCGCAAGAGGTGACTAAGGAAGGGTTGTGCTTAGGGCGGGCATGTGAAACAGTATTATAGAGAGCTTGGTGTGGTTCTGTAAGGTGTGGAATGCGCCTGGCCCTGCAGCCAGCAGGGTTAGGATCGGCTAGCCTCTCCCAGGAGGGGTGAAGAGCGAAAATTAGTAGCTTGCCGATGACCCGCAGACTACACAAGTCAACCCCCACCTCCACATGGTGCAGACCGGGCAACCATGACCGCGAGGTCATGGGCTAATGGGGCTATGGCTCGCCATAGGGGATGGACTCCCTGTGGTCAGATTAGTGTCCTAAACCTGCGACTGGCCTAGCAAGCAGGCAGGGGATCTTCATACTGCTCGTAGAAAAACTAAGAAGTATAAACGGACTGACCCAAAAACACAATCTTCCTACCAACTCTGTGCTACCAATGCCAAACCTGGACAATGACAGAAAAAGAGAAAAGAAAAATCACAACAACAGAAATGAGGTTTCTGAGAAGAATACTCAACGTATCAAGAAGAGATAAGATCAGAAATGAAGAAATCAGGACTAAAGTAGGGGTTAAAGCTGCTCTAGATTTTATTAGAAAGCAGCAAGTCAAATGGTTTGGCCATGCAAGTAGGCTACCAGTCAACAGCATGCCACAACAAGCAATGATGTACAGACCAGATGGAAACAGAGGAAGAGGCCGACCACGTAAACGTTGGACGGAGGGAATAACAGAATCCATGGGAATGTCGATATACGAAGCCCATAACCGGGCACTCTCACGAAGTTTATACTTCACCTCGACACCGCAAGGTACAAGAGGAACATGATGAGATGAGGTGTGGTTTGGCTGAGGGCATATTCCTCAGTAGGGGATGCAGGGCAGGAGAAGAAGAAAACGACATCACTGCACATTGGGCATTCCCAGACCTCTGAGGCAGCAGCCATCATCAAGTATTTCTGCTGACTGTTCCCTTGAAGAGTTGGTTAGAGGGTGTTAGAGAGTATGTCAGCTGAGTCTTTCTTTGATGTGCTAATTGTACTAATGCTGATGTTTCTTAACACTGGAAGTTCTTTATTGCTGTGCCTTCAAACTGTATTTAATTCTAGAAGTTATTTATTCTTGTGCCATCAAACAACTGGTATTTAATTCTTGAAGCTTCTTCTGCTGCGATCATCCGGAGTGTTTTTTTCTCTCACTGTTGTGGTGTCGTCCACATCCCAGCTGGTCAATTTAGAACGGCCAAAGACATCACTGTCAGCCCAGAACATGGACATTCTCCGCCATCTGAGGAGGCTTCCATAAGTGCAGAGCCGACACACCGCGGTCTGGTACTGGGCTCACCCAAGGAATCATCACATCCTGCGCATGGCTGCTTCACTTCCATATATATTGGGCATTTCGTTCGCTACTGGCTGCTCCCCATGCAAACCAGGAACAGTCAGTCTGCAGCCGACATCCACTCAGCGAGCTTTCGGTTCGGACTTTCTTTGGGTGTTTGTTGATTGGGTTAACTTTCTCGGATGCTTCGAAGGAAATTCCAGTCTCACTCTGATGCTTTTGCACTGTGCTTGTTTTATTTGCACCCTTAGGCCGACACATCCGACTTTAGCGGGCGTTTGTTGACTGGCTTGGCTTTCCTGGGATTCTTTAATCTATTTCTCACTGTTCCATCAGACAACTGGTATTTAATTATGGACATTGAGTGCTTCCCTCATGTCAATTGACATCTTATGGTCAATCTGAAGACCACAGTTGAACCGTCTCATTGCTGTGTGGGAATTAAGTTCTTTAGGGCAGAGACATTCCATTGTGAGAATGAAGCAAATCTCCAGGATAAGAAGAATGTCATTGTCACTTGAGCAGGGTTTGATGGCTGTGGCTGTGATATCTGCTACACCTTATTGTTAGAGTAAATGAAGACAGGGACTATACAGATTACATCAAGAGTTTACATCTAGAATGTTGTTAGAGTAAATGAAGACAGGGACTATACAGATTACATCAAGAGTTTACATCTACAATATTGTTAGAGTAAATGAAGACAGGGACTATACAGATTACATCAAGAGTTTACATCTAGAATGTTGTTAGAGTAAATGAAGACAGGGACTATACAGATTATATCAAGAGTTTACATCTACAATATTGTTAGAGTAAATGAAGACAGGGACTAGACAGATTATATCAAGAGTTTACATCTAGAAGGTTGTTAGAGTAAATGAAGACAGGGACTATACAGATTATATCAAGAGTTTACATCTAGAATGGAGTCTCTGTGGCGAAGTGGTCAAGCCGTTTGACGTTTGACTCGTGAGCCGAAGGTTGTGGGTTCGATTCCGGGCCGCGTCCTTCGGTTTACGAGTTAAATGTTTCGGAGACTCCCATGGGTCGTCGCTAAAAGCTATGGAGTTCGTGCTTTGTGCGACGCTTTCCGTACTACGGAAAGAGACCGAGCCATATGGGATAAAAACCCGGTGCAATGAAGTTGACCCTGTCGACTGTTAAGCGACTTTTTTTTTTTTACATCTAGAATGTTGTTAGAGTAAATGAAGACAGGGACTATACAGATTACATCAAGAGTTTACATCTAGAATGTTGTTAGAGTAAATGAAGACAGGGACTATACAGATTACATCAATAGTTTACATCTACAATATTGTTAGAGTAAATGAAGACAGGGACTATACAGATTACATCAAGAGTTTACATCTAGAATGTTGTTAGAGTAAATGAAGACAGGGACTATACAGATTACATCAATAGTTTACATCTACAATATTGTTAGAGTAAATGAAGACAGGGACTATACAGATTACATCAAGAGTTTACATCTAGAATGTTGTTAGAGTAAATGAAGACAGGGACTAGACAGATTATATCAAGAGTTTACATCTAAAATGTTGTTAGAGTAAATGAAGACAGGGACTAGACAGATTATATCAAGAGTCGAAAAAGTCGCTTAAAAGTCGACAGAGTCGACTTCATTGCACCGGGTGTTATCCCATATGGCTTGGTCTCTTTCCGCAGTGCGGAAAGCGTCGCTGCAAAGCACGAACTCCGGAGCTCTAGCGACGACCCTCAGGAGTCTTCGAAAAATTTAATTCGTGAACCGAAGGACGCAGCCCGGAATCGAACTCACAACCTTCGGAGCCCGAGTTAAACGGCTTGACCACAGAGACTTAGCAAGTCTCTGAGTCGATGTATACCAGAAGGTCAACAACAGGCTGGATGGATAAGATCGCTCGCTCTTAAACTCCCCGTGTGCTGATGCCGAGGTAGCGGGTTCAATTTCTATACTGATCAGTTGGACTAAAATGTTGACTTCTCGTCCTTGATTTGGGGACATAAATTACACGTACCTCAGGAGTCAGAGTGGGTTTGTCAGATGGCAAGGGACACTGGTAATCAGGAAAGCTAATCCACATGGAAAATCAGTCCAGTGTACTCCCCAGTAATGGCAGCTACTAGCAGTAGTGGCGCATGTGTAGAGTACACTTGAGTTAAAATCAAGTGAATGGGGAAACAATATGCTGTCCCATATCAGTTGTTATAGTTATATGGGGTTATTTTTAATGACTGTGCAGTGTTTGAAAATATTGCCGGTCCAAGTTTTTATTCACCCTCTGTAAAGTTCATGCAACATAAGTAAATACAAAACTGGGACCGGCTATATTTTCAAGCACTGCAGTCATTAAAAATACACCCTGTATGTAAAGTTGCAGTTTAGTACTGTCATCAATGATCGCTAGTACCACGTATCTGTCATGTGAACTCCGATAAGGTTCGTTACGGTATTGGTTCTGTTAAAATTGAGATGTAGTTATTAATGTGTGTTGTTTTGTGTTCTTGTGTTCCATGAAACAGGTTGGACTCCAGGCACCAGTTACAGCAAGTCATTTGTCAGACAGGCCAAACTGCTGCACTGGAACGGCAAGTTCAAGCCCTGGGGTCGCACATCTCAACACAGCGATGTCTGGGACAAGTACTTCATCCCCGACCCACTTAATCAGTTCCAGCCAGTCAGAAGGACTTAAGACATCCCCGACCAACTTAATCAGTTACAGCCAGTTAGAAGGACTTAAGACATCTCCAACCAACTTAATCAGTTCCAGCCAGTCAGAAGGGCTTAAGACACTGCATTTATCTATTGCATCATGTTAGGTCACGTTATATACAATTATTATATTACCAGTGTTTTAGTCTGATATACAACTGTTATGTGTTGTTATTAGAAAATAGATTCTGAGCTATGAGTTGTTTATGATGGACAAAATGTAGACTCAACTGCCGATCATGACCAGGAGTGATGATGTTCTGTTACCTACATTATGCTGGGAGATTGTTACAGTCACTTTGCTCTCATCCAATCAGGTGTTTGTATTCATACGCCAGTTATCTTGTTGATTTCATTTTTATATCGAGGCCTGTTCAAAAAAGAATTGCACCTTTGGCTAGGAAAAATATGACTCACCTGGGGACTGAAACCATAAACCACATCAAAGTACTGTTCTTTCTCCTTGGGACTGTACACTTCTCCTGGCAGTCCCGTTATTGCTGGAAGCATTTCAGGAAGGTCTCTTTGGGAATAGAGTACAGTCTGGCCAGCACGTTCCTCATGATGTCTTCTCATGACACAAATCTAGTCACTTCCACGACATCTTCAGCTTGGGGAACAGCCAGAGACAGCAGGAAGTGATGTCAGGAGAGCACATGGCCTGATCGACCAGAAGAATAAAGTTTGGCCAAGGTCATCCACTGCCTTCACGATCCTGTGCGATGCAAACAGACTTGTGGGTAACATGAGCAGCCATCCATCATGACATCCCCCATTCCTGATTTAGATTTTCTTGGCTAACGATTGCTAAAGATTCTGTTGAAAGGGTCCAGATTTCAATCGCAGTAAGACTATGCTCCATTCCCAAGGAGACCTTCCTGAAATGCTTCCACAATGAGTGACCCCTGGGAGAAGTGTCTACAGTCCCAAGGAGGGGGAATTGAATTCAGACCTACAAGCGAGAAATTGTATTTTTCCTGAAGTTCTACTTTGCTGTACATATGATTATTGTGCATCTCTACAACTGAGATTAGTATTTGTATGTGAGATTATGTTGGTTTCTGGCTTTTGTGTGTCTCTTGACTTGTGTGTGATACATGTTCCTGTATGTTTACACAAGAAATGACAGTAAACATTCAGGTCCTGGCAGGAACTAGAACATTTCCTGGGAGGTCATGGCATGATACTGGACACATCCGGACATCAAGTGCCATCCGTACACAACCAGGCCTAGATAGTCTTTGTTG
Source organism: Cepaea hortensis (assembly GCA_963921405.1). Classification (NCBI taxonomy): domain Eukaryota; kingdom Metazoa; phylum Mollusca; class Gastropoda; order Stylommatophora; family Helicidae; genus Cepaea; species Cepaea hortensis. The sequence goes on along the minus strand of OY992881.1, from coordinate 131,891,379 downwards.
TTTTTAATGTTCTTCATCATTCTTTATACAAGTCAGTATTTTAACGTATGTGTGAAGTGAAAATACGAGGGAGAGTCAGTCAGTGAGCAACTACAAGTGGAAGTTTTAAAATAGGAACGTAACACGCCCTTGTATTGACATTTGTTCCCCTCATTTCTCAACATAAATAGAGACATGAATAATAAGGGAGAACATGGAAGGAGCTTTAGGGGATGGCAAAAGACAGAAGGGTCTGCCTGGAGTTGGTTACAGGCTGATACTCCATTGGGAGGTACAAGGCAGGAGAAGGTGAACGTTTAGTGGATCAGACAGAAACTATGCGGGGCTAAGTCAGGAATGTATGGCAGGAGTTGAAGAATTGGCCACCCCAGATTTCTCCAAGCTGTGTGTGGCTGGTATGATCATGATGGAGTATTCCTCTAGTCCGGATTGAATCTTAGAATTGCATCCAGAAGCACCAAAATAATCTCACAAAGGTGCAGACACCGAATGACACCCTTAACAACTATCAACTGTTATTTTAAACTCCCAATAGCAGTTTGAGAGAAATATGTGGCTGAGAAATTAGGATGTCCGCCTCACATGTGGAGAGACGTGTGTACAGTTCTCTTTATAGGGTTCGAGATTTTTGTCTGTCGCAGGTAAAATAAAACCCCAAGCCTGCACAATGTGGCAACTGCTGGAGTCATCATCATCAGGTTATGGTAGATCCTTTGTAGATCATTGCTCTCATCATGGTCTGCCAAAAAGTCTCTCGGCTTCTGGTCCTCATGCACAAGGAGTACACTGTGTCCACTTTCATGCTGGTTGACCCCTGCCCTCTCCTTCTAGGAACCATGTCTTCCATCTCTGTTCTATCCAGGCCCCTGTGACACATAACTTGACCAAAGTGTTTCAGTGTCGTAGATATGATGTGGTTTATGAGTCAGTTCTCTTCCACATTGAGAACTGCTTGAGCCAGCAATCCTTACTTCTCTCAGCCCAGGACAACCTTCACAGATACCATGTTGAGAACTGCTTGAGCCAGCAATCATGGCTTCCCTCGGCCCAGGACAACCTCAACGCAGACACCAAGAACGCTACAAATGCAATAGGGTTAGTTTTATTCAACTTCAATTTGTAACTGACTGATTTTCCTGGCCATGTCTCGTGTATAAAATGTATAATAGTTGACATTTGTAAACTCCACATCACAGCTCTGATAAAAGAGATGACACATGAACACAGTCGTGATGTTTGCAGTGGTGCTATGTTCATATATATCATGTTTTTATCCATCAATAGAATACTCTTGTATTTATATGCTATGTTGTTCATGTGTTTATTTAGTTAATGCTATTGTCTTGAAATATTATTTACTGATCTTAGTTTTTATTACTAAGCATGATTACTATATCAGAAGTGTCATTACTAACCTTTGCTATATCAGAAGTGTCATTACTAACCTTTGCTATATTAGAAGTGTCATTACTAACAGTGGTTGCTGAAGCAACAGCATCATTACTAACAGTGGTTGCTGTAGCAACTGTGTCATTATTATTCTTGGTGTTACAGCAATAGTGTAATTATTTGTCTTGGTTTCTATAGCAACGGTGTCATTATTAACCTTGGTTGCTGTAGCAACAGTATCATTTCTTGCAGCTTGCAGTATATATGTAATGAAGATGCTGTACTTATATGAGTTTTTTTAAAATGTAAACTTTGAGGGTCACAGTTGTAAAGATCACAACCTATTGTTTTTATCTTGTAACTATTTTTTTCAATATGAGCCACTCTGTGTGGCAGACAGACATCTGTCTTAACATAAATAGCCACAGATAATGCCAAGACAATGCAATAACTTTACTGGGATAAATGGGGACACTCTGAGTGTTGCATTCTGGGTACACATGTTCACATGCGATGCTTTTGTGCTCAAATTGAGGGGAGTACATTGCTGCACGTGATCGCATGTTTGTTGAGTCCTCGTGAAAAATCTGTCCAGAAGTCATTGTAGGGAAATTATGACAGATTTGTTTCAATAACACATGATCAATCAACCAGGTGCCATTTCTACAATGAAGGTTGGCTGCAATAGATCTCCAAATATGTCTGTCTCTCACCCTGACTGTACATTCTGTCAGATTGCTGTTTGTCCATCTCTTGATGTTATCTTCCCACTTGTATTGTTGTCCACCTCTTGCTCTCCAGTATGGTTTTTATAAGTGTTTTCTCTTTTAACATGGCCAAAATATTTTACTTGCTACTTTTTAATTGCTTTCATCAACTCTCTTTTCATTCCATTTTCCTAGAACCTCTGTATTTGATTGTTTTTGTTTTCATGAAATACAACATATTCTTCTGTATATCCACATCTCAAGGGTCTCTATTTGACTTTCTAGTTGCTTGTTCAATGTCCAGACTTCCGCGCCATATAATAGTGTTAAACATAAAAAATATTTGAGTTCTCATGTTTAATGTGTTGTTAATCTCTCTAGATGTTATTACCGATTTCTTTATGTTGAAAGCCTTTCTAGCCATTCCTATTCTCTTTTTGATTTCCATTTCACTTCTGCCATCATCAGTTATTATATGTCCAAGATAGGAGAAACTTGTTACTTGTTCTAGCATCTGTTGTCATTATCTGTGGCACATCCCTGCTGTACTTCTCTTTTATCTCTATGGGGGACAAATATTTTTCCCCACATCTAATAGACATCACTTGTTCCCAGTACAAGTTCTAGTCCAGATATGCTCTTTCTACAGATTGCTATAACAAATAGAAGCCACGTGGACAAACTTGAGATGTGACAGTCTTTCTGTGTGTGGTTTGAGCAAACAAAGGCACGCAGACAAACTTCAGGTTGTGAAACTACTCTGCGTCGTAGACCAGAGAGGGTCATGTTGTAGTTTGTTTTATGTATACATGACAGAAATTGTATGCAAGCATATGTATGGATTTACATGTGTTTGAAATACACACCTATACATATAATGGAATAGGCAGTGTTTTCAAGATAAGACACTAAAATTAACAAAACAATTCGCAAACATGCATTTATCACAACTTTGCATTGACTTCAAGGTCCAGACCACATTCTGCTGAATCATTGACAATGTGGGTAGCTTTATGTGGGTTTATCTTGGGTTCAATATACTGCCCTTGCTGTCAGTCTGTCTGGTAGATGTTGCTAGAAGATTTGTCTGCTCTTGACTGTATAATGCCAGTATTTTCTTGTGTAGACATTTGCTTTAAATATGTCACTGATTTGATGTGGGCAGATATTACAATAAAATTATGCAGGTTTACTGAGCATGCTGTGGTTTATTGTTCTTGTTTAACCTTGTTATGAAAGCTAGTTGCATATCCTTTATAGGATGTCACAGTCAACTCAGCATTTGACTGGCTGTGATTTCTGGGCAAGTTTACATTCAGTAGTTTGCCATTGCTTTCTGAACAACCGGCAACTGTACCATTGAATGGAAACCTGTCTGCTTTCAGATTGCCCACAGCTGTTTTGAACATGGTATGCAGGATTACAGATTAACAGATTACAGTAAACATGCAGCGGGAAGACAGACATAAACAATATATAAGGAGTTGTTCAAGGACAGAAGTGTGTTAGGAATATGAAAATTAGCATTGGTAAAACAGAGGTAATGACTATAACCAAAGAAGAAACAACAACAATTCATCTACAAGAACACCTCCTGAAACAAGTAAACAGCTTCAAGTATTTAGGAAGTATAACATCACCAAATGGCAAATCTGAAGACGAGATCGAAAATAGATGCAACAAGACAAACCAACTCATTGGACAAATGGCACCAATACTAAAAAACAAACATGTAACTACTAAAAAAACACAATCTTCCTACCAACTCTATGCTACCAATGCCAAACCTGGACAACGACAGAAAACAAAAATCAGAACAGAAATGAGATTCCTGAGAAAAAATACTCAAATGTATCAAGAATAGAGAAAATCAGACACGAAGAAATCAGGACTAAAGTGGGGGGTTATTAGCAGTGCTAGATTTTATCAGAAGGCAGCAAGTCGAATGGTTTGGCCATGCAAGTTTTTTTGTTGTTGACACCTTGCAGTCTTGACAGACCAAAGTATGTGAGTGGAATGTGGCCAATATTCCATCACAATGTCTGGGCAGAGCTTCAGAGAATCATGTGGCGCCCAAACGACATGACCCCTCTCTCGACCTAGTCTTGTGTATTCCAGAGGAATGGGTAACCAATACATCTGGCACAAGGTAGGCTGCAGACGCTGGCGGCTCAGCGTCAATCCACCGAGACCTCACCACCACGAGCCGGTGGCGAGTTATGGCCAGACCCTGACACCCATGGGACCCGGCTTAGAGGCGTTCAGCCAAGTCCCGCAGGTGAGGGCCTCGTACGAGCCCGGACCATGGGGGCACGCACATCTGTCGAACACAAGTGTCCGGACCTGTGTAAAGCGTGCACTATCGTCAGACTCTCCACCTGACTTTAGGCGGCCCCCGCGACCAGCGGGAATAGGCCCGCCAGAGCTTCCGCAGGGGATATTGCCTGTCTATTTGCAAGCAGATCCCCCATCCTTCCACTGTGCGGATCTCGCGACCGACGAGAATAGGCCCGCCGGAGATTATGCTCGTCTGCTGCGAACAAATCTCTACCGAGAGACTGAATAAGTAAAGAAACGATAAAAGTAGTGGTATTTCAATTGCGCTTGCGCTCCCACCTATGCTACACCCTTCATGTGTCTTCACAAAGTCGGACTAGAGTCAAGCTCAACCATGCTGGCCATGCAAGTAGGTTACCAACTAATAGTATACCACAACAAGCAATGATGTACAGACCAGATGGAAGCAGAAGAGGAGGTCAGCCCTGTAAATGGTGGACAGAGGGAACAGCATACATGAATAGCACTCTCCCGTTGTTTATGCTTCACCTCGACACTGCAAGGTACAAGAGGAACAAGGTTAGATGAGTTCAAGGGCAGAAGGCAATTATCATGTGCCGTCTCCACGTGCTCCTACAGTTACTTTATTTTATCTAGATCAATTATTTAACATGATCACATACTGTATGTAGATCATTTCTTTTTGTCTACAATTCTGTCCGCTCTTGTTCATGAAAAATATGTAACCACAAGTCACCCTGTCTGTATGTATCTGTGCCCATCCACTCCGTATGTTCAACAACTCACTGTTACATATGTTCACTCCTCTACTCTATTACATATGTTCAACAAGTCACTCTGTTGCGATGTTCAATCCCCCACTCTATTACATACGTTCATTAATCCACTCTATTCTGTACATCCACTGTTTTGTATGTTCTCAAGCTCTTCCGCACTCAGCCTCAAATAATATTGCCATGTTCAATACATTAGGCAATGTGTCCACTGCTTATCTTGATTCACTTCGACAAAACCAATCATGTGTTTCTGTCAACAAAATCATCCAACCTGGCAACAGTCTCATTCTTTACCGAATGTTGTTTTGTCCGAGGTTCCTCACTTTTGTAGTTTTTCACCTGGTATGTATGTGCTGTGTGTATACAATATATCTATGTGTCTATATCATTTCAATCATATTTTTGGGTCAACTTGGATATAATAATGTTATCGGCTAAGTTCTCCACAGCCATCCACTCTGAACTTTCCCGAGTGTGGTCAGAGAGTGGGAGACTTCTTATTCTTTCACTTAAAATGTGTCTATCTCTGCAATGTTGCCTCTTGTATATGTGTCACTGTCTTTAGTTCACTCTGTGCTCCGTGGTTTTATCTTCCAGTTGTTTCTCTGGGCCAGGTTTGCCTAGATGCATTATTATGGCAGTCCTGGAGTATGTGATCTGCTGTCTGCGGTGCTAATTCACACGTGGGAGACAATCATCCACTGTCACCTTCCATGACCACATTAACCTTCACTATGTACAACAGTATTCACTCCCCACATAACCCAGTCTCACCTACTTTCTCTTTCTCCACAACAATCCCCTCTCACAAACTGTGATCACTGACACAAACTCTTTTTTACCAAACGAAGATTGGTCATTGTCTAGATCATACTGCTCCTTCCATCTTACTGCAGAGTGGAAGCTGAGCTAGCCACCTGTCTTACACCACAAGTCACCCCTACAGCACACATCCACCAGTCAGTAAACAAGAGTCAGTTTGCGTACATAATATCCAGGAACAATAATTCTCTCAGAATATATCTTCATCATAACCGCAAACTCGAATAACACTGCCTTCTCAAGGCCTACTTAATTTCATCTACCACGACAGTTTACTAGCAACTCTCCCGGCCCAAACTCATTGGATTCAACCCACTCTGGATCTCAGCCTCCGCTAACTATCCGACCCTCTCTCTAGGGCTAGGCTTCAACTCACTATGTCTGCTGATAACCGGGCTCAGTCTTTAATCCTTAGTCTCAGAATTCCTATCACTGAAAACCACAGGCGGAGTTTTATCACTAACTCCCCTATTCTTCACTTTCCCAGACCACCGACCTACACTTGTCGGGTCCCAAAACTCCAGTCTAAAACTATCCGACCCTCTCTCGGTCTCAACTTCAACTGTCCCCGTCAATGTTTTTCACTCTCTTTTTAATCCTTCTTTGCAGCCCTCCGCAGGCTCCACACACACTACCCCACAGCTCAAACTGTCTGCCCCACAATTACACTAGCCGGCTGACTTCTCCTTAACTGCCCCTTAAATCACGGTCTCCAATCTTCCCCATCTGTCCTCTCATTTTCACCCTCTGGGGACCTACTACCCGGCCCCATTTTACCTCTGTCTATTCTCTCCTGGCCGGTGATGTCAATGACCCCCAGGCATGTTACAATCACAGATGATCATCAAGTATCAGTATATAGTTTTCAGCAATAAAAAAGAAACAAGTCATTTTCCATAGTTTTATAATATTTGACAATGAACAACTTTAAACAGCAACATTCACACTTTGGGTGCTCCATAAGCATCTGGAAGCCTCTCTATAGAATATCTGTGAAAATAAACATGAGCTTTAGAATTTAAAAAAAAAGAAACCATGTGTTCACACAGGAAACCATAAATATACAGGCAATCACGTGCCACATACTGGGGTGTGAGGGGTCACTCCTTCACATGCTCTAGATCAGGGCTGGCCAAACTTTTCAGAAATAATATTTCCTGCCGGGCTACGCACCTAATTTATTAAATTAAAGTAAACAAGCAAGCGTGCTACAGCTTCGACCACATCGTCGATTCCCACTCTGCGGGCCGCAACATGACTACCGACGGGCTGCATGCGGCCCGCGGGCCTCGTGTTGGCCACCCCTGCTCTAGATGATGATATAATGAGGTGGGGGCGACCAATTCCTCTCTTGAATGCTCTACAGCTGTTCCTGGAAGAAAATGGCCAGATAACGAAAGAGACCTGTGGATGTGAAGTGCTATAAAACGACCATGGCAGCACTGTACCTGTTTTCTTTATGGCAGCCATATCTGGCGCTTGGTCTAGATCTCCAACTTCTGCACACTTTTTTAAGACCAGCTCTGCCTTCTCTTGTCAACACACTACAAATATTCTGCTGTGGATTAGTCTTTAAACTCTGAGATATCACCAAAGTTCCACACATCATTTGCCATGGGATTCATCAGCATAATGAGTACATCACTGGAAGAATGTTTCTGACATCACAGCCGCTGATAACTTTCTTATCAGCTGCCATTTATCTGACCGTAAAAGCCTAAGGTGTCTGCAATGTTCTGTGTCAATCTCCAAGCTGGCTGACCCGTCTCTTCTTCCATGTGTTCGTTCATTGCTGTCCCAAACCACTGTTACAATTAATATGTCCAAAGCGGGACGCAGAGGTGTTTCCAAGGCACCAGGGCCGAGTTATATACTGGCCAAGACCTATTGACGCGTCCTCGTCGAGCGTCCTGGGCATCAGGTCCCTTCGGGGTCCTGGCTAAAGTCAGTAGGATCGGCGATTCCTCCGAAGTCGGAGAGTGTCTGCCTGTACGGCGAGGAACCACCATTCTGCACACCAATAAGCCAGACATAGGACAACGGATACTCACGCAAACCTCAGGTCCTGTATGACATCACACTGATGTTGGACAACAGGATGTCTTCATCCGACATACAGGACTTCGCGTTGGAGCTCAAGCCAACGAACACAAGCAAGCAAGCATATGTCCAAAGCTTGTCAGATCTGGTGCTGTTCATGAGTCAGTGTTTGATGTACACATCCCCTAGAATGTCAATGGTGTTCTTCTTCTTGGTCCACGATATTCTCAGAATGTTTCTATAGCATGTACGTTCAATAACCCCAAATGTTTAGTGACGGCGAAATGGTCCATGATTATCTGGACATTTTTCATATCTCAGTTAAGTGGCGTGATTTGTTTATCTCAAAATTCTCAACAGAGAAAGGCTATAAATTTATGCTCATCAGCAAACACGGGTGTCACACTGGTTTCAATTTTGGTCACTCTGGCTTAAATTTTAGTCACTCTGCAAAAAGGCAGGCCTTCTCCAAACACTGTGGCACACAAATTCAAAGCACAGCATCTACAAGAGAAACAGACAGCAAGCAACCACTGTGGCACACAAAGTTAAAGCACAGAATCTACAAGAGAAACAGACAGCAAGCAACCACTGTGGCACACAAAGTTAAAGCACAGAATCTACAAGAGAAGACAGCAAGCAACCACTGTGGCACACAAAGTTAAAGCACAGAATCTACAAGAGAAACAGACAACAGCAAGCAACCAGTGTGGCACACAAAGTTAAAGCACAGAATCTACAAGAGAAACAAGACAGCAAGCAACCACTGTGGCACACAAAGTTAAAGCACAGAATCTACAAGAGAAACAAGACAGCAAGCAACCATGTGTGGCACACAAAGTTAAAGCACAGAATCTACAAGAGAAGACAGCAAGCAACCACTGTGGCACACAAAGTTAAAGCACAGAATCTACAAGAGAAACAAGACAGCAAGCAACCACTGTGGCACACAAAGTTAAAGCACAGAATCTACAAGAGAAGACAGCAAGCAACCACTGTGGCACACAAAGTTAAAGCACAGAATCTACAAGAGAAACAGACAACAGCAAGCAACCAGTGTGGCACACAAAGTTAAAGCACAGAATCTACAAGAGAAACAAGACAGCAAGCAACCACTGTGGCACACAAAGTTAAAGCACAGAATCTACAAGAGAAACAAGACAGCAAGCAACCATGTGTGGCACACAAAGTTAAAGCACAGAATCTACAAGAGAAGACAGCAAGCAACCACTGTGGCACACAAAGTTAAAGCACAGAATCTACAAGAGAAACAAGACAGCAAGCAACCACTGTGGCACACAAAGTTAAAGCACAGAATCTACAAGAGAAGACAGCAAGCAACCACTGTGGCACACAAAGTTAAAGCACAGAATCTACAAGAGAAGACAGCAAGCAACCACTGTGGCACACAAAGTTAAAGCACAGAATCTACAAGATAAGACAGCAAACAACCACTGTGGCACACAAAGTTAAAGCACAGAATCTACAAGAGAAACAAGACAGCAAGCAACCACTGTGGCACACAAAGTTAAAGCACAGAATCTACAAGATAAGACAGCAAACAACCACTGTGGCACACAAAGTTAAAGCACAGAATCTACAAGAGAAACAAGACAGCAAGCAACCACTGTGGCACACAAAGTTAAAGCACAGAATCTACAAGAGAAACAAGACAGCAGCAAGCAACCACTGTGGCACACAAAGTTAAAGCACAGAATCTACAAGAGAAACAAGACAGCAGCAAGCAACCACTGTGGCACACAAAGTTAAAGCACAGAATCTACAAGAGAAACAGACAACAGCAAGCAACCATGTGTGGCACACAAAGTTAAAGCACAGAATCTACAAGAGAAACAGACAGCAAGCAACCACTGTGGCACACAAAGTTAAAGCACAGAATCTACAAGAGAAGACAGCAAGCAACCACTGTGGCACACAAAGTTAAAGCACAGAATCTACAAGAGAAACAAGACAGCAAGCAACCACTGACCTGTGTTGTATAATGTACATGATTGGAACACCAGGTATTTTTCTAATCCGCTTTTTGAGATCTTTGTCATTTGTTGCAACAATGTAACACTTGCTCTGGGAACAAAACAAGCACATTTGATCAGTAAAAACAATCAGCTTCATTAGACCACACAGCATGTAAACTAATGACATTAGAAATATCACAGGTAGCACTGCTTTCATGGAGTCTGTAGACAAACAAGTAACAATGTGGTTCAGACATCTGGTGAGACTGACACCCAGTCAGCCAGCTCTGTGTTTCTACAAGTGAAAAATACTGATCGCAGAGAAATGAAGATGTTTTGAAAGAAACGAATTCATGAAAAAAAAAGGTCACTCATATCAGAAGTAGACAAACCATATCCTCTAGACATGATAAGAGTAGGGGGTCAAATGGAATATTGTATGACAATTTAAAGGGGAAAACAAACAGGGGAAAGATGGAGGGGAAAACAAAGAGGGAAAAGTTGGAGGGGAATAACAAAAGGAATATCTAGAGAGAAACTGCTAGTCAGCTTTGCATTGTGGCATGGAGGAACATACATATCAGAAATAACTCGATGCGTGGGACAGGAGGCCGTGAACAAACACAATGAACGCCAGCTCTATAGAGTTAGCTGGATGTCCTTGTACAGGACATGGCATCAGCCCCAGCATGGACTGACTGTGTGAGACAGTATTACATTCAGTAGTGTACTATTGTTTTCTGAATGGCTGAGGCTCATACCATGGCAACCAATACAGAGTGATCTACATCTAAATCGCCTGTGGCTGACTTCACTCTCTACCCAGTAACAGTGATACTGCGCTCATTCTTAAATATGCAGTGTGCTGATGCAGAGGTAACGGGTTCAACCCCTACACCGGTCAGTTGGACTAAAATGTTCTTGTCCTTGACTTTGGGACATAAATTACAAGTACCTCAGAAGTCAGAATGGGTTCACCTGGTAATAAGGAAAGCTAATCCACACACAAAAATCAGTCCAGTGTACTAGAAGTGGTAGTAGTCTATGGACTACACTTACATTCAAAGTGAGCAAGTGCACACACAAAAAAACACACACAAGTAAATCAACATGTTCAGTTTGCAGAACTAGTTCAAACAGTTCCATCTGAGCAAATGTGGATGTCACTCAAATCTGCAGAAAGCAATGACATGGACAGAAAATCACCACGAAACAAGAGACATGTGCCAATCAGCTGGCAGTCGGCACTACTCACCTCTGTGACTCTCTTCACAATACAGTCATCAGCATAGGTGCCCTTGTGCATGCAGGTCAGGTGGTGGAATCTGGCGTCCTTGGCAACCCTAGCGCAGACAGACATTAGGTATCAATACAACTATTCATTCACAGCATTTCTACATACTTCTGGTCTTCTCTGGTCTGTCACTTCTCTTCTTCTATCATAGTGTGTAGTCCTAGCTTACAATTTAGTCTTTTCTCTTCTATCTTGACTGGCACCTTGCCGTTTTGATAGACAACAGTTTGTTACATTGTGCTTCAAATAAAGGCAATATATCTCTACAGCACAAACCCTGGGTTGAATTGTAGAGACCTGCCTAGTTTACTCCAGAGGGAAGGTCACTCCAATACATCTGGAACAGGACAAGCTGCCAGATCAGCAAAGCAATGCTCTAACTGTCAGCACTTCCATCTTAGATCAGAAGAAGATGAAGACTCTGGGCCTGGTCTGCCCTGCCATGACATTTATGTGGCATTTGCTTGCACTAGGTAAAGCCTGCACGCTCTCAATTGTGCTCCTCCTTCCAAAGTCATTGACACAATGCTGGGTGTCAGGTATGGTGAGCACTGTCCACCATCGGGTGCTAACAGAAAGCAGGTAGTTCCTGCTATCCTTTCTCTCTCTCTCTCTATATATATATAAATATATATATATATATATTCATACACAGACACACACCTTTTGTAATAAATCCTTGTCACTGACGCTAAGAAAAAAAACAAAACATACTTGCATGTTACATACAACAGTTGTAATACATGGCCTGGACAATTGATAAAGAAAAAACACCCATAATCTCAGAAATGTACCTTTACAATTGATAAACACAACAAACAAAAATACTGCACTCTCAGAGATTTACCTTGGCAACTGATTTTTAAAAAGCCACAACCTCAGAAATGTACATTTACAATTGATAAACAAACAAACAAAATTGATGTACCTTTACAATTGATGACACTTACTTGAGAGCTATTCTGTATTTCCTGCCCAGTTTCTCCAACTCTGCCATGACGCAGTCTGTGATGTAAGGAATACCTGTTGATAGAACACATATTTTATGGTAATAAGAACACTCTGCCACCACACACATAATATGTCAAGTAATGTCACAAGCACCCCATCTCACACAGAACCTTTCAAAGAGTATAATTGTTAACTACACCTGCCACAGACGGGATGGATGTGCCATGAGCCAAAATTAAATGTAACAAGAGTAAACGCAAGTAGTGACAGTGGGTTAAAAGACCAACATGACTAGAGAGGGTTAAAAACACCATCAACAGTAAACAGGAATCGATTACTGCTCACAACAAGTGTAACAGCTGGTAAAGTGACCGACAGTGAGTAAACACGGAAACTGGTCACGTGATTACACGGACAAGGCCTGTGACTAGACTTTCAGCGACATTCGGGCCAGGGCAGCTGAAGTATCAACACCATGTCACATCAACAAAATAAGATCTATTTTCCTACATCAGTAGTTGTCTGACATTGCAATTGTATACAAGTGAAATGGAACACCAGATTTGACAGTCGCCTAGAATCTTTACTGAAATACAGATGTGACTGTAAAGTGTGTTGTGAACGCCAAGAGGCCATATTTTGAACGTCCACATAGCGTGTTCAGTGTTAATCATTCATACAGGAAAGAAACAGTAAGTAGTCAGATTATATATGCAAGTATCCACTGAAGCAGAGGACAGAGACCATGATGCCAGCTGTGACACGAGAATAGAGACTCCAGTGATGGACTACCTGAATGTACAATAGCTAGCAGCATCCTGTATTGAGCGGGATGTCTCTTGGTCAACACACATCCCCAACTCCCCACTTATGGCAAATATGTGAGCTACCCAAAAAAGATTCTGAATACTCTGAAATGCTTGAGTTCTTCTTCTTCTTCTTCTGCGTTCATCCAGTTTTTTTTTTCCGGATGTGATTGTGTTGTGCCTGTTTACAGCAAAGCTGCGTTCTTGCGCCGTTAGGCCGACACATCCGACTTCTGCGGGCATTTATTGACCGGGTTAACCATTCCGGTAAATGCCTGAGTTCAGTGTCTTCTGTTACCTGTGAAATGCTTAATTAAATGTGTGCCAGTGTTAGATTTAAGACAGCGAGCTTATCTTAAACGCCACCAACACTATGGCAGGATGCACATCTAACATCCCTGAGGTCAACTTGCAGTTTACATTTTATGTTCACTATGTCTGCAGATGTCATCTTGTGACAAGCTGTATCAATCACTACACAAAAGGCTTCCTCTGATCATTTGCACAAACAAAGCTTGTCCATCTGAAAACTGTCCAGTCAAGCTGGTGACTTGAGCATACTTACACTTGGCGTATAGACAGTCCATCATGCTGGTGACAATGTCCAGCTTGTTCTTGATGGAGAAGTTGATGAAGTTGGTGTCCATGATGATGTGAAAGGGTGGTCCCAGTTGTGTGTTGTAGTTGAAGTACATGGCTGATGAAGCTTGTGGCCTGCACAAAGGAAACAAAACATCAGTAATCAACATCAGACTAGAAAACAAAAGGAAATCCAATGTCACACACTAGCATAAGGGAGGCAAACAGTGAGAGGCAAGCAGACCCCTGGGCTGACATTGAGACCACAACCTGTAGCCCACACGTTGGCTGCATGTTTTCTGTGCTTTTTTATTGATTGATTGATTTAGGAACTGACAACACAGCATTCGGGGCATTCCATTAAGTGTTCCGTCCCCATCCTCAGCAGCCAGCGAAGAGTTCCAACACCAATAGTTCCAGTAGCAATCTGATTATATGTCCGTCTTGCTTTTCATCTGAGTGCCGAGCGTCGGCCAGATCCCCTCGTCACTCCTCGCTGCCTCATTCTTGCCAGGCTGTGGTGATCCATTTGCTCCTCCGAGGTGTACACGTGCTCCCACAAGGCCGCAACCACGTCTGCCTTGTCATGCATCAATACTCCAAGTTTTGCCGAACCAGCCAATCTGTTCGCCTGTTCATTCCCCAGCACACCGGCAAGCCCCGGAGAAAAGATTCAGGTGATGCTTGCCACCCGTGACCTCCGAAGCGAAGCAAGCCACTCATGAAGCCTGCCTGTCCTCACCCTCCTCAGCATGCTTTCTGAGTGCATGTTTCTGTGGTTGAGGGGTTATTGAGTCCAGCTTCCCAACTCGCCACATATCAGGTTGAAGGTTCACAATCAGTTGCAGGCCATTTGGGAGCAGACTACTTTGCATTGATGTTGATGGTATGTGTCGTGGCCGTACAGAAAGCACTGGCAAACAAGTGACAGTAAAATGCCTAGTTTATCACACACAGCCAATAAACTAAAATTCGGTACAAGTACGTGCAGCTAACTTTAGTAAAGAAGTCTATTTGCAGCAAACATAATGACACAAATATGAGCACATTTATATCAAGGATTACATCTGCTACATTGTCATATGTCTGTCTAGTATATCTTCTCCATGTATTCAACTGTCTTATTTCTCCTCCAACTTTGCTGTTGTCATTATATTTTCTGGTTTATTCCCTCTCATGCTATGTCCACTTAACATGCAGTCTACTTGTGACACGAGTAACCAGTTCACTTCATGAGCTAATGTATGTTTCTTCTTCTTCGTTCATCCGGAGTTTTTTTTCGGATGTGATTGCGTTGTGCCTGTTTACAGCAGAGCTGCGTTCTTGCGCCGTTAGGCCGACACATCCGACTTCTGCGGGCATTTGTTGACCGGGTTAACCTTCCCGGTAATGTATGTTTTAACGTCTGCATTATAATTTTCATCTGTCAAAGGCACTCGTAACATTTTTCTCTAGAACCACATCTGTGCAGTTCTAAATAATTTCAAATCAGTACAAGAATGTCAACAGTGACATGAACAACTTAGTTACTTACAGCTCTCGCACTGAAATATTCTCTGGATTGGGTTTTCTTTTCTTCTTCTTTTTTATTCTGTCCTTAGGTTTCCTAATTAGAAAAAATGAAAGTGCACTGATTCAACAAGCCACCAATGCCAATATAATACAAACACATTTGAAACTGCATCCTGGTTTCATTATTAGAGAAAGTAAATAGCAATAAACCCAACATGACATATACAAATATGCAAATACCAACATAGTTATCTTAAAATCTCCACATCTGGCCATCTCCAACGGTATGTTTCAATTCATGTGTTAACACCTTTCCATGCCATGACAAAAGACTGTCAAGGATCATGTCTCCCCATCTACATCTACCTCTCCTTGCTGCCCAGTTTGTTTAGAATCATGTTTTACAAGAGATAAATACAATGACAGTTTCTTGTCTTCTACTGGATTGTATATGGTTCAACTCTAGCCTCTGTCTAAAAAGTCACACTGCAAGGCAGCAGTGGCGAGTTTATGTATGGCGCCTCTTTCCCACCAATGGCCATGTCACATATTATAGCGATAGCTGCCCCATCGACTAACTTGCCTCATCTCAATTATCACTGCTGGCGTTAGTTCCATCTCTGCTTATTCAACATATTTGCAGCTAGCCTCTATATCTAGAAGCCACTCCACCATCCGTGGACATGCCTAGTAGTATTATGTAAATGAAGATACCACACTCACACACTCCTGACCACAGAGCTGAATGTGAATTCCAAGAAATTAAAACAAAAAATAAGCCGTTCCTATGTTTAGTACAATTAGTCATTGCCACAAACTACTGGGTTGGATGGGTGTTCACTTATGCTGAACAGCTTGAATCGAATGCAACATTTTTTGTTTGTTCTGGCCATAAAAATGTGATACAGTATTTTGCGAATATGCAATTAAATTTTAATAAAGATTTGTAAGGAATACAATATTATTTCATAAAGTCACAAATCATATAGCACAGACTTTGTACCGACGAGTCTACACAAAGATATATGCGGTACAACATAGGCACAGTTCAGTGACTACAAACTTTAAATTGTTACAAATGATTACACAATGTACTGTTAAATCAGAAATACACCATATTTAGGTCATTAAATGAATATTTATTCATACATTTCTGACAAGTTATGCCATTCAAAACATGGTCTACTGTGTGAATGTAATATATCCAATCATCTGGAAATAAAATACAAAAATGTAATCACCTATAAAGAACTGTAAACACTAGATACTGTACTCATCCACACTTGAACTACCAACTAGACATTCTTTACCACTAGCCATGACAATCACGCATCCAACTAACTGTGGAATACTGACAGAATTTGTTCTCATGCATTTTTATAGTCTGAAAGTTCTCAGGAATGTACATGAACCAGGCACAGACTAAATAACAAACACAAAATATTTCACAATTATTAGAACACAGAGAGCGGAATCTCAGAACATTCATGTACTGGACACACAAGTACTCACAATCTGGAATCTTTCAGACTCAGAAGTCGTTTGACTTGAGCAAACTTTTTGGTACGCCTGTCTTTTGCCTGAAAATGATAAATGTTGGAATTTTCAGATGACGATATAGGGTCTGACTGAGCAAACATGGCTAGTTCTGGTCTTGGTTACATTAATCATTTCACAATGGGAGACCATCATCATCAAGTCCCAAGTTTTCCCTATGGGAACTGGGATTTTGCTGACAATAAAATACCTCATTTCTGAATCAAGATCTCATGATATGCTAATATCTCTCTCCGCAGATGTGAAGTTCCAGTACTGGCTTTGCATGCCCCCCTCCTGGTGAGCTTGGAGAGGTCAAGGAGAGCATTGTAACACAGTCCGTGTGGAGATGTTAATTCTGTAGGAAAGCCGGTACTTTTGCCTTAATTCACCGCAAACAAACGTCACCAGCTATATTTAGGGTCACCAGCTATATTTACCACTGACGGTGATCTCCTCTGTGTTCGGATACAGTGTGTGTCAGTGTGTTTCAATTGCCCCACAGTGTTTCTTTGGCTTTGGCAACCGTTTCTGTGTGTGTGTGTGTGTGCTTGTGCATGCTAGCGTGTGTGTGTGTCTGTCTCATCATGAGTTTTCTGGAACTGGCAGCAGCAGCTGTCCACGACAAGCACAGTAGCGTTGCTTTTCTGTGGAGTACCCGGAAACGACAGAACTGATCAATTGGCTAAGGAAGGAGCCAAAGAAGAACAGCCTGATGTGCCCATTATTATATACCACCAAAAGAAAAGAATGATCAAATCAATCAGAAAGCCACCAAAAGCTGCTCAAGACGACTACCACGTTATGGACTGACCAGAACAAGTCATTATTCTGCGCCTCAGAACAGGACACAATAGATTATGCAACCACATGTATACAAAATTCCAGATTGGTGACTCGGCCATGTGCACATGCGTTTTGGCGTCGCAGACAGCGGAGCACATACTCCAAGACTGCCCAAACTACCAACATGCACAGGCTGACCTTCTGGCCTAGAGAGACGACAGTGGAAACTCTATGGACCGCTGAGTGAACTAAAAAATACTGTTAGATTCATACAAGAGACAACATTGCAGTTATAGACATATTTCAAGCGAACGAAAGAAGAAGAAGAAGAAGAAGAAGAAGAAGAAGAAGAAGAAGAAGAAGAAGAAGAAGAAGAAGAAGAAGAAGAAGAAGAAGAAGAAGAAGAAGAAAAAAAAAGAAGAAGAGGAAGAAGAAGCGTACTGAGCGTCAGGACAGATGGAGATGCCGACGACGACATTCACCATGTATATCGGCAGGACATCCCCCCGCTGAGACAAGGCCACATATACTGTTTCGTATACAGCTGGTCTCAAGAGTTGGCAAGCATTTCATTTTGCCAGTTAATTTTGCCAGTTACAGTTGGGGGGATGTGCCGAGAGCAACTGTTGCACACCGATAAAATTGCGCACAGAGCTACGGCGCAACATAAGGAACCCCTGGATGTGACGTAATACCCTGGGATTCCGTTTGTTTGGCGTGAATTAAGGCAAAAGTACAGGAAAGCATCTACGCCAGCCACACTCCAAAAAATGCAAGCCCTGTGCGGGGTTCAGACAATATAAATACCAACAAACCTAGAGTTCTCAATTCAAATCTTCCAACAGATTCACCAATCAAGTGTCTTGCCGACAGTCATAGGTGATCACACTTCACTTTGTTGCCTGGTAATGGGTATCAATCTATGTGCTGATGATTGTTCATATCACAACACAAAGCTGTCATAGATTCTGCTCTCCTGTCACAACACAAAGCTGTCATAGATTCTGCCCTCCCTGTCACAACACAAAGCTATCATAGATTCTGCCCTCCCTGTCACAACACAAAGCTATCATAGATTCTGCTCTCCCTGTCACAACAAAGCTGTTTACATTCTGATATCCTTGCCTTCCATGTCACAACAACCAAGACTCTGCTGCCTTCCATATCACAATATAAAGCTGTCCAAGTTTAGTTTTAACTGCCTCCTATCTTTTTTTTTGTTAATCTGACCAGGTGTTGCACTGTTTCCTCTTTCCTGTATGATTTTTGCAGCCATTGATAAGACAATGCTGTTTCCTGGAGAGAAGAGAGAGAGAGCAAGTGGTGGTAAGGGGTATGGAGCTTGGCGTAAATCACTTTACAGAAGGGAACCAAAGCAAAGACGTGTGGCTCCAAACTCAGAATATCACCTGAATAAGAACTGAACAGAATCCAACAACAATGGTGCTGCAGGGAGTGACCAGAGGAGCTGTCTGACACATGGACTCTGGGGAAAGGCCAGATAGACACATAATCAGACTGCTACTGGCACCATTAGTACTGGGACTCTTCATCTTTCACTCATCTGAAATTTGTCTATAACTGCAATGTTGCCTCATGTATGAATTTGACTTTTTTTTTTAGTTCACTCAGCTGTACATAGAGTTTATCTTCAACTGTCGTTTCTCTAGGCCAGAAGGTTTGCCCAGATATGTTATATTTTATATATATCTGTCTACAGCGCCAATCCACATATGCACATGGCTGATTCACCAATTTTGAATACATGTGGTTGCGTAATCTATTGTGTCCTGTTCTGAGGCGTAGAATAGTAACTTGTTCTGTTCATAATGTGGTAGTCATCTTGAGTAGGTTTTGGTGGCTTTCTGGCGGATTTGATCATTCTTTTCTTTTGGTGGTATGTAATACCATAGGCACATCAGGTTGTTCTTCTTTTGCTCCTTCCTTAGCCAATTGATCAGCTCTCGTTTCCAGGTACTCCACAGTGAGATGGTATCCACTGTATGGTGACCTTACGCTGACTGCAAAGTTCAGAAAGTAGTGTCCGCAGTACTGGCAATTTCCCAGGCAGGAGCACCTTGAGTACTGATTTGGCATCAGTCAAAAGGACCACAGGTTGTGTACTATGGCTAGTATTTAGTAATTTCTCTGTTGCTATCTTGATTGCCTAGATTTCAGCATCATAGTTATGGCAGTACTTTCCTGCTGCTATTCTGGCCGCACTTCCCTGCTGGTATTCTGGCTGTGTTCCTAGTGTTATTTGGGTATTATATGTATACTCCCGCTCCTCTATTTCAAACAGCATTTTGTGCTGACCCATCTGTGTAGACTGATCCAGAGGTCCTGTGGGTATTCTTCATCAAGGAAGAGTGGCTGTTCTGTGCTGTACACTGTTCTGTTCATCCTTTTCAAATATTCCTTTCACTTTTGTCTGGATTTATAGTGACAGTCTATGTCCCTCTTTCCATGGAGTTTGTTCTGGAATAGTTTTCAGGGGGATACCAACTGCGGGCAGATCAGTGATTTCTCTGCAGAGTTGTTTGGCCTGGTGGATAAAGCTGCTTCTTTTCAATTGCTCCATAGCTAAGTTTTCAAATCCGTCCTTCATAGGGTGGCCTGGCAAGCTGAGGAACTTTTCTCCTTGTATTATAGTTTTTGTATCTCTGCACTCTCTCAGTGCTTGTGTCGTACTGGGACTCTATGCTGGCTGCTGAAGATAATGACGGAGCACGTATGAGAATGTCCTGAGCTTTATGGTGTCAGTTCTTGTTTCAACTCAACAACCGACATCAAAGTGCATGCTCAGCACCAGCAACTTCCATCTGTGAATGCTTTCAGCTAAGCCTTTTCCAACTAGTACTTGTAAATATTTACCAAAGAAGCATATAAACAAACATTCAATACTGCTAATTACACAAAAATATAACGAAGAATTAAAATGTATATTAGAGATATGAGTTTCAAGCCAGCTAAATAATGATATGAAATAAGCATGCTTTGTGATGATAGAGAGCTGGGCTGGTAACGTCATGAGCATGAACTCAACTACTAAATGTGCTTGCCATCTTTCAAACTATCAAACATGTGTAGTTGAGGACAAACTCAACCCTAGATACATGACAAAGTATCACAAATGTGATTTTCAGACTTCTCCAACTGATTGTGTGTGACTTATAATAGATTTCAGGAATGTGTACAAATGTCAACTCAACTGTGAACAATTTTTCATGAAAATGGGTTTTTAAAATGAATGCTAATGCTTTGGTTATTTAACACCACCGAAGTATTGCTATAATCACAAACCCAAACTATAAACACCACCCCATTTTTACAAGACACGTTTTACAGTTTCCAAGATGGTCAGCTAGTTAAAGCTAAATATGCTAAATGCTTATATAAAAGTTAAGTATGAATAAAGGAATACTTTATACATAGTGCGCTATGAATAGACACTTCGCATATAAAATCTGTAAGCATTCTAATAGAATTTAGTACCGCAAAGCACATGACACCACTACAGCCAACATCTAAAACCAGTTTTACATTTTCATATCCAAGTGAATCATGCACATAAAAAATGTAACCTTGACCTTGAGCGTTAGTGAAACATTTATGGTGACACAATCACTTCAATAAGCCACGATTACATTTGGTTGTTTACGTGAAATATTTCACTTTTATGCAGGCATTTTATGATTATAAAATGTGTCACCCCTGAATATAATTTTGTAACAAGCAGGTACAGTTCTGAGTTTAAATGTTATTAGTATTACAGTGATTCCAAATGTTGCTGTATGTAGCCGGGGCGCAGTGTTGGGGTGAGCGCCCAACATTGCTTAAATACCCCAATGGCTCGTGAATACATAACCTATGCAGCAAAAGTCCAACTCCTGGCCTTCACATGGCGGAACTGTTTTAACTAACAGGAGAAGGGGCGACGGCGAGTATCTGGCGCCGGAAAATAACCAGTGTGCTCTAGATGTGTATACATATACATGCATGTGCAGACACGTGTGTGCGTGTGTACACATCTAAACTCGAGTGAGACCACAGTCTGCTCTAGCAAAGGAAAGGTGCTGAAGACGGAGGCAACCAGCCAGGAGGCGCACCACAGAAATCAGGATGCCACACAATTACGCAAAATGGAATATGTCGACTACTGCTAAAAGTTATGGTGGTCGCCCTGCTTTGGACCCCCAGGCACGTGCAGTGCCAGGCCCTATGTCTCGAAAGGGTCCAACCCCAACTACTGGAGGTCCTTCTCAGATGTCCTGTGGAGCCAGGGGACATGAGAATAGAACAGCTGGCCATACTAAACATAGGGAATTCGTTACTAGGGAAGGACGCTGTTTTCAGAAAGTTCAAGGTCGTTGGGTTCACAGACGACTTCCTGTGGCCTGTAAACAGCTGTATACGAAACTACCCTGTCTTATTTCAAATTGGATAAATGCGAAACTGTTGCCCTAAAATCACGAATGTCAACTTTAACGAAAAGTCATATGGCTAATCTTTCATCCTGCATGGTTAGAAGAGGTTGAGATTTTCTGACTCTAAGCATAATTCTAATTATCTGCAAAAGGTAAGAGAATTTATAGTTTAGTTTGTTTATTATCAATATATCCTTTATTTAGCGTGCATTTTCGAATTTTCTGTCCAATTCTACATTTAGGTGTCAACTTTCAACGAGATTCACAGTGCTGATCGTGAGGGGGGAAAATTCTTGTGTGTTCATGCTTCAATTGCTTGGTACCGTTTTATCAGAAAATTCATGGTGGCGTAAATCACGGCATATTGGACCGGTGTGTGTTCTTATTAATAGAACACTGGGGAATTTTAATGATAAAATTAAACAGAATAACAGTTTACTTTTAAATGCTTTTAATAATTCATTTTGTTGCTTTAATTATTGTTCATCGTGCAGTATGGTTGTAAATTTTTGAAATTCATACCCGTCCAGGTTGCAAGACTGGCATTTTTGACTGACTGTGACTGGTTTTCAGTTGCGTTTGTCTATTAATTATTGATTTATCCTTCCTTTATCATGCATTTATGAATTCTTTGTCCATTTTTACACATAACTATGGAGTTTCAACATATTTCGTTATACTAATGTGTGGAAATTATCGTTTTTGTGAGACCAAGCTGGTTACATATTAAGATTGGCAAAAAAATTCACAATGGCGGCAGCCCTGCAAATCGGACCAGTGTTTGTTTATATTAAAAACCTTGGAGATTTAGATTTAGAATCAAAACATACAGTTAAATTAAATAGAGTAGCAATATTTCATATTTCATTATTTTAATTTCTCCTTAGATTTATCATGGCAAAACCAAACAGGAATCTGAATGATCTGAGAGCACATCTGTCAGTGTTCGAAGCTGAATATCCCATACTGAAGGGCTTCCTCGCTCGGTCAGATGGATGTGGCGAAAGGAATGTCCTCTTCAGATGGTCTACAACCCTTAGGATGCCCTGCTGTCGAACTGATCTATCAAATATCTAGACTGAGGTAATTCTTACAGAGCTTCTTTATCAACATAAATGTAAATCTCATATTAGATTTTTTTTAAATATTAGATTTTTTTTAAACTTGATTTACTTACCTTACAAACTTCATGTATTTAATAAATAATGTATTTTTTTTAAATTACTGAGGTAATTCTTACAGAGCTTCTCTATCAACATAAATGTAAATCTCATATTTAGATTCCAAAAAAATCTTGATTTACTTACCTGACACACTTCATGTGTATATAATAAATAATGTACTTTTTAAAAAATTACTGAGGTAATTCTTACAGAGCTTCTATAAACATAAATGTAAATCTCATATTAGATTTTTTTTTTAACTTGATTTACTTGAGTTACTAGTGTTTAAATGTGTACAATGTTTGTTTGGCAGGTATAAAGAAGGTTCAGGTGATCCAGCTGCATTTTGGAACTTTTTGAAGATGCACAACGTCCAGCCTAGCATCATTCTGCGGTATGTGAGAGCCATTGTGCAGACAAATGAGGTAGTATTTCCCTAATTAAGGACATTTTTCTACGGTGAGTTGAATTTATACATTTATAGTTTTAATATCTATTTATTATACTGTAAAACAAAGGTTGTTTAATACACATTAAAATTTAAAAAATTGTTGCGTACCCCTTATTTTCAGCTGCTGTTGATGTACTAGGCAAGTGTTACGTTCAGTAGTTTACCATTGCTTTCTGAACAACCGGTCCCTATACCTTTTTTGAAAAAACCAGCACCACTGTGTTTCGAACTGGGTATACGGGCTCACAAACCGTGTTCGCAAGCCCTTAGCCACAGAGACTGTTTCTTTTCTCGTCAGATTTAAATTTAATAATTAATAATTTATAACTTCTTCATGTTATCTATCTTTATAATTTTAAGATCAATTTATTATAATGTAAAACATTTTTAAAATAAATATACCTTTAATTTCTTTTTCTTTTCTCCTAAGATTTAAAGTTCACAATTAATAATGTATAAATTCTTCATGTTATTTTACAGCATTTTTTTTATTTTTTCAGATTTAGTAATCTTTTTATTTTCTCTTTTCAGGTTCTGGAAGACAGAAGAGATATTGAATGCCAAGACAGGTCAGTCGCCAACAGAGGTAGTATTTCTCTAATTAAGGACATTTTTCTACGGTGAGTTGAATTTATACCTTTATAGTTTTAATATCTATTTATTATACTGTAAAACAAAGGTTTTTTAATACATATACAGTGTCATTAATTTCTTTTTCTTTTCTCGTCAGATTTAAATTTAATAATTAATAATTTATTACTTCTTCATGTTATCTATCTTTATAATTTTAAGATCAATTTATTATAATGTAAAACATTTTAAAAATAAATATACCTTTAATTTCTCTTCAGATGTAAAGTTCAGTTAGTTAGTCAGTCAGTCGACAGATTATTGCACATTGAACAATTCAGTCCATAAATGCTCGGTTTATTATTCTTCTTTGGCTTTCTGCATAGTGTTCTTATTTGCCAAATGTCTTTTAATTTGCTGTTCACGCATCCTGACCATGGTTGTAGATTCAGTTATTACGTGTCTCTGTCTCGAACTACGTTATTGCTTTACTTTCTGCCAGGACATTCATAGTTAGGTTACTTGTGTGCACTTCCTGTATAGTTGGATGCAAACTGAAAAAGACGTACAGAAATCTGAAATGCACAAATAATGATAATGTATAATAACTTCATGTTATTTTACAGCATTTTATTAATCTTTTTTGTTTTTTCACTTTCTTTTCAGGATCGTCATTTTCATTCAACTGATGTCACCTGTTGATTCCAGAAACTCTACCACATTATGCATATGTATTATATATGTTATATAATATTAATAAAGATTACTAACTGAAAAGAAAACTCTTTTAGTTTAGTACATTTTCATCTGTTGACACTTATGCAAATTTAGTAATTTTATTTTAAACGAACCTAATAACAACTATTCATCACTGCAATAATTATCGGTGGCCATTTTTAATTGCTAATTAGGTCACCACACATCATACTGACACAGCAAAGAGACCATAAGGTCTGTAGCATCATTCCGCATATTACCAAATTCATCTTGTAATGTTTAAAGCTAAAATTAAGAAAACGTACGCTAATTTGTGAAATAGTAATTAATTAGCGGCCATTTTTAATTGCTAATTAGGTCACCACACATCATACTGACACAGCAAAGAGACCATAAGGTCTGTAGCATCATTCCGCATATTACCAAATTCATCTTGAAATTTTTAAAGCTAAAATTAAGAAAACGTACGCTAATTTGTGAAATAGTAATTAATTAGCGGCCATTTTTAATTGCTAATTAGGTCACCACACATCATACTGACACAGCAAAGAGACCATAAGGTCTGTAGCATCATTCCGCATATTACCAAATTCATCTTGTAATTTTTAAAGCTAAAATTAAGAAAACGTACGCTAATTTGTGAAATAGTAATTAATTAGCGGCCATTTTTAAGTGCTAATTAGGTCACCACACATCATACTGACACAGCAAAGAGACCATAAGGTCTGTAGCATCATTCCGCATATTACCAAATTCATCTTGTAATTTTTAAAGCTAAAATTAAGAAAACGTACGCTAATTTGTGAAATAGTAATTAATTAGCAAAATAATTGGCGGCCATTTTTACTTCCTAATTAAGTCACCAGACATCATATCAAAAAATAAATAACATGACCAGTTAGGCCTTGCAACCCCGATCGCAGTGATGTATGGTTGCTAAGATGTTCGTTTATAAACAAAACAGACTGTCTCAAAAAACACCAAAATTTTGATAATCTGGGCCAGATTTTGACCAGGACGCAAAAAAATCCTTCAGTGAGCACTCTTTTGTGAAAATTTTAGTCCAAAGGTCACGACACTCAAATTTACATAACTAAGCTTAGAATTGAGATACATAACTCATTGAGGTACCGTTAGATTTGGTTTTTCAAGGTGTAAATGATCAATTTGAAAATCATGATCAGAAAGCCTACTAAACAAAGACTTAAAATAATGCACTGGAATGCGGAGGGAGTCAGCAAGAAAAAAATAGAATTAGAAAACATCCTGGACCAAGAAAAAGTAAGCATATGTTGCTTGCAAGAAACTCACCTCAACAAAAATACAGCCTTCAAAATCAGAGGCTACCAGTGTTACCGATCTGACCGAAAGGACAGGCGAAAAGGTGGGATACTTACCCTTGTAAAAAATAACATCACTGCTTCCCAAATCGAAGTCTATATGGAAGGGGCTGAGTATCAGACACTTAAAACAGGCTATACAGACCTACATCTGATCAATTACTACTGTCCAAGTGACCGCCCACAGGCACTGGACACACTACCATTAACAGAAAAAATGATTGTGTGTGGCGATTTCAACAGCCACTTGCAGAGTTGGGGCTATGATCACATGGACCAGAGAGGAGAGAGACTGGAAGACTGGCAGGATGAGAATAGATTCATCTTGGTTAACAAGCTGTCCGACCCACATACTTTCTACTCGAGATCATGGCACTCTACAACTACACCTGACCTGGCTTTTCATTAACCAGACCTGGAGTGGAACATTACATGAATTGTTGGGAAACAACTTGGCGGCAGCGACCATCAGCCAGTCTTTCTAACTGTAGAAAATGAGCTTGTAAGTGAAAGCAGCACCCTCTCGAGGTGGAACTACAAGAAAGCAGACTGGGCAATGTACAAGAATCGCACCAGCATACTGGTTAAAAACCTGAACACTGAGAAAGACATAAATAAAGTAGTTGAAGAGTTTGGGAAATGCATACTACAGGCAGCGCGAGAAACAGTACCAAGAGGAGCCTGTAAACAATATAAACCCTACTGGAGTAGTGAACTGGAACAGATGCATAATGATGTGGAAGTATGTAGAAAGCAAGCAGAGGCCACACCCAGCCAAGAGCACCACAATAAATTCCAGCATGCAAAAGCCAAATTTCAAAGGGCCAAGCTGCAGGCTAGACGGAAAAGCTGGCAGGAGAAAACAGAGTCTCTGAACTTTGAAAGAGACACAAGGAAATTGTGGAAGCTAATAAAACAACTTAACGATGAGGGCACAGGGAAAAACTCAAAAATTGCACTACATAAAGATGGAAACATCTTAACAAGAAAGCAAGCAGCTGACCATTTTGCGGACTCATTCGCACAAGATAACAATATCAAAATTAGTCCAGAGAAACAACAAGAGATTCGAGAGAAATGGCAACATACAGGACAGAAGGAAATAGTACATGAGGTTCTGGAGGCACCCATCACAATCAGCGAACTGGAGCTAGCCATATCAAAACTGAAAATGAGAAAGTCACCAGGAGCTGATGGTATCTCCAATGAAATGATCAGGAACCTAGGAACAGAGGCCAAAGCAAAGCTGTTGCAGATCTTCAATAATAGTTGGACCTTAGGCAGTGTTCCACAAGCCTGGAGAGAAGCAATCATGATACCCCTCCTAAAATCAGGGAAAGATAGTTCCATTGCCTCTAGCTACAGACCAATTAGCCTCACCAGCTGTCTCTGCAAAACACTGGAGCGCATCATCAATCACAGACTGCAGTGGTACATTGAAAGTAAAAACATCCTTGTGCCACAGCAGGCAGTGCTACTCTACGGAAGATCAGACAACATACCTCTCTCAAGAAATTGAAGATAAGTGCTACTCTATACGGAAGATCAGACAACCTACCTCTCTCAAGAAATTGAAGATGCATTCCAAGAGAAGAAGCTGGTGCTTGCGGCATGGATAGATTTGAAGAAAGCCTTTGACAAAGTCTGGAAAGAAGGTCTGATGAATAAACTGAGAAACTGCAAAGTCAATGGAAGAATGTACAAATGGGTGAAAGCATACTTGCACAACAGAAGAGCCCGAGTACAGATAGATGGACTAAAGAGCAAGAAAGTACTACTGCGTCATGGTGTTCCCCAGGGCGGAGTCTTGTCCCCAACACTTTTTCTAATCTTCATCAATGATCTCGCTGCTAATCTACCGCATGGAATTAAAGCGGCAATGTACGCCGATGACCTGGTTCTATGGAGCACAAATGAACATGCATCAGTGACCACCAGATTACTACAAAGAGCTGTAGACACATTTGTTGCATGGGCAAATAGATGGTGTGTCAGCATAAACACTGACAAGTGCAGCACCACCCTATTTACCCTCTCTCCAAAACAAAAGGCAGGGACAATCCAGATAAATGGAACACCCCTAAGAGAAGATAAAGAACCAACATACCTTGGAGTAACATTTGATGGCAGGCTGACATGGAGAAAGCACATCAAAACAGCAGTAGCAAAAGCCAGAAGGAAAATAGCCATCCTGAGAAAGCTAAGTGGAACCACATGGGGAGCCAGTGGGAAAATACTTAGCAAAGTTTATCAACAGAGCATACGACCACACTTGGAATACGGGTTAACTGCATGGTGTTCGGCATCAAAAACCACACTACAAGAGCTGGACAAAGTGCAAAATCAAGCACTTAAGAGTCACCACAGGAGGGATGAGATCAACCCCTGTAGTGAAAATGGAGAAGATGGGGAGGACACAAGCACTGAGTGAGCGCAGAGATACGAAAACGCTAATACAAGCAGAAAAGTTCCTCAGCTTGCCAGGCCACCCTATAAAGAACAGATTTGAAAACCTAGCTATGGGGCAATTGAAAAGAAGTAGTTTTATCCACCAGGCCAAACGACTCTGCAGAGAAACCACTGATCTGCCCACAGTTGGTATCCTAACAACTATTCCAGAGCGAACTCCATGGAAAGATGAGCATAGACTATCATTACAAATCCAGACAAAAGTGAGAGAAATATTTGACAAGGAAGAGCAGAACAGTGTGCAGCACAGAACAGCCACTTTCAGCTTCCTTGATGAAGAATACCCACAGGTCCTCTGGATCCGAGTCTACACAGATGGGTCAGCACAAAATGTTGTTCAAAATGGAGGAGCGGGAGTGTACATAGAATACCCAAATAATACTAGGGACACAGCTAGAGTACCGACAGGAAAGTACTGCCATAACTACAATGCTGAAATTGAGGCAATCAAGATAGCAACAGAGAAATTACTAAATAACAGCAATGGTACACAACCTGTGGTGCTATTGACAGATGCAAAATCAGTTCTCGAGGCGCTCCTGTCTGGGAAATTGCCAGTACTAAGGACACTACTTTCTGAACTTAGCAGTCAGCATAAGGTTACCATACAGTGGATACCATCCCACTGTGGAGTACCCGGAAACGACAGAGCTGATTAATTGGCTAAGGAAGGAGCCAAAGAAGAACAGCCTTGCCACATAGTCACTGACACATAACAGACTGAGAAAGGCTGAAGGGAGCTTCCCTAAAAGATGCACCGAAATGTACAATTATAGAGTGCGCAGGGAAACTAGGGAAGCATCACGGAAAAACGTCACTAGGAGTTAGACTTGGGCTGCCGTCCTGTTCGGACGCAGCATGTCTTTTAAGCATGGCTAACATTCCGTTATGCCGCTTTTGTATTGATCGTGTGTGTGTTCTAAAGTTCCTGTGGAGCGACTGCGTGTGGTCGACATGTGAGTAATTGAGTCGACATATTAAAGTCAATTTGCGAGAGGAAAGTCGTTGTGGAGTTTTGTTTCAGTGGCTGAATTCGAAGTTATTCATATTATTATTCATATTATGTCAAACCCTAGACGCATCGATAGCCTTTACAACAATCGCTTCGTGACAAGCCTGATGTGCCCGTTACATACCACCAAAAGAAAAGAATGATCAAATCAGTCAGAAAGCCACCAAAACCTGCTCAAGATGACTACCACATTATGGATAGACCAGAAGAAGTCATTATTCTGCGCCTCAGAACAGGGCACAATAGATTATGCAACCACATGTATACAACATTCAAGATTGGTGAAACAGCCATGTGCACATGTGGATTGGTGTCGCAGACATCACAGCACATACTCCAAGACTGCCCAAAATATAACATATCTAGGCGAACCTTCTGGCCTAGAGAGACGACAGTGGAAGATAAACTCTATGGGCCGCTGTGTGAACTGAAAAAGACAGTTCAATTCATACAAGAGACAGCTTTGCAGTTATAGACATATTTCAAGTGAACGAAAGAAGAAGAAGAAGAAGTATTACAGTAAAGTTTAATTCAATCTAACAGAAGTGGGCGTTGTGTGTGTGTGTGCCCAGGTGGATCCATCAAAACACACTTTCGCAACTTACCTCTTAAGTCGGAGTGGGTTCACCTGATGGTGAGGGACATTGTTAATAGGGAAAGCTAATCCACACACAAAACTCAGTCCAGTGCTACTAGAAGTAGTATGTATAGACTACGCTTGAGTTCAAAGCGAGCAGGTGCAAACAGCAACACTTTCGTAATTCGCCAAAAATAAATATTTGTTTCTATTTTAAACTATTTTTAATATTCAAGTTAGATGAATTCATTCAGAAAAATACTAAATATGTTTATTATTTTATATATAAAAATAATTAATTAATTAACGTGGAGACTTCGACAATGAGGTACCTTTGGATTTCATTTTTTGGTCTGCTTTATTTTATGGTGTAGTTAATTTTGTAGATTGTATTAATGTATTTCATATTTTAAACGATTAAACAAACTGCATTACAATCAATAACAACTGTAGCTGAATTATTGTTGTATATAAATATGAAATATAATTTATAAGTTTATAATCTAAGCAAATAATGACTCCAATAAATAAATAAAATAAGTTGCGCTGATTGAAATTCAAATAAAATAATTAATTGAATTGTAATTAATTTCACCGAACAATAAAAAAATCGCTTAAAAGTCGACAGGGTCGACTTCATTGCACCGGGTTTTATCATAATCCCATATGGCTCGGTCTCTTTCCGCAGCACGGAAAGAAAGCGTCGCACCAACGTGACCAAGCACGAACTCCGTAGCTCTAGCGACGACCCACAGAAGTCTCCTAAAAATTTAACTCGTGAGCCGAAGGACTCGGCCTAGAATCGAACACAACCTTCGGAGCCCGAGTCAAACGGCTTGACCACTTCGCCACGGAGCATCCCAGAACAACAGCGCAACGACTGGCAAAGGTAAGGTGGGGTTGGAAACAATATATGAACATTTAAATCTAGAAGCAAGGCGTGGATGTGAAGAGGCAAGTAGAGGAGCACACATATGTCTACACAAACAAACAACAAACAACAACAAACAAACAATAAGCACTGACCATGTCGAACGTTGAGAGCTGGTCCCCGACGGTTAATCTCAGGTCTGCTTCTCGTGGTACTCTGTGTGTACTTCCGGTTGAAGATAGTGATCTCCCTTGTTGATCAGCTTTTTCCGCGTTCAGTGTTTTGTCAGATATGAATATATAATTAGAGGAACTGCGGTAAAGCTGGGAAATGTAAACAATATAACATAACACAAAGTAATATAACCTTATAATAAACAGCATATTCACACCAACCCTATACTACCAATCTCAAACCTGGACTTTATCAAAATCACACTTTCACACAAACAACTCCTGTGAGATGCCTGAGGAGAGCTGCCAACTTAACTATCCGAGACCGAGTAAGAAATGTTGTTATCAGGCAGACAGTGGGATCAACACCTTGTGCCACATTTATTGAAAGACAGAAGATCAAGTGGTTTGGTCAACTCGTTAGAATGCAACACCATCAACTACCATCACCATCACTGGCCCTACATCAAAGATCATCTGCGACGAGACCACGAGGACGACCAAGAAGAAAATGGATTAACGACATCAAAGACATTGTACAATCACACGGAATGACACTATCCAGTTCCATCGGGGGCTGGAGCGCAAATTATTCCTCCCCACGACTTTTGACGGCAGAAGTGGAAGATGATGATGGTGGTGATGATGATGATGATGATGATGATGATGATAATGACAGAACAGAATTACGAAACAGTACAAGCGTGTTTCGTAATTCTGTTCTGTAAGACTGCAATACTTTGTGTTATTTTAAATTGTTAGTGTTTTGTCAAGAAGGGTACATTGTCAGATTATACGCCGTGGAGGTGGGCGCAAGAGGTCTAATCTCCCACTCCGTGTATGACGTGCTAAAACAGTTAGTCATCATAGGACAAGCAAGAACTCGGGCACAAATACAACTCGACGAGGCAGCCGAAAATGTATCGTGTTTGTGGAACAACCGACATGTTGAGTGAGACAAGTCTCGACAGTAATATTAACGTTTATGTCTGTAATTTCAGGCAACTAACATCCGAACCAATCCCTGAAATAAGAGCTACAGCTTGCATTGTCTCGTGTCGACTCTATAGTCCCCCCCCCCCCCCCCACCGAGCGAAGGCAGTGCATCTAAGGAAGGAACTGTTCTGTGGGGCAAATCGCCGCACGGTAGCAGTCGCGGAGTCAGGCAAATGTCGGCCGAAATCCAACCTCCATGCCATGGTGGTAGTCATCTTGCGAGAGCCGCACCCCGCAGCAGAGATCAAGAGAAGGGTCGAGGAACCCAGAGGAAAAACCGGCTTCCTCATGCAAAGAGTGAGGAAGAAAATACAACCTGAAATAGGGGAAGAACAATGTGGGTTTGTAGAAGGAAAGGGTACAGTAAATGTTGTGTATATGCTGCGAACAGTTATTGAACGTGCTATAGAAGTAAACAAGGATATACATCTTTGCTTTATCGACTATACAAAGGCTTTTGATAGAGTTAGACATGTCAACATGGCAGAGATGCTTGCAGATCTACAAATTGATGGGAAAGACATTAGACTTTTAAAAAACATATATTGGAAACAACAAGTTGCAATAAGGATTGATAATGAAGTGGGACAGTATCAGCCAATTAAGAGAGGTGTTAGGCAGGGATGTGTGATGTCTCCAGATCTTTTTTCCCTATACAGTGAAAATATTTTCAGAAATGTAGAAGATATAAATGGAATCAGCATTGGAGGACGAAACATCAATAACATTAGATATGCAGATGATACAGTATTAATAGCAGACAATGCGCAGGACCTGCTGTCAGAGTCTCACCCAGAGTGATAACGCGTTGTCTGCACCAACGTCCGACAATGCAACGCTAATCTATCATAAGCACTACAGCTAGAACGCGGCGTCTTCACCAACGCCAGGCAATTAACAAGCAGTCGGCGGTCAGCTGGAACGCAGCGTGAACATTGAGGGGTCACGCGGGCTGACGCGAGCACAACTGTGTTGTGTGCTAAAAGTCCAGTCAGACCAGGCTCGGTGGCCGTTAGAGACTGACGTGTGAAAGCGGCTTGAGAGTTTGATGCATGTCTTGAGAGCTAGCCTGTATGAACGTTGGAGATGGAACGCCTGTCTGTGTGACTTGTAAGTGGAGTGCATTGATGTATTATTATATTGATGTATTGATTGCTTGCATTTATAATGTATTGGATACTATGAATTGTGATTGCGCGAAGCTTGTGTTATTTCTGATGTGTGCAGTGCGCGAATAAATAGCGCGAATTATATTATCGGCTGTTAGCCTCGTGTTATTTGATAAGCATAGTTAGTATCACACTTGTCAAGATACGAGCCATATTACTTGCCCTAAGCAAGACTTTGACAAGTGCGAACGTGGGGAATACGTCCTCATTAGATTTGAACCGTGAAATTCGAAAAATAGAGTGTTAAATAATTGAAAAAATGGCGACGGTTGTCGAGTTTTTTTGTGTGAATTAATTATGAGTATAAAGTTCGAGTTTTGAACAAATGCGAGCGTGTACGTTATAGTTTGATATATAAATACCATCTTTCTAGTGAATATATCGAAACTATAAGTGCGTTTTTGGACTTAGTGAATTTCAACCGAGTTATTGAAGTGATAAAAACAAAATGGCGGCCATGTCCTTGAATGTCATTGAATAGAAGTAGTGTTAGCGGAACGTGTGAAAAGTGTGAAAAGAGAGTTGTTGAGTGTGGTGATACGACTAACAACAATACTTGACGACCTACAAAAACTTAAGTGACACTGCATACACCACACACTTGCACATGTTCTAATTTCTCTTGCTCCAAAAATAACAGGTTGTTTGGTGTCATCTACACCTGTCCCTTGTAAACTCCGAAATTTTGTGGTCGACCTGAACTAAAAACCAGTGTGGTTTCGGGCAGTACTGTTCAGCCATTGTCCGACACATTGCCTCAGGAGTACTTGAGTATAAAATTTTTTTTCTCTTCCTTATATTTTCGTTCAGCAGGCCTAAACATCAGCTGTAATATTAAGTACTGTAAACTTTTGAACTTAAATTACTAACAACATTATTAATTTTGTGTCTATCTATTTCATCATACATTTTGTTCATCATGTCTAGTTTAAACGAATGCATCGACATGGGTTTAAAGATGAACCTTTCTGGTAAAGAGTTAATGACCTGGAGTGAGAAAAAGTTTGCAGAATATCTTCTGGTACAGGAAGAAAAGTGGGAACGTGAGGATAGAGCTGCCGAAGAGGCTTTCAAACAGTTTGAATTAGATATGGCTGTGAAACACGCAGAGATAGATATTGCTTCAAAACAGGCAGAAGCTTCTTTGAAACTTAAGCAGGCCGAATCAGCTACTGCTATAAAACTTAAGCAGGCAGAAGCAGAAGCTGCTTTAAAACTTAAGCAGGCAGAATCAGATGCTGCTTTAAAACTTAAGCAGGCAGAATCAGAAGCTGTTTTAAGACTTAAGCAAGCAGAAACAGATGCAGAAATAAGAAAAGCGGAAATTGTAGCTCAGAGCAGGAAAGAAGAGCTGGAAGTACAGCTAAAAATTGATCAGCTGAAAGCTGAAACTCCCAAAGAAAAGGAAAATAGAAAATCAGACAAAGATCAGCCTTACAAGAAATATCAAGGGCTTGTTAAAGGTTACACCACAGGTGACTGCATAGCAGCCTTCACCCAAAATTTTGAATATATTATGGATCATTACCAGATCCCTAAGTCAGAATGGAGTATATTATACATGAGAAGTCTTTCTGGGGAACCTCTGAAAGTGATAGTCTATCCCAAATGACCTAAAGAAAGATTATCTGTATATGAAGACAAAAAATTGTCTCATCTTCTGCTAGATGAAGCAGGCTACAGAGAACAGTTTGGTAAATTGTCTCCTAAACCAACACAAACGTTCTCTGATTACATCTCAGAAGTTCAAAATATTTTTTCTAGATGGCTGGCAGCAGCCAAAGTGAATGAAATTTTCGAGAAATTAAAAGATCTTATTTTAAGAGATAAAATAATCACATCTCTCCCACTTCCATTTTCGAAATTCCTATTGGAATGCCAGTGTGAAAGTGTCCAACAGATTGAAAGTCGTGGCTCTGGTTATTTTTCAGCCAATAAACAATGTTTCGCTAGTGGGTTGACTAGCACAGACTTTGTAGCGGCAGCTACATATGGTAAATCAAAGTCGGTGCCCCACAATAAACAGAGACCATACAAGCAGGCTACTGAAAAATACTATCAGTGTAAATATTGCCAGTTTTCACACAAGGAAAATGATATGCGTGATAAACACCCTGGGTACCTCACTTACTTGCAGAATTACTTAAACAAGCAAGATAAGGTTAGAAATAGCTACAAACGCCTCACAAAATGCTTCCTTTGTAAAGCTTATGGCCATTGGCGCCACTCTTGTAAAGGCAAGCAAATGATTACAAAGACTAATGCAGCCATGAGTGATAGCTCTTCCTCAGACGAAGAAATTGTTAAACATCAGTGTGTAAATGCAGCACATTCCATTGAGGTGTTGCACCTTAATAAATGTACAATCTGTAATTGCTCTCATGAGGATGGCAGTTTAAGATGCAGCCATTCCATACCAGTTATCAATGAGGAGACCAATTTAAAAATTAACTCCCAAGGTAAATTAAATATCCACCATGGGTATATTAACGGTAGAGCTGCCACCGTTTTACGTGATAGCGGAAGTACCCTCATTGGCATTAAGAGAGACTATATTTTACCATCACAATATAGTGGTAAATATGTTACATGCAGAACTTTCTCAG
This sequence comes from Cepaea hortensis, assembly GCA_963921405.1. Lineage (NCBI taxonomy): Eukaryota > Metazoa > Mollusca > Gastropoda > Stylommatophora > Helicidae > Cepaea > Cepaea hortensis. Next base: position 131,855,366 of record OY992881.1, on the reverse strand, counting down.
GTAACATCGAGAAATACCCGCTTGCATGGGCATACATAAGTACACCATTTCTTTCAGGAAAGGTTAAATGCGCAGCATTAACCAATCCTTGTTGCGATGTTATCATTGGTAACCTTCCTGAGGCAAATGATATGCCACATGACAGTATTACATCTACTGTCACTTGTAACATTGATAATATCATTTCACCCTCATCACAAATCACCAGTCATGATGTATTACCACCTGTAAATGAATGTATGTATGTCAATTCGGCAACGCAAGCACATGAATGTAATTGTGTGAATGTAACATCAACTTGTGATGAGAATGATAACTGCGATATTACAAATGCAGTAAGCAGATCTACTGCCCAAATGCAAGATCGAATCGATCAAACAGAGGCTTTACAACAAATAAGTCCAGTTGTGACATCTCCTGAAACAACCAGGGAGAAGTTTATAACAGCTCAGAATGCCGATCGATCTTTGCAGAAGTATTTTAAACTTATAGGCCAAAAGCCACGAGTAGCAAAGAATGCTAAATGGTATTTTGCTCTGAAAAACGGAATTCTGACACGGTACTACACCAAAGGTTCTAACACTACAGAACAAACGGTGCTACCTGCAGAAAACCGCAATCAAACATTAAAGCTAGCACATGACAGACCACATAACAGCACTACGGCAGACATTAGACAGAATTAGACAACATTGACACACATTGGCACCTTGCCGTCTTGACAGACGATAGTTTGTGCTTTAAAAAGGCATAATAACTTTTAACTATGGCGGTAGCGAGTGTGACTGATAAGGCCAATTTGCGCTGTAAATGTCCGTTCACAGTGGGTGCATGTGAACACGTGGTCATTTCCACCATCATGCACCATCTTACGTCTCAAACGCTTGGTGTGTGACTTTTCTGCAATAATTTTCTCCTTTGACTTTATTCCATTTCTGATATTTGCCCTCCATGCAACACGTTCAGCGGCGACTTGCTCCCAATGTGCATTATCAATGCCTGTATCAATCATGTCCCGCTTACACACATCTTTGTATCGTAGTAGAGGCCGACCCTGAGATCTCTTACCCATCTGTAATTCACCAAAAAAGATGTCCTTTGGTATTCTACCGTCATTCATCCTCCTAACGTGTCCTATCCATCTAAGTCTACGAAGACTGAGCATGGAACCCACCGTCACACAACCTGATCTTTCCAATACTTCAGTATTTGTGACTTTGTACAATTATACCCATCCCTGGGTGGGCCCCTTTCGGCTGTTAACAGAAAGGTTGGTGGTTTTCTTGAATATGCTCTGAGAATATGAGAGTGAATATGTTCTTTTATCTGCGATTATTGCTTATGTGAAAAAGAACGATAGAGGGATGGTACTTTGCAGGATGTTTCACTCAATGCCAGCATTGTTTCATTGCTGTTAATGACTTGAGGAATTTTACGTTCAGTGTTCTGACAAATTCTGAGTGGATGCCATAATTAAGTTCGTTACTGAATTTATGGTGCAACTGTAGTGCTTGCACAAAGTACAGGATTTCGAATCACGTCTTTAACTCCTGCTCGACGGAGACAGGCTGGATAGGTAAATTACGTTCAGGTGTTCGAATCTTTGTTGATATTATGAGATAGATGGATATCTATTTGATGACTCGCTCAATATTTCTTATGATAATTATTTTATGAAAAGATCTATGTGTTTTTTCGTTTGTGAATGTCTCACATGTGAATGTTGATTCATTGGTACTTTTTAAGAGTTACACACATGACGGGAGATGACAAGATTTTATTATGACGTTTGTCCCAACATGACATCATTTGTCTTATCATTGACATTTTGGCTTAACATGACGACTGTATCTTACAATGACATTTGACTCTATCCTTGACGTCTTCATCCCAACAAGACTTTTTGTTGCAACATGACGTTTCTCAATATGACGTTTTGTCTCAATGTGAGTTTTGTCTCATCATTGTGTCTTTTCTCACCATAATGTCATTATCTCAACATGACATTTATTTCTTAACAGGATGATGTTGATCTCATTGTGACATCTTTATATCACCCTGATGCCTTTATCTCCCCATGACGTCTGTATCACATTATGATGTGTTTCATCATTTGTGCCCTTGTCTTATCATGATGTCATTATATCATTATGACATTTGAGTTTATTTCAAAAGTATAGCAGTTGGTATTTGTGTTATATCACCAGAGAAATGGGTGGAGTGTTTTGGCTTTTTATTGCATCCTGAACGGGGGTGTAGTTGCTTGACTGCTAATGACTGTTGAGCTATTCGGAACCATGAACAAATTCCATGGGACGGTCTTCTTCATCGTGTCTGATGATCTGAGGAATTTGCCTTTGGGACATTTTGAATGACCACCGGAACTTGCCCACATCAGAGCGTCTTGCTTACAAGCTAAGTACAGTCATATTGTAGCTTATACTATCCACATCCATCTTATTGACTATGAACAGTGATTGTTTATTATAAAGAAACACCAGAGTATTTTCACCCAAGGGATTTTGCCTGATCCAGTTCATCAGTTGGAGAAGAAGTATTTTTAAAGCAGAGATATTGTAGGAATTTTCTCTAACGCCTACCAGCAATGGACATTGATACAGTTTTGGTAGAAGACAAGTGTTGTGTGAACTTACACATTCCCAGGATTTAAAGGACTACTTTTTATATGTTTGTAGATGAGAACAGTTATAAATATTTATTTGATTAAATTTGATTTTCATGCTCTTCTATTGGAATAATTTTTTCATGTGGGTTGCAACTTGTTTGTGGTATGTTTTGTTTCTCTATCAAAAGATCATCGATCTACCAGTAACCCAGAAAATTGTCCCAATATATGTATTAATTGAAAACATGAGTTTGAGTCCATTTACTTGGTGATTTTGTTCAGCATTTTTGTTTGTTGCAGTTGTTCCAACATACACAGTGTAGTATTTCTTAGAGTGAGTTTACATTGCTGGGAGAATTCACGGAAATTTTATTCACAGAGTTGAGTATACTCCTCTTTGTCCTCTGTAAATTCCCAAAACTCACGACTTATTTTCATAGGAAAGCCTATTATCTACATATATTTTAGAGTTGGGATATTTCACTTAACTGTCTTTGTTCCCTCCCCTCTTGGGGGTTCGTGAGCCATTTTCTGGCTTTCTTGTGATGGCGGATGGTGACCCATTCCTCCCGGGAAATCCCCTATACATTATTTATATTTTCCCTTTCCACACGCCACAAAAGTAGAGTTAGGTTCATGACAGGCGTGGGTGGAGTGCTCCAGCAGACAGTAGGCAAGCCACTGATAGCAGTTGTGCATCGTTCCATATTAGTTTGGGTTGAGGTTTTCCTTCCTTGTGTTTGAGTTAGTCATTGTATGTGTAAGATGTGGGTGTGTGAATGTATGTTGGAATGACCACAAGGACACATGTACAGATGACTGTAATTAAATGTTACATTGAGTAAGAGAAGTTTGTCGGAAGCAACTGTAGATTGGTCGGTGGGTGAGTGCTTCTAAGTAAAGGTTGACATATAGAGCCGCCAGGCCCCGCAGATGTAAGAATTCTGTCGAAGCACGGTCCATGCTGGTTTTATCATATAATAAAGTTGTTAGGAGCTGCACTGTTGTTTGAGTCATCATTAATCATAGCCTGCCCTGTTCGCATTTATGTGAATCCTGTAAGTCAATGTTGTGTTCCCTTAGTTAGGAGCCGCACTGTTGTTCGAGTCATCATTAATCATAGCCCGCGCTGTTCGCATTTATGTGAATCCTGTAAGTCAATGTTGTGTTCCCTTAGTTAGGAGCCGCACTGTTGTGTGAGTCATCATTAATCATAGCCCGCCCTGTTCGCATTTATGTGAATCCTGTAAGTCAATGTTGTGTTCCCTTAGTTAGGAGTCCAGGACAAGCTCTCTTAGTGGGGGTGCAAGATTTGGGTGCTGATCATCATGAATAATTGCTGTCACTCCCCTGCAGTCTGTAGATCTTGGATCTTGCCATTTGTTTGTTACACTCACAATCCTTTCATAGCCTTGTTCATGACTGGCTGGATCTGGCAGCTAATGTTTCCTACAACATGAAGTGGACATTAGAACATCAACCGCCCTGGCAAAGGTAGTCTTTTGCATGATATAAAACACAGTCACAAATAAAAGCTGTCCATTACAGTGAGAAAAAGAGTACTGAAGTGCTGTATAGAACCTGTACTGTTAAGTGAACATGAAACATGGACAATAAGAAGACTAGCTGAGAAACTTCTAATGGCAGTTGAAATGTGGTTTCTGAGAAAAATGCAAAGAATACCATGGATGGACAGAAAAATTAATGAGACAGTTCTAAAAAAAATAAAACTATAAACTGATTAGAGAAATTAGATGTAGACAGCTTTTTGGCACATGAGAAGAATAAAAAGTAAGAAAACTTAGTGACAATAGGCACAATTGATGTGAAAAGAGGAACGGGGAAGGCAGAGAGATACATGTGCCCTAACGCCAAGATCAACGTGGACTTAGGAGGCTGAATGCCAACAAAAGTGCGCCAGCTGCCTCAGCAACCACAGTGCTAGGTACTTCGGCTGCCCCTGCCACTATGACAACAAGGAAGTGATGAAAATAGCAA